>VDFB02281492.1:798247938-798420822 GCA_007258455.2 Sequoia sempervirens | reverse complement strand
TTTTACATCGGACTTATGCTACAAATTTGAATTTTATCATTTGAGATTACATTAGTTTGATTATATAAGCATCTTATTTTTAGAGCATATAGTTTAATATTACATTTTAGCTTAATCTTCATAGTAGATTAATTTGCAAAATAATTCATTTATGACATTGCATGTAGATTAAGTTTCATTTCAATAAATTAGTTTGGTTTATTACATTTTACAGGCATTTAGATTAGTTTTCATTGTTGCATTGCAAGAACAGGATTCATGGAGATTGGCATTCTTGCTTCTCCTCTTTGAATCTCTCGTTCCGAGATTGTATTTGCAGGGGTAACAGGGTTAATCTGAGGGCCACAATATCAATCCCTGCTCTTCTTGGATAGAGAGCTGTGAATCGATTTGCAGGGACTCATTATTGAGTATCCTTGCATGCAAGGATTCACTGAGAGGTATAACATATTTCCAGTTATACATTTGAAGCCCACCGTTTTTTAATTTTTAGTTTTAATTTAATTTAGTTTTAATTTAGTTTTAAAATTTCGTTTTTTTAATTTAGTTTTTAGTTTTTTAATTTTTGGTTTTTCAGTTTAGTTTTTAATTTGCGTTTTAGTTTTGATTCATTAATCCAGCTTCCGCTCAGTTGCAGGAAAAACGATTTCTGGGTTTTGTAGCCAGGGTCAAAATCCGATCTGGGTATCTTTCATTTTTTTGATTTCTTTCACAGATCTGAAGAAAATAGCCGCACAAAAACCGTCACGCGTCATTTTTCACCTGGCTAAATGTTTAAAAAAATTTATTTTTTTCATCTTCTGCTTGCTGGATCAAAAAACGATTTCTGGGTTTTATTTTTTGCTTCAAAAAATTTCTGGGTTTCTGTTTTTATCTACTCATTATAAACAGATTTTTCAGAAATAAAATTTGAAGATTTTTATGCATGTTTTAGTTTTGTTTTTAATTTAGTTTAGTTTTTAATTTTAATTTAGTTTTTAATCTTAATTTAGTTTAATTTTTAGTTAGTTTGGTTTAGACTTTAATTTAGATTTTTAAATTAGATACTTTTTTTAGTTTCTAAAATTCAAATTAGATTTTTTTAATTTAAAGTAGATTCTTTAACTTTGTTAATTTAAACTAGATTTTTTTACTTTAGATTTTTTAACTTTATTAATTTAAATTAGAATTATTAATTTAGATTAGAATTTTTTTTAATTTAGATTAGATTTTTTTAATTTTTTTAATTTAGATTAGTTTTGTTTTAAATTTTTAGTTTAGTATTAGATTAATTTAGTTTAATTTTAGTTTTGTTAACTAATTCCTTTTAGATTAAATTTTGACTAGATTAAATTAGATTTTTTAATTCTAGTTCTTTTAAATTTTTTTTCCAGAGCATAACAGTTTCTATAGGATGCCAGTCAGAGAACTTGAAACACACTAACAGTTTGATTGCAGGACGCGTGACAAAGACTTGAAAACAAACACTTACGCTTGTCAAAGATCCTATTTAAAAAAATATTGTGTTTGTTTTCCTGCTTTTCAATTCACATAGTCTAATTAAGGCTTCGTTAAAATTCTTAGGAGTTTCGATAGTGAGTAGGGAATTTGTCTCTTTGTTACATGGGGGTGATGACAATGGACAAATCCAGGCTCCTAATGATCTTACTCATATGACGAACTCTTAGGGAGCGGAGCAAGGTAGTGAATCTTTAGCACTTTCACTCGTCAGGGGATTATGCTCTTCTCTTATTGAGAGAATCAGAAACCCAAAAGTGTGTGGATTTGGTGAAGTGAAACTAGCTCGATGATTAAGGTTGTTTAGTGTGTTTGGGTAAAGAGACGGGCTAGAGAAGTATGCTCTTCTCCTTTTGGGAGAATCAGAAAATCAGAAACCCGAATCCGAGCCATGTCCAGTGTCACCTTTAGAGGGCCTGTCGGAAGTTGAACCTCCGAGAATGACCCAAGTGAGTACACTATGCGGTGATTCCACCTCTCACTATAATAATAAAGCGTCTTGTTGAGTCTAAAGACTCCAAGACCATAATAACTTCTTTTCCATGACTTGGACGATCATCATGGAAAAGCTCTGTTTATTGCACTGAGCGGCGCCGCTCCAAGCCCTGCTTGCGGGGGTGTGTGATTTTCAGGTGTTGGTGTGGCTGCGAGGCCCAAGCTCTATATCAGAGGCACCAAAGGTTATTGTGAACGGAAGCCAAGTAAAAACCTCTTAGTTAGTTGCCTACCGGTTTACCTCGAGAAAAGAGATCCGCAATCTTCGCGCCAAGGAGGGAAGAGAATCTCTCCGTATGTTGATCATACACAAATTCCCATCATAGGCATACACCTAGATGTTTGGAGGCGGTTGCGACACTGGCCCCTACTACAAGGGTAACCTTTGAACGTACATTGTTGAGTCCTTGGAAACACCAAAAACACGGGCGCCCTCTAGGGGGTGACACGGCTATGTGAGGTGCACGTATGCGCATAAGCAATGGGGCAAAGGTTTTGACTTCTCACCATTTTCTTTGGTAGGGATAGCTATGTGTTTGTTTTTGAGTCTTAAACATTGTCCAAACATCTTCAAACAAGACTCCCCTGATACTATCAAGTTGCTTTGTCCTTGATAGATCTGTTATCGACTACTTTTTGTATCACAACTTGTCTGATTGAAACCTATGTGCTTGATCAAAATCTATGGATATACTTGCTTGATCTTTGAAAATAAAGAACAAACTGAAATACTGAGTTCTTCGATTAGGTGACTTGTCCCAGTTTTAGAGACTTGTTCTGTATTTAGGGTTTATGTGTCCTTGACCTTTTGAATTAGTGATCCTTGATCTCATAAGCGATTTTGCTTGAGATTAGCAAATTAGGAATTGTTCCTGTCAAATAGATAAATTTTTAGACTCTTTGATAACACACTTGGAGAGTGCTGGTAGTCTCCTTGTCCACCCATTTTCATACAATTCAAACTCAGTACAATTTGTGTAAGTCATCCTCCTGATCCATATGTGCTGGGGTGTTCACCCAAGAATTGAGCACCTCTGTGGCAGTGTTGGTTTGCACCTATTTGCAACAGTTCTATTTCACCATCTCTCTCGGACAAGAGGAAACTTTTACTATCCTAGTCTGGTATTGACGTTTCTTAGAATTTTTTGTTTACTTGAACTTTCCCTTTCATGTCAGTCACAACAAGATATCAAGTGAGCCAAGGAAAGCGACCTCAGATAGTCTTTAACCAACTACCCCTAGTTCAGACTCATCAAAAGAGAAAGGAAAAGGAACCAATATTTGACCAGTCACCTAGGAGTCAGTCTGAAACCTATTTTGACCCAAAGAGCCATTTTAGTGACTTGAGTACCCCCTCAACACCTTCCCACTCAGGTATGGATATGATTTATACTGTCACTCGGCGGGAGAGGGAAGCCATGGATCAAAATCTTGATGATATCTATGAACAACACATAAACAACATGATATTTGGAAATTCTTCTCATGATAATCAACCTGATTCAGCCCTCATTAATACAAGATATTTGGATGCCCATCAACGGGATGAAAGGTATAAGAGATGAGCTCACCAAGAACAATGGTCACAACATGAAGACCAAGACAATGAACCTCGTAATGCTCATGTCAATACAACGTATACCAATGACTTGTTCAAACAGTCTAGACCAAGTTCACCACTTCAACATACCTCAAGGTTTGCAAGTGATAGGCTCAAAAGAATTGAACGTGAAAAGAAATCCTTTCTAGATGAACAAGCTGCAAAGCAAGAAAAGTTTAGACAACTTGAGGAAGTGAGCCAAGCTTTATTGGAAGTACAAAGGAAACTCGCTCAAGAGGAGCAAGATAGGCATTTAGCCCACCGATTAAACAAACAATACAATACAAGGGGTGCTAACAGTGGACATAATTCTCCTCCCTCCACCCCTTCCAGAACACCAAGAAGTAGAAGGCGGTCAAGGACCCCTTCTAGATCTCCTAGCCCTAGAGGAAGAAGGGCCTCTCAGTATTTTCACTATAGGAGGCAAACTCCTCCCAGAAATTCAAGACCACACTCCCAACATGTACATCCTGGTTCCCAACATGGAGGTGGTAGCTCACATTATGGTTTTGATACTCAAGACTTCATGCGAATACAACAAGAGCCTATCTTCCAACATTATGTGGAGAGGTATTTGGAACAAAACAAAGATAAATTCTTGGAAAGTCTAATCAACAAGGGTGCCAGAGTCCCTTATAATTTTGATGTGGACAACAAAATACAAAAGCAAAATCCCTCTCAAGAGGAAGAAATCCACCAAATGAAGCAAATGATGGAGACAATGATGCAACCTAAGAGCTCATTCTCACTAGACTCAATTTGTCCTAATCCATTCGACAAGAGTGTGAGTATGAAAGATTTTCCAAAGAGGGTGGAATTCCCACAATACGATAAATATGATGGCAGTGGCGATCCACATGATCATGTGCGTCAGTTCTATACTATGAGCTTTGAATTCCATCAGGATGACTCCTATTTGAGGAGGTTGTTCCCTAGGAGTCTTAAAGGACAAGCAATGGAATGGTTTACCAATATCACTCCTCCTGTCAAGACTTTTAGAGAACTTGTTCATAGATTCATTCAACACTTCGCATATAATCTGTCAAGATCTGTTACTATGTTGGACCTATGCAACTTGAAACAAAATCAGGGGGAACCCTTTGTTAATATAAGACTGAGTTTGCGCTGAGACCTTCAAGAATGGAATCTAACTTATGATCAATAGAAAATAACTAACTACAGATACTCACTAAGTGGGCCCCCTTAGCAAGCATCAACCAATTTATGCAAGAATTAAACTCAAAACTTCATCAGCTTTTATTCATAAACTCAAAATCATATACATTGATTGTTCTACTTGTAAGAAAACTAACACGAAACACTATTTCTCATTATAATACTAACTTTAACACACTCTGTTCTAGTTCAATCACGTAGGAGGAACACTTATATTAGAAAAGAAACTAACTACCTAACTCTAACAAAAAAAGACATGGACATAAATACATCCTGAAACTGAGGAACAAACTTCTCATAAATGAAGGCATATCTATTCAACACAATTCAGAGAAAATTTAGTATTCCACTCTTCCTAGATTAGTGACCATTTAGATTTCTTCCCAATGACCCGGTTAGAGAGTCTTTGTTGGAACAACTTCCTCGATGCCGTGCTAGAAATGGACTTTATTGTAGGGTCGAGATCTGCTACACTTTGACTCGTTCATGCTTTCTTCAACAACCTACAATGCACATGGCGACAAAAGTGAAAGAAAGCACGCATGGCAAATAACATGATACACATTCATTAATCACATATTAAATCCATTTCATTATCCAATAACCACATGCATTATATCAGTCATTCAGGAGGTCAAAAAGGGTAATTAATACAGACACATAGAGATGTTAAGCTACAGGAATATAGGAATGTGTTACTACATAATACTACCTGATTTTAGACAAAAAAGCCTTTAATCAAAGAGTTAAAACAACCATTAGCAATAAGAGTAATGGTATTAAAAATACATCATAATATTCAAATTATGAGCATATTTTGAGCTCATCAGTGTTACCTATAGAGAATCATTTATCAATATTAGACATTGGTGTATGACACTTATAGCTCCATTAATATAGTAGTTTTGGTAATTCTTCCTTGATCAAGAAAAATGATAACCATATTGCTAATAATTCTTGGAAATGATGTATACTAATGAATACGAGATTAAAATTCATTGTAAGTGGGATCAGTTACAGAAAACAACACATATCTCAATCTTAGAGCTTCTAGAGTTGTCCCCTAGGCATAAGCAGATCCTTGAGGACGCTTTGCGCACATCAAATGTCCCCAACAACATTGATATAGACCAATTCCAAGGCATGGTGAATCACATTACTAGCCCACATTACCTTTCTTTCTCTGAAGATGATGACAAATCCCTAAGCCATCCACACAATCTTTCCCTTCACATTGAAGTCATGATTCATAAAACCCGTGTCAGGCGTGTGTTGATTGATGGGGGTGCTGGGTTAAATATCTGTACTTTGAATTTGTTAAAAACTTTGGGCTATTCAGAGCAAGTGATCGACACTAGAAAGAAGATCACCATAAAGGCCTATGATGAGGCAGAACAAAGTTCTAAGGGATTGGCTATCCTTCCTGTCAGGATTGGCCTAGTTGAAAAAGATATCTTGTTTCAAATTGTTGATACTGGACCCCTTGCATACAACATTTTACTGGGTAGACCATGGATTCATGATATGCAGGTAGTGTCGTCTACCTACCACCAGTGTGTTAAGTTCCCCTACAATGGAGAATTTGCATACGAGGAGAAATAACTAACTCAATCTCGACTATTCATGTCCCTCTTAAGAGCAGGAGGATTATGAAACAACTTTAGCAGACTGTCAAAACAAATTTAAGTCAGTAGACCTTGGCATGGGGGGTATCAACTTGACTCTTTTGCAAAGATGCCTATTTCCCCTAGGACATATGGAAAGCCTTCACAGGAGATGAAACCATCATCTTCAGCAATGACAATATTTGACAAGTTTGTTGAATCCTAGTACCAATACAAGATGAAAAAGAGGAAGTAGCTGTTCGAGATTGGATATACAAAGAGGAGAAATGCCAGCACAATGAAAATTTCTCCCCTCTCCTAAGTCCTATGGGAGAGGATATACTTTTGTCAAGAAGATGGGTTATCCAGGATATGGCCCTCTTAGTCACAGGTTAGATGCTAGAGCCGAACCACTCAATCATGATCTTTTTGCCCGTAAGTCTAAGAAACCGGTTGGCCTAGGCTTTATGAACAACAATAAATGCACTGTCCCCATTTCTGATAGGTGGGATAGTAAAGATGACACAGAATATGTACCAGATTTGACCAATCAACAAGACATAACAGATGATTGGATACCTTCAACAAATCTCCTTTGGGAAGATTCAAGAGATTTAATAATTGATAGTCCTCCTATCTCATTTGCAATAGATAGTGACTGTATGAATGCAAGATTGACTATGGATAGTGTCTCCATCCCAGCTACAATGGATGGTGATAATTCAGATAATTTTGTGATTGAGCAAATTGCTAGAGGAGAGGAGCCTCTTCCAAATCTTGAGGCTTCTACATCACGAGGCTCCAACAATAATTTACAAATAGACTCTCATGAGTTTGAATGGGATTCACTCTCAGATGCAATAGTTGACTTGGATATGGATGTTGTCCATGCTTATAGTTCTCAACCTGATGTAACTGACGAGTCATGTGTTAGATTAGAAGATTGGAACCCACATGTCACATTAGTAGACGATTCTTCGCTTGCTAGGATAAATTCTGATTTAGACACTTTAGAGGGAAACTTGAAGATTCCAATTCTACAGTCACCAGAGATGACACCACCTATATCCTTAATCTTGAACCGGTCATAACCTACCCCTTGTTCACCCCAACCTTATTGATTGGTCTCAATGTTACCAAGAGCCTCAACTCTTGACATTTCACAATGACTATGAGATCACCTACTATCTAAATGCCATTGAACCTATAGTCTCTTCCACCAGTGAACCAGCTACCAGTATGACAGAACCTGACATCAAGTACCTTAGTCACAAGATAAAAAGAAAAGAAAAAAAGAATAAGAGTTCTGATGGCGAAAACCACTATGTGGCGGTGTCAGAACCAAAAAAAGTAAAAATAAAAGACGTATCCAAAGGTGAAAACCTCCCAGAGGCACCTATGGATAAGGTACTTGATGGTCTCCCAAGCTATTTCCAGGATAGATCATCAGTATTGGTTGAACCTACAGAAGCTGTTAATTTGGGCACAGAGGAAGTTCAAAAATTATACACTTGGCTAAATCTTTATCACCTGAAGAAAAGAAAGCCTATACCGAGTTCCTCCAAAAGAAGGAAATTAACTTTGCATGGACATACTCAGACATGCCAGGGTTGGACACTAATCTCATTATGCATCATTTTCCATAGCTCCAGGTGTGAAACCAGTCAAACAGAAGTTGAGAAAATGCACCCTCATATAGCTCTTTTAGTGAAAGCTGAATTAGAAAAGCTCCTTGGTGCAGGATTCATTAGAGCCATAGACTATGCTGACTAGATTTCCAACATTGTACCTGTTTCTAAACCTGATAAAACAATTCGAATCTGCACAGACTTTAGAGATCTTAATAGAGCATGCCCAAAGGATGATTTCCCACTTCCTAACATAGACATGATAGTGGACATGACAGCGGGATATGAGATCTATTCTTTGATGGATGGTTTTTCTGGGTATAATCAGATCAAGATAGCTCCTGAGGATCAAGAAAAGATTGCATTCACATGTGCCTAGGGTACTTATTGTTGGAATTCCATGCCCTTTGGATTGAAAAATGCAGGAGCTACTTACCAAAGAGCTATGACAACCATCTTCCATGACATGATGCATAAGAATATGGAAGATTATGTGGATGACACCCTGGCTAAGTCTAAGAGAAGAGGAACACATTTGGCTGATTTAGAAATGATTCTAGATCGCATGGAACAATTTCAACTAAGATTAAACCCAAAAAAGTGTGCATTTGGTGTTACTTCTGGAAAATTATTGGGATTCATCATTTCAGCTAAAGGAATAGAAGTGGACCCTGAAAAGGTTCAAGCCATTATAAACATACCACCTCCCAAAATGTTAGCCAAATGAGGAGTCTTCAAGGGCGCCTTCAATCCATAAGGAGGTTTATTTCACAATTGGCAGATAGAGCACAACCTTTCAACAAAAATTTGCATAAAGGTGTTCAATGTGTCTGGAATGAGGATTGCCAAAAGGGCATGGATCAAATTAAAGAATACTTGGCAAATCCTCCCATTTTAATGCCTCCCATTCCAGGAAAACCTCTCATTTTATATGTCTCAGCTACTGAATCTTCGCTGGGGGCATTGTTGGCTCAATTAGATGAACAAGGGAAAGAAAGGGCCATATATTATATTAGTCGCACTCTTGTTTCTTATGAGGTTAATTATACTAGTATTGAAAAAGCTTGCCTTGCAGTAGTGTTTGCTTCTCAAAAATTGCGACACTATATGCTCACGCACACCATACACCTCATATCAAAAATTGATCCTCTCAAATACTTGCTCGGTAAAGCTGCTCTCACGGGCAGACTTGCTAAATGGATGATGATTCTTTCTGAATTTGACATAGAGTATATTGAGCGCAAAGCAATCAAAGGCCAAGCTATTGCAGATCAACTGGCTAATTTTCCTATTCAAGATAATATGCCCATTCAAGTCAACTTTCCAGATGAGCATCTTATGTACATGATTGAAAGATCCTGGAAACTATTCTTTGATGGTTCATGCATGCAAAATGGTTCTGGAGCTGGTGTGTTGCTTGTTTCTCCTCATGGGTATACTATTCCTAAATCTTACAAGTTACTCTTTCCATGCACAAACAACATAGCTGAGTATGAGGCTTTGACAAATGGACTAAAAATGGCTATAGAGTGGAATATCACAGAACTACATATCTATGGGAATTCTCAGCTGATCATCAACCAAGTCAATGAACAATACCAAACAAAAGATGACAAGTTGGTACCTTACAAAAAAATGGTTGATTCATTGAGGCGGTATTTTACTTTTGTCACCTTTCAGCAAATCCCTAGGGCTGAGAACAAAGCAGCTGATGCTATGGCCACCCTTGCTTCACTTCTTCAGTTAGAGGAACATGAGTCCAGATATGAATTCCTGGTGGAAGATTACGATATCCCAAAGATCACTACAAAGCCACATCATTTGTATTGTGTATTATGAACCTCATGCTATGGTGCATTTGATAATCTGAGTGAAGGCATCATCCCCAATAATATAACTTTGAAAGATAGAAACCCTATCCGCAAGAATTCGCCTTCCTCATGTTGTATTTGATGGAGGGTCTAGATGATTAGTGGCTTAGAAAAGGAGGATCCGATCAAGCGTGTTCCAGTCCAAGGGCTATTGGAGGAATCTAATAGTCTTGAATTTGGGCAGAAGTTGCTTAGGGTAGGGTATATTGGCTACAATGCAGATAGATGGTAACATTTGAAAGTCTTGTGAAAAGAATCAAAAGTGACACACATGATACATTCCAGGTAGGGGCTAATTCCTTCTACTCTCACTCCCATTTCAAATTCTAGTTCTTGTTGGGCAGATTCACCCAACTCAGCAGGTGGGAAAGTTCATTATCACTGCTACTATATTCACAAAATGGGTAGAGGCATTTCCACTTTCCTTTTGGTCCTCATCGGAGTCCATCGGGAAACAATGGAGGTGGGACTGGTTAAAGATTTCAAGATTCAAAGTTGATTTACTTCCCACAAGAAATGTGGTGAAGAAGTTCTGCCAGGTTCAAACATCTGAGATAAATCTGACCTTGCTCTATGGTAGTCCCACGGGGCTCCATGCCCATCACATAGGGTGAGAGCGTGTTACCTTTGAGGTGAGTTCATCATTTGTCTCCTCAAATCTAGTTAAGATGAAATATAGGATGAATTTCAAGTTTAGAACTTCTTGATAGAAGCTAAACTATCATTTGACTATATGAGGGTTATCAAAAGAGGATGCAAGCCTTACTAAGGGTTGTAAGAATTCCAAGTGGAGATTTTCCTAGTATGAAATCCTAGAAACGGAATAATAGCAAGGGAAAATTAGAGAATATATTGGCAGAACTGTATTGAATGGTTTTACATTGCATCTACTATTACTGAAGAAGGAGCAAGATCTGAGCCTATCATTTTTGGGGCTAAGGTTTTCTGATGCCCGTTCTAAGAGGGGCCATGATATAATTATGACCAGAAAAAAGTTCTTATATATTACTGATAATTACTTGATATTTGTCAAAAAATGTTGAAAAAATACTACAAAAAATTCAAAAAAAGAAAAAGAGTGCCTTGGTGAAAACCTGGAAACAGGCGCCTTGGTAGCAAAAATACAAAAAAAATAAAAAATATAAAAAGTCCTAAAAAAAATTATTCCAAGTGGTGAAAACTGGAAACAGGCGCTACTTGAGGCCTTTGCATCCCTATTTCTTAGCATGCATCCTCGACACTTAGCCTTTCTCCATCATGCCTTGTCCTTATTGCCTTGGTTTGGAATTGGTCTTTGTCTTTGTCTAGGGGCATCACTGTGTTAGCTTTGGTCTCTTGGATATGCTTGTCTTTAGGACACCTCGCAAACGGTGTTTTTCAACACTAACCCAACTGTGTTTTTCAACACAACCCCTGACATCGTGTGTTTTTCAACACTTATCAGTTTGGTCTTATCTAGTTCGGTCATGTGATCTTACCTACTTGCAAGCATTCGATCCTTATCCTCGGAACTCAGTATCAGTTTACACACTTAAAAATTTTTAATTGCAACACTTAATGCTTGAGATATGCCATGATCTTTTCTTTGTGTGCTGACTGATATTGATTTTCGTTGAGTGTCCTTGTCTAATAAGTCTCTCTATGATGCATAGCTAGAGGACTTGGGGCATGGGGCATGTTTTATTTGCTTTCCTTGTGGGTGTTGTCTTGAACCTCTTCAGTTGTCTCTTGTTGTCTCCTTGACACACTTAAGAGATTGGCATCATCCTTGAATGTTTGCACAACCATTCTCATGGTAATCCTGGCGTTTATGTCTTGATGCGAGCGTGGTTTTGCTACATTAAATTGGGTAAGCTAACATTGTAGTCATCTTGACCTTCATGTCTTTGATGCTCATGTTAGAATCTTTCCACATTCCAAGCTGATATAAATCACATTCATATCTTCATAGTTGCATTTGTGACTAGTGATGATTGTGTGATTGTCCGATGTCCGGTAATAATGGCCCAATGATGAAAATAAGTTCTCTTACATTCTCTAATGAATGATGAACACACAAAAACCTATGTTACCCTATTGCAAGTACACCTTTGCATTTTCATGTAGCTTGCATTATTTAGACTTCATGTTAATTTGCACTTTTAGGCTGTATTATGGGTTTGAGAGGGTTTCCTTCATCTTTCTTGTGGATTTTTCATCAACTGTGATCACGTTCTTCATTTCCTTATCTTCTTTCGTGATCTCAATCGAAATTCATTGATTTTGATGCATCCTCTTTATTGAGGCATTCTCTTCCTTCTCTCTATTTCTTTCCATTTCTTCCAAACTTCTATCTTCCATTCGATTTCACCCCACTTCTTTTCTTCTAATTCAACCTTAGGGCAAATTTTCTTGCTGATCTACCTGGGTTCTGTGATTCTTATATTTTTCATCTTACATCAAGAACCTTATCTTTTGTTTGATTTGATCAAATTTTTCAATTCATTATTTCTCCTCTATCTCATTTCGATTTCGATCACGAGGGGGCAGTACCTATCAAACTTCAATCCTTGATTCAACTTTATCAATTCATCAATTGCTTCTCTTGGGGCAACCTTGCTTTAGATTCTTATCTCTCACTTTGTTTATGTTTGTGCAGATGTGATCCCAAGTCGACCTCACATCTGAGTTGTTTTGTGATCCCAAATCGATCTCACACTGCAACTTCATTCTTTGACTGCATGTGATCCCGAGTCGACCTCACATTAGTCAAAGAGGGGCAAATGTATGCAACCTAAAATGGTCACCTAGACTTTGGGCCCCATTTATTTAATTTGTCAACATCAACTTTCTGAATCAATGATTGTCACATTTTCAAATCAAATTTCTTAATCAATTCATAACTATTTCAAATGTTTCAATTTTCCCTAAGGTTTGAATGCTTCATTAATTTTATTTCAAAAGAAATAAATCTTTTTAATAAATAAAATAATGTTATTTAATTGAAGTTAATATTACTTAAATAAAATGATGCTATTTAATTAAATCTATTTTTAATTAAATAATTTTATTTTATTTTATTAATATTCATTTCTAAATTACATAATCTTATTTTATTTTATTAAAAGAGATATTATCATCTTAAATTAAATAAAATAAATGAAATATCCTCTCAAGAATATCCTGTGATGAAAAAAGGAAACAAATCAGTTAAAAGGGAAATAAACTAAAAAAAGAATTCCAATCAAGATTTGTTTCTATTTTTCTATTTATCCCACATTGCTTCTGAATTTTCCTTCAATTCTACTTTTGCCTATAAAATGAGCCCTCTCATTCTCATTTCAAGAATCACGAATTTTTACATCAGACTTATGCTACAAATTTGAATTTTATCATTTGAGATTACATTAGTTTGATTATATAAGCATCTTATTTTTAGAGCATATAGTTTAATATTACATTTTAGCTTAATCTTCATAGTAGATTAATTTGTAAAATAATTCATTTATGACATTGCATGTAGATTAAGTTTCATTTCAATAAATTAGTTTGGTTTATTACATTTTACAGCCATTTAGATTAGTTTTCATTGTTGCATTGCAAGAACATGATTCATGGAGATTGGCATTCTTGCTTCTCCTCTTTGAATATCTCATTCCAAGATTGTATTTGCAGGGGTAACAGGGTTAATCTGAGGGCCACAATATCAATCCCTGCTCTTCTTGGATAGAGAGCTGTGAATCGATTTGCAAGGACTCATTATTGAGTATCCTTGCATGTAAGGATTCACAGAAGTATAACATATTTTTAGTTATACATGACCTACCCTAAAAAACTAGGGTGGGACACATACATCACCTTGGGAATATGAGTCCCCCTAGGTGGAACCCAAATGTTGCAAGTGGCATATGAGTAATGTGTTGCCTATTTTATGGTTTGAGTGGGAAATTTGAGTTTTTAATTTAACACTTTCACTGATTTCAGCCTTTGAGATCTAAATAACAACAAATTAGGTGTAATGCCTATATAAACAAGCTTTCAAGTCATTATTTTCATCTAGAGAAGGTAGTTCAAGATCTAAGCATTCACAAGCACTCAAGCCTTATTTCATAAGAGAAAGTAGCAAGAAAAGTTGAATTCTTGGAGTAGCATTAACGTGTTTTTACAGGTCTTCAATGTAATGCCCCGCCACGTAACCCTAGAGAAAGTTTCAATTTACTAAACAAACGAACTAATTTTTTTTTTGAACAAGAACAATTAACATACAACTTCACTTAACCATTTCCAACCATTTCCCTAAGGCTACGAGACCATGTTACTAAAACCAAACATGAAACATGAATTAAAACCATATCATATAATTACTTAACAATTAAAGTTCACATACATTACATTCATAATAAATTTACATCCAAGAATATGAATTACCACTTGATTCCAATAACATAGTTTACAACATAATTACAACACTCATTCCCCGAATGAGGTATATCCAAAAAATATGATAACATATTACAAATTATGCCTCGATAACAAATGAGGGGTAATAAAATACAATCAATACTAAAAGAACAAGGCATGAGAAGAAACTGATTCCTGCGAGCTCTCCATCTAGAAATCTTGACCACACAAACAAGAAGAAGAACCAACGGATTAAGATGTACGCCACTCGACCACGTGGAATCCAAAAGGTCCCACTCCCTCCGTGCTAGGAGATAGTAACAAGGAATTCCTACACAAGACCATCTACCACTAGACACAAGCTAAAACATAACTGAACAAAAACAACAACAATCACAATAGCACTTAACAACTACGATCACAAAGTCACTTAACAACTACAATCACAATATCACTTAACATGAGGTTAAAATGCTTCCAGAGAACAAAGATCATATACATCGCACAATAACTGATTAACTGTCGACATAGGAAGAGTGTCATGCATAAATTTCCATGAGTTACCCTGGCTCAACCTTCCTAGGCTACTGGACCCCCATCTTGGGTTACCCTGGCTTGCCTCTACCGGCTATCAGACCCTCATGCAAAACTATGCATCCCATCTCATCTCGATCCTTATCATTCACTTGCTTCACGAGAGAGACATTCTTTATCTTTATTAGTGTGAAAGATCCCCATTAATTCTTTTAGATTATCACTTAGTTAAACTCTAGGTGAGTTACCCTGGCGCCCCTTTGTGTGCCGGACCCCCACAAAGAGCCACTCTCCTATCGACAACACACAAGGTACAATACTGGAATAGGTAACTAGACAACATAACTGTGAGGCCCACCCCTATATTACATCTAGTACCTGGATTATTTTGCATTTGGTTATTGTCTATGCCCATTGGTACCATTGATGACATGATATTTAAAATTTTAAGTTCATATGATGATTTGATTTTGATTATGCTACATGTTAGCTAACTATGATGATTGATCTAATTTTATGTTGGTTATTGAGTTGTTTAATTTGAATCTAAAAATTTAATAATTATTGAACGAAACAAGTGGTGTGAATCAATCATGTTGCAATTAGATGAGTATGAAAAATAAGGCTAATGAAAATGGGATAAGATAGGTGGCTAATGATTTTTAAATTATGTTATGAGATCTTTATGCTATGCGAATTATGAAAATTGTGTGAATGCAATTGTGATTCAAAATGTTTTATTATTATATGAATATGATTTGCTTCGATGAATTAACGTGTGAATCAAGTGTGCAGGTACATTTTCCATGGCCAATGGAAATTGGAGGCAACCTTGGGAACCCTGAGTAATTTAACCAGTGAGACCAAGCTAAAGTCCATATGGAGGGACTATAGTTCCATTTTGTAATGTATTTTATTTTTGTTGTTATTTCTAAATTTTTGTAAATTGATTTTGATTGTCATGTTAATCCATCTAGGAGATGAGATGTCCATCCAAGTGGACAAACTCGGATTTGAATTTTTGGGCACTTTTTGGGGATTGAAAAGTGATATTTTTAAGTGTTTTATGGGTTTTAGGTCCCTAGGGCAGGTACCTATGGGTTAGGTTCCTTTTTAGCTCAAAATCTTGGGTCAGTCTCAAGATTGGACACTCTTTTTGAGGCCTTTAAGAGCTTTGACGAAATTAAGATCTTGGGGAGTGGGACGAGGACTAGTCTTTTTCATTCCCACTTCTCCAAATTGCCTTGGAAGGCTCCAAAGATCTCACACATGTGTGAGAACACATGGGTGAGTGTGCCTAAGAGAGTGAATGGGAGGTTGAAAAATGTCAACTCCCTATTCAAAGGAGTTCATACTTGAGTTCCTATAAAAAAAACTCAAAACAAGGGTTAGGGGATTGAATGGCATTCTTGATTTTGGTTGAATTTTGGGGGAGTGAGGAGTTTGAAGAAAAATCTTGGAAGAAGAGGAGTTGGGTGGATCCTTAACCCATCCTTCCTTGAGCTTGGTTTTAAGGTAGATTCACCACTTTTTCTTTCTACTTCTTCATGCTTGTATTTGAAAGATTATATGTGTAGGTGAAAAGATGTGTTTGAAATTTTATCTATTGTGTTTGATTTGTATGTTTATTTCAAAATGCTCTTGGAGCACATCTTCTTTTGTTTTTGATGTATTATGTGTTATGGGAAAAAGGGTTGTATAGGGATAGGCTCACCCAAAATTTGGGAAGAGCATCCCTCGTTGGGGATGGTATGGAGTAGGAACCTCCATGGGTAAGTATAATCCCTCCTTAAGAGGAGAGGCTCAAAAAGGGTATGAGTACCCATATGTAAATGTGAAATGGTAGTAATGGTTTTGGTGGTATGGGTGTTGGAGAAAGTGAAGATATTAAAGAAGGGTTGCATGTGAAATGATGGGAGTATGATATGAATTATTCTTGTTGTTATTACTATGAGTCCCCATATGGAGTGCGTAGTCCACTCTCTATCCCCCACATTGGATTCTTGATGGAATCCTAAAGTTATGTGAAAAATCCCTTGGTTGGGTGTGAAAACAATCTTGTGTGTGTAAAACAATGTTTTGCTTGGTTTTGTTTGTACCTGGTTCCCTCGGTTGCCTCCTAGCTCGGGGGTGGTTTGTGAGAAAACCTATGGTTGGGAGGTGAGCACACCAATGGCCATAAAGAAAGTTGTTTCTTGAGTGTGTTTCATGTGTAGGTGATACTATTGGAAGAGCTTGCAGATTTAAGGTGCATCCTGACTGTTGTTGGGTGGAGCATGTGTTGGAAATAATATCAATGCCATGATGTCCTTGAAGTTCTTGTTAGTTGTGTTCAAACATGCATAGTTGTATTTGTAAGGGGAAACATCATTCTATTTAAAAAGTGCCATGTATGCTACTCAAGTGCAAATAGACTCCATCATTGTAAATACCACATGTATTCCTTCTGAGTAAAGTTATGATGGTTCTATTTATTTTGATGAAATGAAATAGTTGTATCTGCCTTATACCTAGCTCAAAAGTTATGAACTGTTATCCTGAAAATTGTATGAGCTTACACTAGCTTAAAAAAATAAATAGATAGTTTAAAAAAAGAAAGAAAAAAGGGTTATCCTACTACTGTAAAACAAAAGAAAAGAAAAGAACAGATAGTTTAGAAGAAAATAGTCTATCTTTGTTCATATGTAATATAGAGAGGCACAATGTTTTGCATTGCCCCCTCCTGAGTTTACCAAGTGTAAGGAGAATAAAATATGCTTGAAATGTATTGAGTTAGTTAAATAGGCATTTTGTTAGTAACAGTTGTTTATTTGTTACATTGATTTTTAAAGATTATCTTTGTTGCTTAAGCCATAAGGAAATTAAGAAGGATCTATTTCATGAATATACCTAGAGGTAGTCACTCATATCTAAGTAGAGAATGCTTAAATAACTGAAAAAATAAATAAATAAATAAATAAAAATGAAAAGGTTGAAGACATTACTTCGCAGGCTTAAATTCAATAATGTGAAATCTGTGCAACGTTTTATTACCTTGAAAACCTTTGGGACTGTCTGCGATAAGGAAACATATATCTATTATTACGGATAGGTCATGAGATCTAGAACAATAAAGAGAATAAAACGTAAGACTGTTCCTAGTATAAGTGGCCAAATTCATTCAGGTGCTTTATATAAGGTCATAGCATTGTGTTGAGTATTTTGATGTGTAATCATGTCACTGAGAATATGAAGATACAATATACCTGATCTAAAAATAAGTGTATATTTATTAGTGTCTATACCCTTTTCCATGGTAGTGTTTTGACTCCCATTTCCTCTTCTTAACAATATGAGAATGTACATCATCTAATCTTTAGCGCCCATTGATTTAGTACGTCTGCCTTGGGTATGCACAGACTAAAAGAAAGGTAAGATTCCTTTGAATACTCCTTGTGGAAGGCCGAGTATTGACTTCCAATCGGTCCATCGCAGCCCCATCCTAAATCCTTATTTGGTGATAGGGGAGTCTGTGATCTTCAACCTGCATTACATGAAATTATTCAAGCGATCTGTAGATTTGAGCTCAGATTTGAAGAGAGGAAGAAAATAACGAAATAAATAAATAAGAGAGTTGGAACAATACCTGTACAGTTTGTAAGAAACTATATCTTGGCTAATATAGATTTTGCAACCTTTGTTGTGGCCCTCAGCATGGTTATCCTGAAAACTGCACATGAACTCACAATGTCTCAAGAGAATTATCGAATCAATGACCCTTCTGGGCACCTAAATAGGTGAGATATAAGGAGCAGAGAAAAAGTGTAGATAATGCGTCTGGTGTAAAAATAAAAATAAAAATAAATAAATAAAGATAAAATAAAATAAAATAAAATTGAAATTAATGCTGTGAAATATATCATTCCCCTGGGTCGATAAGTGCATTTGTCACATCCCTTATTTGTTGCACCCAATCAGTCTAAGAGTAATATGCTTGCAGTGAAGGAACTGATTAGTGGCATAGGTTTTGTACCAGGTCTGTTAAGATAAATTTAGCATTGAATTTAGAGTGCATCAGGCGTCATTCTAAAATTGGATTGAAAAGAATACTGTTACCACATCCTCTGTACAAAGTTGCCTACATGACTCATTCTGTCGTTACAATGTGTGAGGAAAAGAGGGTTGGTGAATATACATGGCAGCAAGTGCAAGTACCTGTGTAGATCCCCAACCATTTAGCATTGAGTGACCAGCTCAATCCTACACTGTCATACACCAACAACTGCCACACCTCAAGCATGTGACAACAATGACAGCCAACGAACTCAGTAGGGAGAGGAGATACTAGATACAGGTTCTCAGATATGGCTTTGTACTTGCTTTGAGGCTATAGGGTATCATCAAAAATGAGGGCAGCCATGACTCGCTGTCAGTTTGGTGTGACGATAATGAAAGCATAAGCTCGTGTTAGCTTGAAAGGAGTGACACCCTATGCACTGAGGAACGTAAATTTGTCTAACGGTTCATGTGAGGAATCTGACAATCCTTCTACCATACTTATGATGGAGTTTCCATCTCTTTAATGAGTCTATATCAGCTTCACACACCTGGATCCAACTCGAGAGTAGAGCCTGAATTGTGTAGCCAATCATCTCTTCTTGGACCAATATTAGAGACGCTACTGTCACATCCCATACTTGGAGGGTTTCAACTAGTCGTCCCTCTAAATTATTGTTCTGTGCCATATAGTTGACCTGATTCAAACTATCTGCAATGCCACCCTTCCTAATTACAGCTTGCTGAGAATATACTTGTAAGCAAGAAATAAAAAAATTATATAAAAAAAAATAGCCTCAATGCTTACTTATCCCAACCCCAGCCTGTGCACCATCTCATTCAGTTAAAACTGAATGTTACAACTAGTCTCTTGATTTACAAGGGAGTGATAAGCGAAATAAGAATCCAGTATCGTGTTGATTGTGCTTAGATAAAAATAGCAATTTGAGTTGATTAAAAGGGTAACACAATAGGTCGAGCAAGTAATGTTTCTGGTATCGTTAGGTTGAGCAAGTAATGTTTCTGGTATCGTTATTTTTTTTAGAAGCCTAGGAGGTATACCACTATTCCCTATTAACACATACGTATTTATATCTGAAAAAACATTGGTAAACATCATTCACAGCGGTCTTACAAGTTATCATGCTGTCCTCTCATAAGTATTCACTCTTAGTAATTAGAATCTTTCGTGGGAATACGTGGAATACAGTTTTCCCTCATTAAGAGAGAAGGGAGCTATCCCCGTATTCTTAAAAAGAGATTCTAATAATTTAAATGAGTCTCCACACAAGGATAAAGTTCATTAGAAGTATATGTCCATTAAAAGTAAGAAAGACTACTCTTTATTTGATGTCCTCTCCCCTTTCTTTTAAAGGAAAATAATACTATGAAATGTGTAAAAGAATCAATATAAATAATTATTTATATGAGTTATTCTTTAAACTTATGATTTTATTTTAACTTATCTCTTTTAATAAAAGAAATAATATCCTATTTTAATTTGTTTATTTGAATAAGAAGGAAGTTTATATTTGTGTATTTATTTAGTTAATGGCAAGAAAATAATTAAATTAATAAATGTAAAAATAAATAAATGTGAAAATTTAATAATGAAAGTAAAATATGAATATCTTATTCACTTATATATCTAAATTTTGAGATATGAGTGTTAGTGTGGATTTCTCCAACTTTGTCATGATGGATCAACATGATAGGATGAACTAGAATAATATTGTTATATCAAGAGAACCCTAGGTTTTAATTATACAAGCTAGTACACTCATGGGTATGAGATCCTTGCTTTAACCTAGCATCTATGCCTACTCAAATAACTCCTTGAGCTTTATCCTTGATGTTTGAGGGTTTCTTTGATGGTCACCACCCACACCTGATCATGTGATTAACCATTTATCACCCTCGAGCAATTAGACGATGATGTTGTTCTTGGACAATGTCGTTCAGTGCATGTAAATTGGTTAACGAGTACAACTCAGTATAGTATGTTCCAATTGGTTTATGACTTCTACAAAAAAAAAATTGTTAGTTGTGTTTTTCCCTAGTGTAAATTATGGGCATTACAATAACCTCTCCAATTCAAGGAGGAAACAAAACAACTAAACTCACTCCAAACACTAGAGGAAACCAAATACGAAAACACACTCCTTCCAAAGGAGGTTCAAATCTCATTACCCTCTCCTATTTCCCAGGAGGCACAAATCCCAGTTCATGGAAATCGGGTACAACATCATAGTACAACTCTACACCATTCCTAAGGTGATTCAGAAATTGAACCTCTACACAAAACATCCTACTCTAGAGAACTTCTTTGGAAGACTTACATAGACCCTTAACCCCATTTTCCCGACATGGAGAATAAAAGAAACATGATAGAAAAGCATTCCTGGCAACTCAATATCTAATGTTAGGGTTTCCTAAACCCAGTCAAACACAGTTTTCAATCTTGCATTTACTTAATCAAATACGTCAAATTCACTTCTTAACATTGAAGTATTTACAACCCAATTATCTACTCTAAATTTTACAAGTAACTTCTCTAATCAAAGTGTTCAAATAAATACAGTCATTTGACTAAAATAATCAATCATTTTTCTAGTTTCACGATTATATTCCCTAATTTTTACAATCATGTTCCATAATCCAACATTTAAATAAATAACGTCATCAGATTAAGATTAAAACAATATTTTATTCTAAGGTTCACAATTAGATTCATATTCAAAGCATTTTACTAAATGCATAATCAACTATTTTAACAATTAAACATTACAATTTCTCCTATTCTTATCATATTAAATTTACCATCACAAAAGTGACGTCCCTTATATATATAAATATATATACGCTTTTATACACACGCATATATACTAAAATTATTACTTTTAAAACATATTATATATATATAAAAAAAATGCTTTTTATATAACATAATAGTCTTTCTACAAACAAATATATCTAAATAAAATATTCATTTAATAAAACACTTAATAAATCTCATATTTTTAAAAATTATATTATAATAATTAAAATATATATATATATATATATATATATATATATAAATAAAGTAAGTTAAAAATTGAAAAAACATTAAAAAAAAAACAAACAATTAAAATTTCATTAGGGGCTGAACCTCCACATAGGTGGAGGTACTATGTACCTCCCCCTGTGGGAAGGCCGTAGTCCCCATGGACTGCGCAAGAAGCCTCGGCTGCTGTGCGGAGCCGTGGTGGGCTGCGCCCTGCCCAATACAGTGCCGTGGGCGGTATGGCTTCGGCCGACCACCCACCCCTGTATTAAAATTTTATATTTTATATATATATATTTTAAAAAAAAAAATTATTATTTTTTTTATTTTCATTCAAATTTCTTTTCAACTCACAATAAAGGCAATAGTACGCGGATCCCGAGTAACACAGATATATATATTATTTATTTATATATATTTTTAAAAGGTTTTTCCATCACAGAACACGAGGTAAGTATATATATATTTTATTCTATTTTAAAAAAGTACGCAGGGTTCTGCAATTGTGTAGATTTTAAAAGAAACCAGAATGTAAAGAAATATTGCATATAGTTATTTATTTATACAGTTTAAATATATATATTCATAAGTAGATCTATGTATATATATATATATATATATATATATATATATATATATATTTATATTTATTCCGTACTTATAAAATAAGAATAAGAATAACCAGATTTTCATACATAACATAAAATAAATCAGGCAAATAAAATTCAACCCATAATACAATGAATAACAAATTCCATCAAATAAATAGATCAACTCGAGAATATTCGATTCATAATAAGGATGGTTTTCTTTCAACACAATTAACTTCTGCCATTAATTTTTTTTTTTTTTATGAATATTTTCAAAATATTCTTTTTAATAAATTCATAATAGATCTGATATGTAAATTCGAACTTCCATTAAAACGATTTTTATTTCAAAACAATAAATTTCACTACTAATTATATTGAGGAATTTTAAAAATATTTACTAAAGTTCTCAATAGAAGATACAAGGGTTTCGTACAAATGAATTTTCAAATCACAAAACTTCATTCAGACAATTTTCAAAAAACCTAGCAACTAGATTCATTTACAGAACAATAAAATATTAATAACTTAAAAGGAGAAAACCTGGAGTCCTTTGTCTAAAGAAGAATCCCTTCTGTAGCCTCCTTTCAAATTCCTCCTGCAATTTTCCTTTTGAATCTATTTTTTCTTTAAACAATTCATTTTACCCAACAAACACAAAACCAAAACTATTTTTCCTTTTTACAGATCAAAACAACAGAGAAAACTTTTGTCTGTGAATCATCCCCTCAAAAAAAATAATAAATCAAAATAAAGATTCAATAAAGCTCTTCCACTTTCTTTTCTCAAAAATCCTCTTTTCTTATTGGTTCTTTTTCCAGCTTTTTAAAGCACAACTTATCTACAATTTTAATTAAAATAATTTGTTTAATCAAGATATTATCTACACAAGATTTGCTAAATTAATATTAATAAAAAGATAATATTTAATTATCTTCATCAATATTAATTTTAAATAATTATTTACATTTTCAATTAATTAAATCACTTTTTAAGTTACAATATATTTAAATTTGACTTTTAACTAACTCACAATTAAATCAAGTAACAATGCAATATTAATTAATTATTTTATAAAATAAGATTAATTAATTAATCACTAACCATAAATTAAATAAATACTTAACAATCAAACTACATAATGACAATGACAAAACTTCAGTCATGACACCACAACTTACAACAAGACGACATACTTGGGATGGAAAACCTAGCTACTATCTCCCAATTGATTACCATTGGTAAATGGACATGCTCAAACCTGTGAAGCCAGGTGGAGTCGATGTCATGTACCTGTCAACCTGCAACAAAGAGCATGGCGAACGTGCAATATATATATATATATATGATCAAACACACCATGAAGAGGAAATCTCAGAATTGTAGGGTGCTCGCAAGCGACTGATACAATCCCGTCCCCTTCACCAATACAGTATCACTAACTGACATATCTAACATCAATGATATGATCAATAGCATAAACATCATTAAATCAAATATCTTCTACGTTAATCCAAAACACGCCATAAAGATAACATTAGAATAAAATAACATTACATCAAAATATAACTTTCACATCATTTAACAATTGCAATCAAAAGCAACCAAGTTCTAAAGTCAAAGCATATTCAGACACAATCATCAAATTATAATATAACATATGCATCACTAATCAGTTCACAATCAAATGATCACCAAGTTCCACAGTCACATCATAAGCATAACAAAGCATTACCAAGAAAACACTGTCGATTCAAATATCCAAAACGGAGGGGTGTTACATTCAAGCTCACTTTCATTCAAGATCTAGCATTGTCAATGATTGATTATTGTTGCCTATGGTGAATCATGATGGATTCTAGGTTGGGGAGATGCAACTAGCCATCAATCCAAGCCTAATGACTTGTTTCCTAAGTGATTCCATCATCCATTATCACTCTACTTTCAGCCTAAGGAAGGTACATGCATTATTATGTCTTATTGGGGTGATTAGAGATCTCCCTAAGTGAGTCACCATCTTCATATTCCATTCATGCATCTAATTCTAGCACTTTAGGATAGGGTTGCATTGCATTTTGGATTTCCTAATCTTAGATACACTAAAGGCTATGGTTTATGTTTATATTTACATTCAAGATTCATTGTTTCTATCAAGGTTTAACTACCAAACTAGGGGTTTGACCAAGAATAACCCTCCATAAGTATATCAACACTACATTCTATTTTGCATGTCTTTTTTACAAGTTTAGATCCAAAAATCAAGTTGAGAAGGAAGAGCAAGGATTGGTGAGAAGATCTAGACTTTGACTTCCCAAAAAATCAAAGTAGGACTAATATGCCACAAGTGGCATATGAGTCCCAATACATATGATTTTCCAAATTCTCAAATATTTTGAGTCTACACTACTAGATTCTTGCTATAGCCCAGAAGCCCTAGTCTAGGACTGATATGCCCAACTTGGTGTATGATGTAATGCCCCACCACACAACCCTAGAGGAAATTGAAAAATACTACTAAAACGTACTATTTTTTTTTTTAAAGTACAAATAACATGCAAGGTCACTATCCATTGCCAACAACCTCTAAGGTTACGAGACTGAGATTACTTAAAACCAAAACAAGAAACATGAATTAAAAACATAATATTTAATTGCTTAACAAATTAAATACTCTTACATTCCATACATGATAAAATTACAACAAAGGCATAAGGGATGCCACATGATTCCAAAAAATATACCTTACACTAAGATTACAACACTCATTCCCGGAATGAGGTAATTCCAATAAATAAGGTTACAAATTACAACTTCCACCTCGATACAATGATGGGTAATAAAATTACAATAACAACGGAAATGAATAAAGCATGAAAGTATAAGATCCCACGAGCTCTCCAATTGGAAATCTCGTCCACACGAATAAGAGAATGACCCAACGGATTAAGGTGCATGTTCCACCCAACCATGTGATACCCAAAGGCTCACCCCCCATGCTAGGAGATAGTAACAAGGAATTCTACACAAGAACATCCACTCCTAGACACAGGCTAACTCACACTGACACAACCAAACACATGAACCAAACATCCATAAGGATAACACAAGTATGACTCCACTATCACTGACATAGGTCACATTGCTCCTAGGAATAAAATAGATTGAGTATGATAAGAAAACCATACACATAAAACCAAATACCAACTATTGTCATAGAAAGAGTGTCATCACACAACTCATCATGGGATCTCCTCTAGGAATCTTCCTAGGCTCTGATCCCCACTATGGGTTATCCTGGTGGCCTCTACCAAATCCTGGCACCCATCCTCACTCATGCGGAATCAAATACCTCTCGTAAGAACAAGATAGATGACCTTGCCATTCCAAACCTTCCTGTCTCATCCCAAATCTATACAAGCCCTTACGTCCATGAGCGAGGCTCAATTATTTTAATTAGTGTGAAATACTACCTAACTTCTAAGTACATTAATTTAGTTATCACTTGATTAAACCACTTCCGAAGGTTTCCCAGTTTACCTCTTTGGGTTTTGGCCCCTAACAAAAGCCACTCTTCTACTTGATAACAAACCAAGATGAAACCAATCACCAAGGATGCCAAAAGGCATACAAACAAGATAAATGATCTCTCCATCTCTAGGAGGAACATGAAATGAAAAATCCACTCCAAACACTAGAGGCAACAAATTACATACTCCACTCCTTCTAAAGGAGGCACAAACAACATAAACCACTCCTAAAATAAAGGAGGCACAAACTATCCCCATTCATGAAAACTGGGTAAAACCACAAGATACAACCAAACACCCTACCCAAGCCAATACAAGGGTTGACTACATAACAACAACCCATACAAATAAATGAAACCCCATCTGGAAGAATTACATAAACAAATCACTCCAAAAAGAACAAACAACTTAATCAAAGAGTTCCCTAGCCTCTGGAAGCAAAACTCAACACTACCAAAGTACACTCATAAATTTACAATCATAACAATATTTCCAATACAATACCAATATGAAACTGCTTAAACCAACAATCGTAAATATACTCACTGTTTAAATATCTAGTAATGTATTTTGACATAACAATATTTTCTCATAAAATAGGAACCAAATTACACATATACATCATATACTTAATCCATTAACTATCAATATAAGTTCTAAACAATATAAATATTTATGAACCTTATAGTATTCCTTGTAATCTGGTTTACAAACAACATTCCCCATTTATCATTTAAGGCAATGGAATACAAGAACTTTTAAATAACATTCTACCCATTATACCAACATCGTAATAAAATAACCCTTTTCTTTACTCCTTTAATATCATCAATTTTGCTTCTAATTGTAATCCATATGACTTAACCATGTACATAATCCTGACATTTACATATCCTTTACAAGAACTTCGAGATTCCATCAAATCAAACAAGTCATTGTAAACATATTAACCATACTCATTTCAATTACAACCCTAACCCTTAACTAGTATTTAATCATTGCACTAACCCTTATTCCCAAAGTACAATAGCACTAATTTTAAAATCAAAACTTGCATACACCTTCCAAATCAAACACAACTATACTAATTAATTTTCACGTGTTCCATAATACTAAAATATTATTCTTTATTCAAACTTGATAAAAATAAATATTATTTAAGGAATTCCAATTCCCAAAAATTAAATTTAATATAAAAGCTTTAACTTTAAACATCACTTAGGAAGCATCTCTGGTGATTCAATAACCCATCATTAGGATATTCTAAATCCAAGCAAAGCAATGGCATAGCGCAAGTAATCAATTAAATAATTAACAATAATTGTGCATTACTCGAAAATCAATCAAATTTCATTCGTAACTTACATAATATTATAAAGTTAATAAGTTTATTCCATTTTCTCAATTTATTCATAATGATCAAATCAATTTTTAAAATAAATCATTTTATTCTAAAATCCATTTTCGCATTCATCATAGTAAAATACCCAACTTAAAGCAATTATTTTTAAACATAAATATATATTAAATATATATTTATTATTTAGATTTATTTATTTTATTTTTTTTTTTTAAAAAATCCTCCATTTAAATTTCAACACAATATTTTAAATATAATCCAATTATTTAAAGTATATTATATATAATATATAATACATATATTATATATATTAAAATAAAATAAAATAACATACTATATATATATATATATATATATATATATATATATATATATATATATATATATATATATATATATATATACAAAAAGCTAAAAAAAATGAATTATGGCAGACCCCTAATAGAGGAGGGGATGCAGCCCTGGCTGCGCCCAGCCTCCCCTGTTGGAGGTGGTGTTGCCTATGGTAGCGCCTCCCCCACAGACTGTGGGGGGCGCTACCACAACAACAACCTCCCCCTTGGGGTTCGGCTGGGGTAGCCATGGCTACCACCCCCCCACAATGCTTCCACATTTTTTTTTTTAAAACACAAAAAAAGGAAAAAAATGAAAAACAAATCCCCTATTCATGTGTTTTTTCCAGAAGACCCCAAATCACAAGAATATGTATATATATAAAATGTATATATGGAGAAATTTCTTTCTACAGAAAATCCAATAGAAGAAAATATTTAATCATAGAGATTTTTCCAGATCTTCTTGTGTCCCTTTTTATTTTCTATTGTTAGATTTTTTTCTTTTTCCTTGTTTTCTTCTCCATTTCATTCCTATTGCAAGAATATATCTTTGTTTTCTCTTCTTCCATGATTACAAAGAGGTTTCTAGATTTGTTTTCTAAACTTGCATTCAAATTAAAACCAAAAACTCAAAAATTCAAAACAATAACACCAGAAGAAAACCTGTGATCAGGAACTTGAACAACAGATTGATGTTGAGTTCCTCTACAGATTCCACTCCACCATTTCATCCCAAGATCTCCACCTTCAAACCAAGATTGTATCCAAAAACCCAAAACCCTCTTTTCTTTTTGCAACCAAATCTCTCCATAAAAAAAAAAACAAGAAGTGAAAATAAAACCCAAAAGAAATATATTATCTCCCCTAAACTCAAATTCAAATTCAAAAATGAAATTTCATGGCTTCTCCAAATCCTCCCCAAATTGAGTCAAATCTTCTAAAATATCTTTTCCACCCAAAGTTATAGCATTTTTGAAGATATTTGAATTTTTAAATAACTTATAACAAAATTCCAATTTCCAAATAGAATTTACTACATTTAAAATTTTCTTATCAAACAAAAGAATTTAAACTTCGAAAACTTTCTTTCCAAAAATAAACTAACACTTTTAATTCAAAAGAATAACTTAATCAATTCAACACAATTAATTTAATTAATCAATTAAATAAATCTAATCATAGATTAAATTATTTTATTAATTACATTAAATTATTTAATAAATTAAATAACATTTTTAACAATATAGCCAGATTAATTTAAACAACTTAGCTACAAAAGCCATTTATTTACTTTTATATCTTGAATTTAAATAGAACCAAGGTGAAAGGGACAACATATAACAACTACACTTGACTATGACTTGACGACACACCATGACCAAGGGGATGACTTGGCATGGAAAACCTAGCTACTATCTCCCAATCAATTACTGTTGGTCAATAGACATGCTCAGAGTTGTGAAACCAGGTCGAGTCGATGTCCTGTACCTATAGTCCTACAACCAAAACGAGTGTCAAACATGCATATAACATAGTAGACACACCGTGAAGGGGAAATCGCGGAATCACAGACACTCAAATGTGAGTGATGTAATCCCATCCCCTTCACCAATACAATATTACTAACTAATGAATCTAACATCAATAATATAATCAAAAGCATAAAGCATCATTAATTTCAAATATCTGCTAAGCTAATCCAAAGCATGCCTTAATGATAACGTCGGAGTAAAATTCCATCACATCAAAATAGAACATTCACATTGCTTAACATTCAATGATCAAATAGCAACCAAACACCTTAATTCAAGTGTTAACAAAAACAAGGCATAACATAGAAAAACATTGTCTGATCAACAGAGCACAAAATGGAGGGGTGTTACATATGAGTCCTAGTGTACCCTAAGGTTTGCATTTTTAGGATTTTAGAGCTTATTCTGAGCACATTTAGAACCCTAGGCACACCATTCTGATTTATCAAATTTCTATTATAGTTTACATACATTTCTAGGTCATTTAGTGAAGCTTTGCATTAGGTTTGATAATTATGCCTTGCATGTCATTTATCTTTTCAAGCCCTAGCTTGATGGAAAACCCTCTTTTAGTCACTAATCAAACCCTAGGACAATCTTTAGCGGATATCCTTCTTTCATTCCATCTTGGGAGTGTGATCTCTAAGGTTTCCTTGAGTGAAAGAAGAGTATTAAATACGAGGATCCCTATCTCCTCAAAGATAGAAATCTCTTTGAGCCCAATTTTCTAGTTTTTCAAGGAGTAAAATCTTGTTGAAAAACTAAAGAATACTCCTACTAAGATATCATTATGGGACCTTATTCTATAATTATTGAAATATGATGTTCATTAAACCACTTGTGTTACTAAAACTCATTACATTTCAAGTGAAGTAAAAGTAAAGGATGCATAGAGAAAGAGCTTCACATAAGAGTTCAAAAGAAAGAATAGTAATAAATTTCATTTCATTTATTCAAAAGAAGTATATTGCATCTACCACAAGGGTCCTTTGCATTGATACCTATGTATATGTCAATAGCATCTCAATGAGTTTCCATAAATTCATTCATATTCAAATTACATCAGTAACTTTCAATCAATACATCTATTTAAATGTTACAATAATGTATGCCAAATAAAGTTGATTTTACAAGTGGGCTATACAAGCCTTTCAAAAATAATACATGAATATATCTATAACATAAGAAACTTTGAACCTCAACTGTCGTGACACCACTAGTCTTCTTGCAAGTTGGGGCCAAGAGTGTGATTAAGGAACCTTTTCCTCCCAACCACGAAGTACAAGACTTCCACGAGTTTCTTCCTAACTCGAAGAAATTCCTAGCCCTGCATGAGGATCCTAGCAACCTGAAACAATAAAGCAGAAGTGAACTCTCGATGCAATCCTAATGCCTATATCCATTCCTAACATGAGAATAACACATTTCTTGCAAACAGGAGGTGGCAAAGACCTACATGCATTTATTTCTAGGCTTTTAATTCCATCTATTTCAATGGTACATGTGCTTTTCCAAGCATAAATAAAATAAATGATAGTTTTAGAAAAGGTAAAACTACCATCTCTGTGGGTTCACCTTTGGCATCCTATGGTGGAAGTTTCCAAAAATAGCAATAAATAATGCATTTTTCCCATCTATAGTTATCATTTAATCATAGACTTTTCTACCTCAAAGCAATTCCATCAAAATTATATGTGCACAAAATAATTCCCCAAATAGCTTTTCATAAACACATTCAGTTTGGGAGATATTTCCATACAATTTATATTGAAAGTCACTAAGCAATTTAAATATCAGTCTTTCGTAAAGAGCTTTCTTAAACTCACAAGTTCAATTTTCTATTTAAATAATTTGATCAATATAAATAATTTTTATAAGTTCAAAGAAATAAAACTACTCTATTTAGCCTTATAAGTATGGGTAAAATCATAGTTTATAGTTTACTTTCCTATTTAATAGGAGTATGTCTACACTTTTTTGAAAAAGAATAATAAATTAAATTTAAAGAAAAGAAAATAATTTTCACTCACTTTTACTTAGAGTTACATAATTCAGGTTGGAAACTAATCACTCTCCCAGTGTAGATAATATCAATAATATCATCTAATTAAAGTACTATAATATATATATCTATATATATATATATATTTGTGTTTTATATTCAAAAAATTCACTAGTTTATAAATATATTTTATCTAGATCATTACATTTACCAACTTATAAAATAACCCTCTTTAGCTCTTTATAAAATCTTATTTATATTTCTTAAAGTTTTACAAGGATGATTGGTAATTCATACAGTGCACTATTTTTTATTTTTTTTATTTATTTTTAACGAGGGGAATCGGGTGCAGCACGGCCCCGCATATAACCCCCCACCGCCGGTAAACTTTTTACCGTGACCGGCAGTGCTGGCGGGACACACCAACCGGTACCACGGGAGCGCCGGAGAGTCGAACCCATGGTGGGCGCCCTGCTACAGGGAACACCTTAACCAACTAAGCTAGGACCGGCGCCCCAATTCATACAGTGCACTATTATTCAAAAATAAATAAACAATTTTTTTTATATTTATTAAAAGAAAGGCAAAATAAAAATAAAGATTTGTATATGTATACCTATTTCCTGGTGAAAATAGAGATATATATTTTTGTAGGTGTGTATATATGTATATATATATATAGTTTATATAAGTTCCATGCTTTTCACAGATGTTTTTATATTTTTACATGAATTCAAGTATGCCAGGTATAATTATTTTATTTTCGAGTTATATATATATGTATACATAATATATATATAACATATTTCATAGTTTACAATAGGTGAAATGCCATAATTTATACACATACTTTATGAGAATCATTAATAAATGAGACTTTTATTTGTATGCAGTTGTTATTGTAAGAAAGGTCGATGCCTCACCAAGTGCAGAAGGCACTACTTGTGAGGGGGCAGCGCCACCTCCACAGACCATGACTTGTGGAGGGCATTGTCCCTCCACAGTGCAGTCCCCTCCTTCGTGGGGCATGGTTGGGTGATATGCCTACATTTGTAACTTTCATTCCTTATTAAAATGCATAAATTCAAAGGTATTTCATTATGACTGCTTTGTGTTTAATTATACAATCAAAATTGGATGTATATATATATACATCTACAGGAAGTATGTGTACATAAATAGGTATATATATATATGTCTATTTATGAATATATGTATAAATATTAAAAAATTTGCAATAGGATTATGGATTAATATTTGCTAAGGAAAGAAACCCCCGATCTGGTAATAGAGAAATTGAACAAATTCTTACAAATGCATTCAAAAGAATGGAGAGTTTCCACCAATTTCATAGTTTGCAAACAACAATGATTTGAAAATTCAATCTTTTAGTAATACTATTATATTTCAAACACTTGGGAATTTAATTCATGGAAAGAGAATTAGAAACTTGGATATTTCGCTTCCATCTTTAGTTGCTCTCTAGCCAAATCTTCTCTCTTTGTTTCTTCTGGAACTTGATTTATGAAAGAGCTTCCTCTTATCCTCTTCTATTCATGTTACTCTATTAACTCCTTGCTCATATTAATTTTTAAACCTTCTAAATTTTTTGAAAGAAAAGCATTTACTTGGCAGCCATTCGAGCTAAAATTGCAAAGCATATTTTCAAGAAGATGACTAAGAACCATTATCTCTCTCAGAAATTCCTTTCCTTTAATAAAGTTTTTCCTTTTTCATTTCTAACCTAATCTTTAAAAAGAATTTGAAATAAAAATAAAGATATAACTTATCCTTTTTCTCCATTTTCTCTGCTCAAATGAAAAATATAAAATAATATTTAATTTAGTATCAAATAAATTCCCTTTTTAGAAAATATTTACCCTAAACTAATTCTAATTTTTACAATGTAAATATTTACCCAATAATTAAATAAATATCTTCTAACTATTACTTAATTTATTAAATCAAAAACCAATATAGGTTAAAAGAAGGATAACATACTCACTCAAATTTTAACATGAAAAATCATTTAAAACAAAATCTATAATTAAATTAAAATTAAAATTAATTCTTTTAATTTATTACACTTATATTTCATTATTTATTTAAATTGATGAATCATTATTTAATTTCAAACAATCAAAAAAACAAAACTAAAATTTCCATTCCTAAATGTATTCTACATGAATCTAAGTGCTCGTTTGTGATCGAGAGGACATCTTGCTTTATCCTATCAAGAAGCTAACCTCCTCTCCTTAAATACACCCTTGGTCTTTGACCACCTGCATCTTAAGTGCACTTAGGCAGACAACAATAAATTGAATTAGTATCCCATAAATATATAAATAAAAACAATATAATACATCAATTCAAATGCTTCTATTATTTTTTGCTTCATTTTCAAAATAGAGCACATTTGATACTATTCAACTTTCATAATTTAAAGCAAACACTTTCATATTTCATCATACCAAAACACCATAGTATTCATTATTACTCTACCACACACATCAAATCATATAAGAAATCCACAGAAAACCAAAAGCAGTCTGCATCAGAGTCTGAGATGTGACATTCTTCCCCACTTGGAAGAGACATCATCTTGATGTCTTATTACAAATCCAGACAACAAAATATGAAACATCAGTGTATCATAAGTCTCCATATGCAAGAAAATAAAAATATGCTAGGATCTCAGATCAGGAAAAGCTCTGTCAATGTCCTCAGCATTATCCACCAAATATTGGTCCCACTGGACCCTATACTGCATAATATCCTTGTTCTGCAACTTAACATTGGGCTCTTCCAGTATTCTAATGGGATCCACCTGCATCACTCCTGGGTCATGTACCTGCAATGCACACCATTCAAGGATATGAGCAACATCTTGATGATAGGGCTTAAGCATTGAGACACAAAAAAAATTATGAATCCGAGATAGAGCCAGTGGTAGAGAAAGTTTTTACCCTACTGGATTAACCACCTTCAAGATATCAAAGGGCCCAACAAACCTAGGGGAAAGTTTAGAGTTCTTGTTGAAAGAGATTGAACTCTTATGTGGCTAAACTCTCAAAAAGACCTTGTCTCCAGCATAAAACTTTCTAAAAATTTTGTTGTTATTTGCAAGAGTCTTCTATCAATCTAAAGCTTTCTTTAGTTTTTCTTTGATAAGTTTCATCTGATCTTCCATTTCCCTCAACATTTTAGGACCTATCACAATCATGTCTTCCACCATGTCCCAACTGATAGTTGTTCGACATTTATGTACATATAGAGCCTCAAATTGTGCCATACCCAAAGAGGAGTGGTAGGATTTGTTGTAAGCAAATTCCACAAAGGAAAATACTCCTCCCATTTATGTTGTTGCTCCATACAATACATTCAGAAGAGATCCTCCACTATCCAGTTCACTCTCTCTGACTGACCATCAGTTTAAGGATGATATGCGGTACTAAAATTTAATTTGGTTCCCAGGGAAGAATTTAGAGTAGTCCAAAATCTAGAAGTTATTTGAGTGTCATGATCTGAAATGATCATTTATGGCACTCCATGCAATTAGAAGATTTCCTATACAAATTTCCTCACCAAAACCATCGATCCATCCTTGAGATTCCCATGAATGAAATTGGCTACCTTAGTCAATTTGTCCACCACAACTAGGATGGTATCATGTCAATTCCTAGACATCGACAATCCCTGAATAAAGTCCATAGTTATCACTTGCCACTTATATTCAGGCACTCTATGAGGGTATTAAATTCCTACTAGATGTACATGCTCAACCTTAACTCGCTAGAATTCCAAAAATTGGGCTATAAATGTAGTAACATCCCTTTTAAGTCTGGGCCATAAATATAAAGGTTTAAGTCCCTCTACCATTTTAGTCACACTGGAGTGTCCTGAATAAGGTGCATTATGGAATTCCTCAAGCAGCAATTCTCTCAATCCTAGGGAGTTAGGAATATACATGTGACTTTGAAATCTCAAGAGTCCATCAAACTCAAGTACATAAGCAACATATCTATGATCTAAAGGATCCTTCTCTAGGGCTTGTTTCACCCTCTCGTAATGCTCATCCCTAGATAAGGCTTGAACCACCTGCTCCCTAAAATTAGATTTTATGGTAACCATGGTTGCAGGATTTCTTCTCCTACTCAAGGCATCTGCTATGTTATTTTCCTTCCGTTTAATATACTCTATGCCAAAATAATATTCACTCAAAAATTCCAACCATCACCTCTGACAGGCATTTAGGTTGGGTTGAGTAAACATGTATTGTAACCCAACATGGTCTATTTTTAATTCAAAGGGATTTCCCAAGAGATAGTGTCTCCACATCTGAAGGGCATGAACTATGGCTACCAACTCTAAATCATGTGGTCCATAATTTAACTCATGTTGTTTCAACTTTCTTGATTCATATGCCACCACTTGTCCTTCTTTCATGAGAACTACTCCTACCCCTTCTCCTAATGCATCAGTAATTACTGTAAAATGACCATTCAGATCAGGCACAACTAAAATAGGTGTAGAAGTGAGTTTCTCTTTTAGCAACTAAAAATCTTACTCACATCTATCTCTCCACTCAAATTTCTTTCCCTTCTTCTGGAGTGCGGTAATGGGTGCTTCTATTGTTGAGAACCCTTGCCCAAATCTCCTATAATAACCTGCAAGCCCCATAAAACTTCATATTTCATAAACATTCTATGGTGTCGGCCAATCTAAGATTTCCTTAATCTTATATGGGTCCACGACTATCCCTTCTGTTGAAATAATGTATCCCAAATAGTGCACCTTAGATTGGAAAAAGGTGCATTTGGACATATTCCCATATAACTTATGTTCTCTTAGACATTGCAATACTATCCTTAAGTACTTTTCATGCTCTTCCTTTGACTTAGAATATATCAAGATGTCATCAAGGAAGATTAAGAAAAAATTATCTAGGCAGTCTTGAAAGACATTGTTCATCAAATTCATGAAGGTTGCAGGGGCATTGGTTAGCTTGAATGATAGCATTGTGAATTCGTAATGACTGTACCTTGTCCTAAAAGTAGTCTTGTGAATTCTTAATGACTGTACCTTGTCCTAAAAGTAGTCTTGTGAAAGTACCCTAATCTCAGATCAATTTTTGAGAATACCTCACAAATACATTTGACTGCAAAATATGATGAAATTGTCCAACGAAATATGTAAAATTTGATGTTCATTAGGTGCTTGTAAAATTTGATGTGTAATTTCAAATTTTTTGAAAGTTTATCCTCGACTTTCATTGAAATGTTGGCTATTATTTTTCGTCTAATTTTTGACAAACATGAAAAATTAAAAAAATCAAATTATGGCCGACATAAAGAAAAGTGAGTTCACACCTAATTTATTGCGACAGTGTTTTTCTCTACTTGAGACAGTTTGTGGAGAAGTAAGGACGATTTTCTTGGGAAAAATAAAAAAATTAAAGAAGATATTGCCAGGTTGAGGGTAGTCATTTTCTTTTTGCAGAATTCGGTTGTGAAGTCAGATTTGTAGTTCCAAGTTTGAAAATCATATTTTAAAGCAACATCTGATTAGATTTCATTTTTAGAGGTTAAGGGTTTTGAGAATTTCATGTCTAGATTTTGTTGTGTGGAATCACCATAAGATCACAACCAAGGAACAAATTCTTGTGATTGTAATTATGTGATCCATAACTCCATTGGTCATGTGGCACAATTGTGCTATAATAAATACAAGATGCATTCATGTGTGACCCAAGTTTAATGTGGCTATGTTGTGATAGAAATGGAGGCACTCATATAATGTAGTTAATTTAGGTTGTATAATGTAGGTGTCAATCATCATTGGGTGCATTCAGGTTGTCTCAAGTTTAACAGGTTAGGATGTAATTATAGCATGATCGAAGAGTGATTACCTCTTGCTGCAATAAAGAGCCTATAACTCTGGTTGATATGCAGAGTGGTTGTGTTATACAATTATGTAGTGCATTCAAGCACAACCCATGTTTAATGGGCTATTCTAGAGAGTGATCAAGATTTTCTAAACCTTATGAATGTTACTTGACATATATTTGCATAATCTCAAATTCCTTCAGAGGCTTTTGAAGTATCAATGTATCCTATATAGGGTTTAGAATGATTTATTTTTAATTAAAAAAATAAATAAATGATGTATTTCCCTATAATTAGATAATGTGGAGATCTCCTAAATCTGCCCCAGCACACTATCCTCTTTGGCACTGTATTCATTACTCCAGCTACTAGGTTTTTGCATGTGAAATCTTTAATATCTTCATGACCGTGGCTTTTAAATAGATCTCAGTCTTTGCTTTAATCCTTTTCATGGTAACCCTTGAGTTCCATAATCCACCTTCAATCTCTTCTAAGAACGTTGTCTTAAGCTAGACTGCATAGTATGCATATAAAGCAAGTCCTTCATACCTGCCATTGTTCCAAACCACCACTCACTACCTTGCTTAAAATGTTGCCTCCATAAGCACAATAGCATGTTTTAAAATCATGGTTGCCAGTGATTTACCATGAAGGTCACTACTTTCATCATGAAGATATAATGAGATTTTTGTCTTCAAATTCAAGGCATTATGGAAGATAACATTGTGAATTGTTTATTGTGTATGATTCAATTTTCTTGCACATTTACTACTTTGCTAACTTCATTTAAGACTGGGTATTGCACCCTCAGCTACAATCTCAAACAACTCACTCACTATCACTTGAAGATTCCTTTCATGAGCATCCTTCTATAAAATCAAACTATGCCCTATAGACTGCCTACTTACTATAGGGGACTCATTGTTTCATGGTATTGTAGTTCTTAAGATCCTTCAACCTTATTGACACTGCTTCACAGTCCACAAGGTATTAAATTCACTATTCTCCCATCTTTGGCAAGTCTCAAAAAATTGCTCAAACATGCAATCCACTACCTCCATTATACAATATTAATGGCTAAGAAGAAACATTGAACCTATGATTACCATGTTACTTCATTTGGATAGTCATTCCGATTGCATTTGCCTTGTCTAACACTACCAAAAGCATTTGAAAAACCCTTAAGGTTAGCAAGGGGGTAAGGAAACTCACTGTTAAAATCTCCACTTTACTATGCAAGGTTTGAGCTTTATTATCTTGTCACTGCTTAGCCCGTTTTTGACTGTCACATCTCAAGTGACTGTCATTCTTCTTATTGTAGATTGTATTTACAAATGTCACTAAGCTACATAGTGTGCTTATTATTGGCTACAATCTTTAGATTGCAAGATTTTGTTATTACCTATAATGTCTCAATCTTTTTGGTATTGCAACCTCACTAATATGCTATAGTTATTGTTTATGTTTCTACATAGGCCTAGGGTTTGTACGCTAATCATGCTCTTACCAATGCTTCTGTTGTTTTTTATTAGGGCGCTCTTAATGTTGAGGGCCCTAGGGATAAGCTCTTCATAAGAAGTGACACATTGCATCCTTAACTAAAAGGATAAATACGTATTGACATTAGCAATGATGATTCCGACTTGTTGCTCCTTAGGAATGGGTCACTTGCTCTTACTAGCTCGCTACCTCCATTGTTGTAGGAATTTTATGATCAAGTTGAATATTCTAATTTTAGGAGTCTTAATGGTTGGAAATCATAGCAAAATCATAATTTAATAAGTTTTGGAATTAGCATTGTAAAATGTTTTTTGGGGTAATTAACTTCAGACTATGTTCTCTTTTGCAGGGTTGGTTGCATGCCAAATTTTTTTGGTGTAAAATATCAGAATTATTAGATTATGTTACCTGTCTATGAATAAAAATTATTGGAGTGTGAGTTTGATATTTTTTGAAGATCTAAATAGTCAAGCTTGGTAAAGAAAAATCATGTTAGATAATATTAGTCTAGAACTAAATAAAGAGACACTTGATAGATTGCGAGCTAGATTGAAAAGAAAGGGTGATGGGAAATGTTATTGTCCTTGCAATAATTGCAAGGGCTTAAAGACAAGAACTTTAATAACAGCTGAAAAAACATTGTAGGCAGCATGGTCACGTTGAAGGGAGGCATGATTATCATCCATTGGTAAGTTGTTCATTATATGTGTTTATATTGATTGAATTTGTAAATTTTTATATTTCTTTAACATTATATATATAATCACTTGATCATGATCATGGTTTATTTGTGTCTATCATTATTATAAAGGTGGGGCACCCTAGGGTAGATGATATGGATTTTCACGAACCGGAGAATGTGGTTTTGTAAGCAAACGAACATGGAGTTATGAATATTGAAGATGAAGTTAATGATCCTATGGAAGAAGATGATCATGTGCTAGAAAACACAGTTGAAGATGATGGTAAAAATACATGGATCCATGCCACATTTAGTAGCAGAGCTGATCATGATGATCAAGATGACTTTGATGATGTTCATGATTTACCTATATTTGACAAGGCATACGGGCCCCTTTATGAAGGCTCTGAAACAACTCTTCTCTCTACTGTATTATCATTTTTGAACTTGAAGGTTAAGGTATGTCATATATGTCATCTTTTTCCATCTATTTTAATTGTTGTTAGTTCATCACTAGTAAATAAAGGATGAAATATGTACCATTAATATTCTTTATATGAACAAATTATTTTTTGTTGTAGATTGATTAGTGAATTTTTGTTACCACTATCAAATATTTTACCTCCCTCATACCTAGATTTATGTGCCATTATGAAAATATTAGAATGGAGTATCAAGCAATAGATGCATGTCCCAGTGATCATATTATATATCATAAACAACAAGAATTTGCAACAGAATGCCCAGAATGTCATATCAGTAGATATCAAATAGATCAACGAACAAAAAAGGTTCCTCGCAAGGTTCTTCATTATATTCCCATTATTCCACGTATGTAACGATTATTTAGGTGCAAAAGCTTAGCGCAATTGATAGATTACCATGCATGAAATAGAAGTGGAGATGACATTCTTCGAATGCCTGCAGATGGTTCTGCATTTAGGGACATGGAGGAAAAATGGCCACACTTTAAAGAAGAATCTCATAATCTCAGGATTTCATTAGGAGCAGATGGTGTCAATCCATTTGGAGAGCTAAGATCTATTTACTCAGTGTGGCCTATTTTTTTATCAACAATAACATTCCTCCATGGATGTCAATAAAGAGGGAGCACATACTGTTGTCAAAGATTGTTTCAAGTATTTGTTTACATCAGTTTTCTTTAACATAGTAGCATCTCATTTGTCTTATTTGTTGCATAATGACTTATATTTTTTTCATTCAATAGCCATGTACATTAATTTATATATATTGCAGTAAAATAGTTATAATAATTATGTAATGTTTATGTTCATTCAACTAGGTAAGTACCAAGTTAAAGATATGAATGTATATATTGAGCCTCTTATTGACGAGTTACTATTAAAGTTATGGATTGGCATCACTATGTATGACATCTCCAGACCAATAGGACAAAGACAATTTCAATTCCATGCAATGCTTGTATAGACAATTCATGATGCCCCAGGGCTAACACATTTTTGTGGTATGTTATAACATTCAACTGCACTTTAACAATATTTAATTTGATGAAGTAGATATCATGAATGTTTTTAAAATAATCTATTCATTATATATAATTATAAAAATTGACATATTTAATCCAATTATATATCATCTTACAGGTCTTCAAACAAAGGAAAAATTTGCAAGTCCAATTTGTGGTCCAAAGATGAAATCTCATCGTTCAACAAGTTTAGGAAAGTAGGTTTTTGATGAGTATAGGCACTTCCTCCATAGAAATCATAAGTATCAAACTACTGAAAAACATCTTTTCAATGGGAAAGAGGAGACTACATCAAAACCACGAAGAATGTCACCTCGCCTATGGAAGTTGGAATATAATAGAATTAGTCATCAAGGTTATACATCAGATCAAATTGTTTATCTATCATATATGATATGTTTTGAATTTATATTTTTATAGTGTTGTGTTTTGAATATTGTCATTGTTAATTTGTTTAACTTATATGCTTCATGAAGGTTATCAAGGCATTAATGGTCAGCTTCCACAGGGACTGAAAAGTTATCCCAGACAATTTAGTAGGTTGCCCTACTATGAGTAGCTACAAATTGTGCATTTGTTTGATACAATGCATATTGGAAAGAATATAACAAAAATGTTATGGAAAATATTGGATGGAAGGCATGACAAAGAAAAAATTATCAAAATTTGTAGTGACATTCAGGAAGCCAATCATGCAATAAAAAATGTCATTCAATTAAATAGTGATGGAGACCAAATTAATATAAGTACCCTTCCTTGGTTATTAACATAGTAGCAAAGCAATTCTATAAAAGAAGTCATACAAAAAATTCAATTTCCCACAGGATTTGCTGCGAACATAAACAATATAATAACAAAGAAAGGTGAATTTGAGTTATGGATGCAAATGCATGATTGGCATACCTTCATTAAGTTAATTATTCTGGTATATTATATACACTTGTATAATGCATGTACTTTTCATTGTATTGTGTTTACTACTTTTGGAAAAATAATGAAAAGATCATTTCATAATTGTTGCAGTATGTTCTACCTCTATCTCTCCCAGACAACTTTGAAAACAATGTCAAGCAAGTTATATATAATCTTGGAAAATACATGAGGTAAGTAGTGAGATTTGTTCAATTCGTTGTATACATCTTATAATTGTCATTTGTTTTACTTGTTATGTAATATACTATATATTTTTGTTAAATATTGTTAATATATTTGCGCCTTGAATCACTTGTAGATGACTATCATCTAAAGAAATCCATAAAGAAGATATAAATTATTGGAAGAGAAAAATTCCTCATCGAATGTGTGAAATGCAAAAGTGTCTACCTTCAACATTTTTCAATGCACAAGAACACTACTTCATACACCAAGTTGAGGAGATTGAATTGTGTGGACCTGTACACACAAGGTCAATGTGGATGGTTAAGAGGCACTTAAAATTTTTGAAGGCTTTGGTTAGACAAAGAGCACATCCTGAGGGTTCTATGGTGGAGGGATATATGGTATACTAGACCATGGTGTACATTAGTGAATATCTTCCTAAGTTTGCAGAAAAGATCCATTTAGATTGCATTTGGGATCCCAACTCCATTAACAAATTTGAAGGGGAGTACCTGTTGGGGAAAGGTAGATTGAGGAAAGTGAGAGGTAATTATAAGATGGTCATAGAAATTTGGAATGCATTTTACATATGGTTTTTATGTATATTGTACTTATTTAATTTTTAATCTTCAATATACATCAATTATAAATTAAGGTTGTATATTGTGGTATTTAACTAATTATACGTCATTTATGAATTTCAATTTATTTTGGTATAGTTGGTCGAGAGTGGGATGCACTACATTTGTACATCGCCAACAATCTTGATTGGATGATGGTATGGATTGAACGATGTCAACAATCTGGTCGCGCATTAACATGGGAAGGTGTGGCTTCATTGGTTAAAGAAGCTCATCGTAATGGAGATTCCAATGTTACACAAAGGGAAATTGATTTAGCATATGGTTTAAGAGATAAACAGGTACGTATAAATATATTAATCACCCATATTATTTAATTATTTTCAAGTATATTGATGTATATATATCTTGAGATTGTTTTCTTTGCATACATTCGGCCAAGAATAAATATGTTTATCAACTACGATATTGCAATAATTTTTACATGTTTGACATATTGCAGGTGAAACAACACAAGGCTATGTGGTGCAATGGTTGTAAATTTTGAATCAAAATGTTGGATGACATGAAGAAAACTTATGATTCTGGTATAACTACAGTCTTTCAGGTGACTAATGTTTCATCTAGAAGCACATACATCCGAAGTCTCAAAAATCGATACTATGGGATTTTGGATGATATACTTGAGTGTGACTTTAAGTCCTTCAGATTAATTTTGTTCGTCATCCTATGGTATAGGCTACGATTGAATGAAAATGATCCTGAGAGAACTGTTATTGAATATGATAATGGATTTACCATGGTCAATACAAGGTTGATCGAGCGAGCTAGAAATGAGCCCTATGTTCTTCCAAGCCAATGTGAGTAGGTATTTTACTCAGAGGTTCCAGGTAAACCAAGTTGATCATTTGTTGTTAGACATGATCCAAGAGGAAGGCTGGTAAAGTATAATGTGGTGGAAGAAGAAGATATCAAAGAACTAGAAGATGATGTAGATGATGATCAGGATCAACGATTAGTTGATGATGTCCCTAATGAAGATGTCGAAGAGGAGGAACTAGATGATGATGATGTAGGAGTTAATGTTCATGAAGATGACATCCATGTGGACGACGACATTACCGAAATTGATATCGATGACGATGATGATGATATGACCAATCCTTACAATGTCGAATCTAGATCAGATGATACAGACAAAGAGTAGGATGAATAAGAAGATCAATGACATTGAAATGTATAAGTTGTGCAATTATTTATCTATTTGATATTAATTTCTTGATAGAATTATATTTGACTTATGTGGTTACATAATTAATTCATGATGTTTTTAATTTTTATTCCATTACATAATTAATTTAATGATGTACTTTTTAATGTTTGAAAGGTCAAAAAATTAAAACATTTTAATAGTGATGTTAACAACCTTGAAATTAGTGTTTTCTATGTTTCATGTGATCATAAAAGATTAAAAATTCAGTTGTAGAGGTGGTTGTTCAGTGGTTGATGTGAATGTTGGTTCTTTTTACAATGTAATCAAGTTTGTCTTCTAATATACCTATGCAATTTCCAATTCCAATCAAAGGCAACTCGAAGGACCTGGACAAACTGACGAGGACTTTAAAAGTCTCGTACACTTCAGGCTCTGCAAGACCTGGAAGGGTGTTCCCTTAATTTGTTTACAACCTCTGCACCATTATTATAAATAATATTAACAATAGAAGATGATCTCACTTAATAGCTCAACATGATAAGATAATATCAACTAGAATTGGTTGTTCATAGACAATATCAACTATCTGGAGTGTGAGATAACTAAACATAATCCATTGTATTAGATAGTCAATGATTTGTAATTTGTAGCAAGCTCTAAGGAAAGACAAACAAATACTGAACTACACGCATAATTACAACTTAGATCAGTGCCATATATCCATTATAAGAGTCAAATTCATAAGCATCTAGAGGTTTATAATAGATTTAATACATCACATATAAGATCCATGAAAATATTACATTACAATTTCATCAGTGTGCATTCTAACTCAGGACTACTTATCAAATCCTTATACAACACATATCCGCTTATAATCCCATTCAAGAATTTTGATTAATTCCTTGAATTAAAGCTAAAATAGAATCATACACACCACAACAGTGAGATGGATAAAACAACCCTTAGTTATTTCATTCAAAGTTCAGATATGCATATACAATGGAGAGACATGAGCTCGAATTTTCATTTCAACTCAAATTCTAGTACTGTTATACAACATTAAATCTCTATGAACTCAAAACTTGTTACACAATGACTCAAAACCTAAATTACATTTCTCTAAAACCATCAGACTCTAGAATTCACTCTACAACTTCACCTAGACTCGACAAAAATTATCTAACTTGCTAACCTATACTTCTAGCCTTGAAATCCTTCTTATAGAAAATGAAGGAGAAAACAAGCACCGGGCCAGAAAGTACACCTGTCACCAGTAAATTGGAGCACCTGGTGATATTCCAAAATTTGTTACAACAACCACCACCTTGAGAAATATTCTTGTTCAAAAATCATTACAACAACAATCATCCTGGAGCATATTCTCGTTCATCATGTAGGTGGAGGAAGGTTGATACAATAACAAAAAACCATGCGAAACCCACGTCAAGAAAGTCATCCATACAAAACTGGAAACGCTGTAACCGAAGCATCTGATTTGCCATTTGTCGGTAGCCCACTATTTTTACTCATCATCATTCAAATACTTAGCCACCCACATATGCTATTCTTCATCAGTTGGCCAGTCAAAATTAATCACCTCTTTTACCTTTGTACTATAAGGAAAATACTTTACCGCTACCTGATTAGCATCTCTTTCAAAAGATTCCAAAAATGAGTCGGTACCAATAATCTTATCCATACAATTTACCATCAAATCATAATCTGAGTCATCAAAAATTATTTTAATTTGATTATTGATGACTTTACTTGCTTGATCCTACCATTGTTGGAGTGTTCTGATTTCCCCCTGCTCATTAGTTATATCAGGTAACAGTGTGTTACCCCAATCATTGAAGTTCTTTACCAATTCCCTAATCTTCCTACTTAGATCATCTAGTAAGGTCTGAAAACCTTGCAATTATTTAACTAATATATAAGTAGGCTTCAATGATTGGGGCCTATTATTTACATCAAACCTTGAGGTTTTATTCATAACATCTAGATTATTTGCCCTAGGGATCCAATTTTGAATTATTGGAATCACTATCTCTTGATCCCTATCAATATTATTTATTGCTTCAAATAGCAAAGAATACAAAGAATGTATAAAGGGCAGTTTATTATCCACCTTTTCATTTAAATGCTCCAAAACAAAAGTAACAATTTATTTTTCTTTTGAAAAGGGTATGTGTAGGATCATGATGGGCCAAAAAGTGGCAATATGATGGGTATGTGGATGACGACTTTTTTTTACCCAAATTTGATGAAACAAAAAAGGGTTTTAAAAGGATATTCTCAGATTTCCACCAATGTAAATTATTCTTTACTTTGAATTTAATAAATAATTATTATTAATTTTCTATTTGAATTATGATTAAAGTCCTGATTGATAGGCTGATCGAAAAAAATCTATAGCTTTCAAATGGTATCACATTTTTGAATCCAAAACATGCATTACATTCTATGCTTCACATATTATGGGATTAAAAAAGAAAAATTGAATTTCATGAAGTTTTCACCAAGTTAAGGTGGTCAGACATACGAGTTTTTTATATTTTTTAAAAGTTGTAATAAAAAATTCATAATTAATTATTTACTTGGAAAAAAATTACAAAAAAATATGCGTCACATCTGGACATGAGTCATCTACTTAAATATAAAACATTATAAAAAAATATTATCATTTTATTGTGGTTAGGGTGGTTAGACAAACACCTACTTCTTATTTTTCCCTGAAATTTAAGTACTACTACATTGAAATTTCAAATTTTTACCAAATAGATTTAAAAAAAAAAAAATAGACCTAATAGTTTAGAAACTACATTTACTTTTCTATAGATTCTATTCTTACATATTTTTGAAATAATATAAATAACTTATTCAAATTTTTACGTCAAGTTTCCTAACTCTGTTTTCTCTGAATTTTTTGCCACTTAAGGGCCTGTCTTTTCCATGATGATCCTGCACATACCCAAAGAAAACCCTCCTTTTTTACCATTAGTGATGTTTATAATTGATCAATTTACTGCATAAGCTACCTCTTTGTTGGATCAACAGAGCACTTTGTTTGTTCATCAACTTGTTCTAGAGGAGGGGTAAGAGTAGGATTTTGAATGGGAGACCCTGGTATAGAAACATTTGGAGAAGCAGGAGGCATTGACCCTATTGTGGGAGGTGAGGTGTTGGTTCTTGGAGCATTAGATGTTTTCACATTATGTCTATACTTGAACCTTTCTACTTTAGTTTGCAGCTCAACATTTCTCTATTGCATTTTACTATATTCTTCAATTAAAATGTTATACTTCTCCATTAGGCTCTTTTTTTAAGCCTCCTCCCTTTCAATAGTCTTTTGAGCCAACTTGGCCACATTCATAGTTAAACTAGTGGCTTATGTTGTTGTAGTCTCTGAAGCCCTCTTTATTATTAATCCTCCTTTGAAATTTGGATTAATATCAGCAATGTTTGGCTTTCTTCCTTGTGGAGCCAATGCCCAAATTGCAAAGGTCTCATATTCTTCACTAAAGCTAGAGTTTTGTAATGATGCCTTAACTTCTTCTTCAGAATCTTGAAAAGGATTCTTGGATTTCATAATGGCATTGAAAACCACTGCATCTGTGATGTCCCATTAAGGCAAAATCAAAACACCAGCTTGATTCATTAGTTGTCTTCCTTCTTTAGGAGTGATGTTTTTGAACTCTTCCATTAGTTCATCTTTCACTTCTTCATCATTCTCCTGATCTAACCTGTCAGGCCTTAGTTCTATTCTCTCCTTGCATTTATTTTGATATTCCTCAAATTTCATCCACCATGCCAATTGCAAGAATATAGGAGTCTTTACAAATGCATTTTCATCTAAGAACTCCTTGCAAGCCTCGATTATTGCATCCTGCATACTCTTACCCTTCATATCCAAATCAGATAGAACTAATTCAGCTGACCTAGGAGGGGATGACATACCAACCTGCATGTCTTGATTAGTAACAATACTTTCATCTGTGAGATCCTTAGGTAGGTGATTAGTTATTTGCCTGTTAGGGCTTGGCTCAGGTGGTGGTGATGGGGGACTGTGCTCTAGTGAAGATTTTAGTTCAATGATTTTGACAACCCCAAGTACTTTTAATTTTGGGCCTGGTCATGAAGGTGCCTTCATTATTTTCTTCCCTTTTCTATCTACTTTTTCCTCATCACTGCCAGTATCCCTTTTCCTCCTATAGATGGGTTGCCTTTCTATAGGCTAACATACTAGCCTTGTTTCAATTGGCATATCACTTTGTCCTTGCATATTCAGACTTGGCCTTAAATTTATCTTTTTGGTTGTCAAGGTGTCAATTATCTCCTTGAAATTATTCATTAAAAAAACAATTCTCTTGTGGTATGGAGTGAGTTCCATGAATGGATCATATGTTGGATCCATTTCATGCACAATGTCTAGCAGCTTACTATAAGCTATCCACTTTTCCTTGTTCAATTCCTGTCTATTTAAATCAAATTCATTTCTGATCAGGTCCTCAAGGAAATTGAACTCATGTGCAAATTTTCCACCTTTTATTCTTTGTCTGAAAAGAGAAAAGAAACCTTCAGGATCATGTTGTCACCTTGGACCAAATCAGAAATATTAATCAACAAAGAATTTTTCAAAATATGTCCAGCCTCCCTTTGTAAATGTAAAGTTAGACACTATTGTATAATCATGGAATAATGTTCCCTTCCCCTTTCCAGTTCGGTTATCTTCATAAATACACCCCATCTACCACATAACTTCTACAAACCCTAGTCTTGGTGGAACATTGTATGGTAGCATGTGAGGGGTTCCTTGAAATCCATATATTCTTAGGACAGTACTGACTGGATATGGGATAATGTCACCGTGCAGCTATGTAAAACCCTCAATTCTGGTTTCCTCTCCTTCGGCCTAAGTAAATCATGCACTTCCTGAGGGATCCTAGGTACACTTACCATCAATATAGCCCTCAATCTTGTAGAAATTTTTTTATCAAATTACACATAATTGGTGCTTTCCTTATTACAGGACAAATCTGCAGCCCATATCTATACTGGCAATCTTTCTCCATTAACTGATTGTCTTAAGTTCATCTTCTCAACAAAGAAATTAGCATTCCTAAACAAGAATATATGCATCAACATGGAATACCAAAAGAATTGAGTACTAGTATCACCATTCTACAGCTTCGATAGTCCTTCATCTATCCTCTCCACTAAAAAAGAAGCAAAGTCATATGTTACAGAGAAGTTAGGGTGTTGTATTTGCACCGCCATGAACATGTATGCAATCGACATTACTACACCAAGGCTGAAACCTAAAATCTAACATAGTGAATAAAAAATAGCCAGAAAAGGCTTTCCAAAACAATTCAATTTGAAGGGTTCCTGGTCACTAGGGCTGATGTGAAATTGTCAACCCCCTGCCTTAACCAGATGAGGTGGAAGCAGCTTAACATTAAAAAGAGATTAGAATTTTATATACTCCTACTTCATTTCTTTAAGATTAATAGGAACCAAGTCATCACTTGGCACACTCAAATCAAAAGTCTGTTGGATAACATCTCTGTTAATTTCTAATAGAACCCCTCCATCATTATCTCTAATTGCTCGTGTGATAGGGTCATATCTTTTGGCCACTACTCTAAGTATGTCCACATTAGGGAACACATTTGGAACAACCAGCTTTCCCATGTCGTACATCCATCCATTTGAAAAAGGATGAGGAAAATTCCTCTCTCCATACCATAATCTGAACATTTCTAAGCCTGTGAGTGGAACCCTAGTATCAACAATATTGGAATTATTACACACCAACCCCTCCCCTAAGATTTTCCCTCGCATCAACACCAAACCTTTCCTACTCTCATTTGTTGATAATGGAAATTGTTCTAGGAAATCATCGTACACGTTTCTTTTCAAATACTAAATGTGGCTAGAGTGTTGCTTGGTTGGTGCCATTTTAGACAAACTAGGGCCTCACTACAATGTTACACTTCAAGTGGCTATGACTAAGCAGATATAGGAAATTACAGAGTAAAAATACTGCAATTCCTCATAATTTATGATTAAATAATAGCCCTAACAAAATATTTTAATGAGCTCAGTGACAAGCATAGCAAACTCCCTTTCCCAAATTTAAGTGCAGAATGACTGGGAAACAGAGAAAATTAACTCACAGTTTTTTTCGCACAAACTCCAATTTCTGGCAGTAGCTGCTCACAATTTCACCTTTGGCTCTGAAACTATTTTCATGAAATACTTGGATGCTTTGTGATACAAATGAGATGAGTAAATTGATTTTATGTTGATCAAATTCTACCAGTGGATGTCTCATCCGCCATTAAAGCTCACTCGTGGGCTGCACGAACGACTCCAACCATAATTTTATACATATTTAAATTTGAGTCATTGATCCTTCAGTTTGATCAAATCATTGACGACCATCTTCAAAACATGATGACATAATTTCCAACACGGCAATAAAGGGGCCCACTATGTCATACATCGTGAAGGAATGCCACATGGTGGTTTCCCATGATATCACAATCCTTTGATTTATCATTGTAGGATGGCAGGCAGCGTTGATCTTTTTACCATAAATCCTACTCCTTCAAAAATGGTCATCATCCTTTCCTTTAACTGTCAAGCAATTTTTTGCTTAAAATCATAACATCTGTGTTGAAATAAAACATGTGCATCTTACAAGTGCATTAGTAATCTGCCCTATAATACATTTAAAACCGGAAAATGCTTTCTTCACTCCTTAGGCTTCATTGGATGAGACACGTGGCAGACATCCACAATATCGCGATCCCAAAATTCCTAATCATGGGATGGCAGGCACCATCAATTTTGAAGAGAAAACTCATAAATGGTCATGCAGATTTCATCCTTTAGGAAGGGCACATGGCACCCACTCATGATATCACAATCCTTATAATCCCTAATCGTGGGATAGTGGGCGCCATTGATCTCATTCCTTTAACACAGTCGCTAGCCATGTCATTAACCTTCGAGTAGCTTTTCCAGTGAGTTTATAACATATCCATCAATTTAGAACATGTGGTTCTCGAGAACACTTTAGTAATCCACCCCTTAATACATTTAAAGCCGGCTAGTGTTTCCTTTACTCTTTAGGCTTCATCGGATGAAACATGTGGCACCCACCCATGATTTCACAATCAACCCAAGCACCATCGTGGGATGGCGGGGAACGACTCATATCAAATGGTAGTTGGTCAGCGATAGCTCAAATTTGATCCCCCAAATAGGACATGTGGCGCCCACCCGTGATTTTGTGATCCTTCAATTCCTGATCATGGGATGGCGGGAACCGTTGATATCTGCAAGAAATAGATCAATGTCAGCACTAAATCAACAGTTGCAAAATAAAACATTCATTAAAAGGAGAAGTGGGCATTACTAGGTGGACGACAAATAAAAAAATTATATTTATAGAAGAAAAATAAAATAAATTTACAATTTTTTTTATAATTTCATTTTTAACTTTAAATGTATGTTCACTCATTAAGTTGTATTTTTTTTACAATCACATTTTTATTTTATATGTTTGTTTATAAACTAGAATACATATATTAAATATTAATATATATAAAATATGCCGAGAGTTATCATTCTCTAATTTTCTTTTTTCATTGATTTATCTTTGTGATAAAAAATATTATTTATTTATTTATTTGTTCAGTTTATGCAAATATTTGAATTATTTTTATTATTTATTTATTTTTTCTTTTGTAAGTATTTGATTTTAGGTTTTATAAAGATTAACTTAAAATTTTACGAACTTGTATATAGAAAAAATAAACATCAACATCAACCATTTGCATCTAATTAGAATATCATTTTATCAAGATTACCCTCAAGTTGTAATATCCATAGTTAAACCATATTAAAATTATAATTATGTAATATCTAAGATATCAATTAACCCTAACCCTAATAGTAACCCCAGTTAAACCCTAATCATAATCCAAATTAAAACTTAACCTTGATTGAACCTTAAATCTAATCAAAATATACCCCTAATTAAATACTGATTAAAACCCTAATACTAATTGGATATTGATTGAACCTTACCACCAAGTTTAATCATAATTGTACCCTAACCTAATTTTAATTGTTATCATAATTAAACCTTAACCCTAATTGATTAGTAACCCTTATGCTAATTTTACCTAACCATAAACCTAATTGAACTTGAATTGATCCTTAGCCATAATGCTATTCGAACCCCAAATCTAATCCTAATACCAAGCTATATTAGATAACCCTAAAGCTAATTGAACCATGATCAAACCCTAATAGTAACCTTAATATAACTAACTTATTTTAATCATGTACTTATGATATATGTTATCCCACTGACATTTCCATCAACATCAAGTGATGGTAAATATAACTAAATTTTTGATTCATCAAACTATGATCTAATAAAAAACTAATTTATTTAACCTTTGCATGGCTAAACTTGTAACTTATGATGAACACTTGCCTTAAAAAATTAAAAAAATAAAAGTAATATTTATAATTTTATTTTTATTCAATCTTTAAGGATTTTTATTTTTTTATTTAAATTATTTTATAAGAAATTGTCATATTTGATGACTATCATAATTTTAATCTTTTGATTATTATTTTTAATTAAATTAATTTAATTTCTTAATTATTATATGATTTTAACTCATTAAAGCACTTAAATATTATATATTAATATTATTTACATCCAATATTTTAATTTAAAAGAAACTTGTTTAATAATTTTAAATTTATTATAGATGTACATTTATTAGGAAAAGTCTTTATTAGCTTTTATATTTAAGTTGCTATATTTTGTATAGTAAAATATTTTTACTAAAGCCTTAAATTTATAATATTTATTTATATAAATATATATTAAATATTAATATATATAAAATATGCCAAGAGTTATCATTATCGAGGTGCCTATTACATAGAGAAAATGATGAAAATAGGCACTAAAAATAGACGCCTCGAGAAGAATATTCTCGATGCATTTTATATATATTAATTATTTATAATAAAAAAATTTGATTTCTTTTTGTGATAAAATATCTTTGATTTTGATTTTTTTGGTTTCAACAAATCTCTTTGACATTTTTTCTTTTTTTTTTTATCAATTCTCTTTTATTTAATTTTTTTTATTTCATCAGATCTCTTTGTTTTGATTTTTTTGTATGTTCAATTTGTTTGTGATCAAATCATGTATTTTTTATTTATGTATTCATATAGACATTAAAGTTTAGCAAACCACTACTTATTATGCTCTTAATCTTATTACAAAATACCATATCTATCATCTTAATTAAATTTAATAGTGCTATGATATTCTTTACATAATCATTCCTTATTATTAAAAGAATTTCAAGATTGGGACAAAAGTATTTAGATATTGATATCCTTACACTTATGTGAAATTTATATGTATTTTCTTGATCATATTTAAATTTCACATAGCTTTTACTAAATATTTCAATGTTTTGCTTCCTATGTTCATCCTTTCCAATTTGAGAAAACTCTATGTACTCATATATACATTAAAGTTTGGAAAACCACTGCTTATTAGAATTTTAATATTATTACAAAATAATATAACTATCATATTAATTAATTGCACTTTGTATTAAATCAATTTGTTACATATAAACAAAAATGTTATATAGATTTTCTAAAATATATATAAAATAATAGAAAATTACAACTACACTAATTGCTCAAAATTTAACTATATTTTTTAATACAAATATAATTTTATATTTCTTAAATATTTAGATCTCTTTGAAAAAGGGAAAACTTAAGGGTAGCACAAACAGTTATCAAAATGATTTTTATCAATATTGTGTGGTTACATGAAACCATGCCATTTTTTATTGCATGTATATTATCCTATTTTTAATAATAGACATTGCCAAAATCGCTTAATTTCTATTTCTTACCCAAGTCAACTACAGTTTTGTTACTAACTATACAACCAAAATTTTATTGGAAGGTGGCTTCTTAGTTCTTAGACTCACATATTTATATCATACAATCAAACAATTATCAAAATGATTTTTACCAATATTGGGTGGTTACATGAAACTGTGCCTTTTTTATTGGATGCATGTTGTCCTATTTTTAATAATAGATATTTCCAAAATCACTCAATTTCTATTTCTTACCCAAGTCAACAACAGTTTTGTTACTAACTATACAACCAAACTTTTGTTGGAAGGTAGGTTCCCAGTTCTAAGAATCACATATCTATATCATATTATCCCACATACTTCATACTTATGGTGTCACAAAGCAATGGGAAGTTCTCAACTATGTCAGAATATGTGTCATTGTTGATTTGGAGAAGCCATAAGCAGACAAAATACTGTTGTTGTAAAGTTCCAAAATCAAGATATGAAACAATATAATTTTTTTTATATTGTATTCAGATATGTAACTAAAAGTAAAGTATGGTTTCTGAATATATAATATCCACAATGCTATTCAGGTAAGCCATATCCCACAATATTTAATATTTTTAAAAATAAAGCATTTATGAGCTTAGATCAACAACAATGTAGTCATAGAAAAACCCTTGGATGCTATTCAAATCAGGAAAATCATATAAAGAATGGACAGTAGTGAATTAAGAATCTTGAGCAATCTAAGCAATTTTAGACGATCTCCAACCTCTTTCTTTCTATTCCAAATAGATTTTGATGCTAGCAATAAAAAAATTAAATAATCAATATTACTTGCATGAATACTCACCCCTGTCCCTATTTGACATTTTGAAAACTCTATTAAATAAATATTAGATTAATAAACATCAAATAAATATCCAACACAAATAAATGCTCAAAAATGTCAATCTATCAAGTATTACGGAATGCTAGATACTGCAAGAGAGAACATTTTCATGGAGTAGTAGTTGCAAGAGACCCAAATCATGATCTGCTCTCTTTGCCTCTTTTTCATAAATGAAAAGCTATTCTATACTTGATTTTCTTGGTTCTTGAGACCCTACAACAACAAAAAAAAGATATTTTTTTGAAAAAGAATGTTGATACTTTGGTGTAGTCCAGTCCAAGATTTAGGATTGCTAAAACAAGGATTTACACATGAAGAGCATTACAAAAGAGAGGATCCATATTGATATGGTTACAAAACTTAAGATTTTTACAACATACAATTCAGAAGAAAAAAGTTAAACCAATGTTTACAACATGTACAATTCAGAAGAATAATATTAAACCATGCAAGCCTACAAATAGACATGCATGCAAAATGAGGAAGCATAAATTCTATTTCATACTTCAATTTCTCATTCTGAAAACATGCATGCAAATAGATCACATACCTAATGCAATCTGTTATTGTTGAGAAATGTTATTGTGTCATGGGCCAAGCAATCTCAAATTGTGCCCTCAAATTGATATCCACCAAGAAATGATCATTGTCATTGGACTTGAAGGAAGGAACCTCTATATTTGTAATCACCTGCATGAAATAGAGCTACACTTGAAAAGCGTTGCACCATTAACTTGCAGGGTAGTGCCATTTTTTCCACCACGACTTGCAAATATATATACATGTTGTATCATATTATGCACAATAGTTCATGAAACGGTTCATTCATGCAAAGTAGTGGAATCACCAGCGGCTATTATACAGAAAGCGAGTCGGTATAATAACTGGTGAATATTATTAACAGCTATCACAAATATTATTAATTTTAGACATTACTCGCAACACATTAATTCCTACTTATCTTTAATATGAGATGTTACATATTACACTACCACCCTATAGGAAAAAGAACGTCAAAATTATTGAAAAAGGGTTAATGTTTACGGAGAAACATTCGTCCCTCTACAACTAAATATGCCTCTCGGCGTAAATATAAAGATGCATTAAAAATATATTAGAAATATTTGTCTTTATATTATATAGCATTCATAACATTAAATTAACATAGAATAATTTCACAATATCACTTAACCAATCAAGAAAAAATTAATCATTACTATGCAACATTATTCTCACATCAAACTAACAAATAAACATTGAAAACAAATTTATTTTTTATATTATAACATTCATAACTTAAACCTTTTATACACAATATCAAATTAATTATAAAAAACACATAAAATTATTTATAAGCAACTTAAATTTTTTAACAATTTAATAAAATATAATTTAATATAATTAAGAAAAATTAAATAAGAATTATAGATAAATTTATGAAATATAGATTTACTTATCAAGAAAAATCAATGATAAATTTACTTACCAATCTATTTTAACCATCAAGAAAAAATTAATCATTAGTGATTGCAACATTATTGGCACATCTTTTAAACTGACAAATAAACATTGAAAACACATTTATTTTTTATATTATAACATTCATAACTTAAACCTTTTTATACACAATGTCAAACATAACTATGATTCTAAAACTAACATTAATGAAACCCTAATTGAACCATAACCCTAACCCTAATACTAACCCTTGCCCCAATTGAACCCTAACACTAACCCCAAGCTCTATCATAGAACCTTAATCTTTACTCCCAACCCCAAACCTAATTCTAATTGAATCCTATACCTAATTTTAATTAAATTCTAACCCTATTTGAACCTTAAACTTAATTGAACTCATGTTTAGGGTTAGGGTTCAATTAAGGTTAGGGTTGAATTATGGTAATGATTATGGTAAAAATTCAAATAGGATTATAGTTGGAGTTTAATTAAGGTTGTTATTCACTTAGGGTTAAGGTTCAATTCGTATTCAATTTGGGTTAGGGATCAATTAGGGTTATAATTCAATAAGGGTTTAATTAAGGTCAGGGTTAAGGTTAGTCTTAAATTAGGGCTACGATTGGAGTTAGGGTTCAATTAAGGTAAGGGTTGTAATACCCCATCATAATAACCTAAGGAATGTTGCAATCGTGTATAAAAGTGTAATAATTTTTTTTTTTAAAGTTTAATTATTAAGTTAATTAGTTGCATACATTCATTAAGCTATGTGACGTTACACTACTTTGAGTTTCCATAAGTGACTTAAGTATTTCGCATTGCACATATTAATTAACAACATAAAGATAAACATTAAATTAAACATTGCATTTCATTTGAATACCATACATGATAACATAAAGTACAAAAATGTTTCATTCATTGCATTTGATAAATTATACAATACTCATCCATCTGATGAGGTAGTTCAATAATAATTACAATTACATTTACATTGTTCACCTCATATACAATTGAGGGATGTTCTCAAATACAAGATTTACAATATACAGTGATGAAATACACATAAGTTTTTCCAAGTGTGAGCTCTCCATCCATGAAGCTCTCGATGGCATGATCAAACTGGGGACCCAACGGAGTAAGGTGCACATTCCACCCAACCATGTGGTACCCGTAGGTCCACCCCCCGTGCTAGGAGATAGTAATATGGTTACCTAGACACTAGTACAAAACAAACTATTGGTTACATTGCTTCTAGATTTGATGATTAAATGTGCTACATACACAAGGTTAACTGTTACTTTAGGTGGAGTGTCATCAGAATAATGCAAAGGTAACCTAGCGTTTCTTCCTAGGTTCTGGCCCCCAATCCTTGGGTTACCCTGGTAACCTCTAATGAAACCCGGCCCCTATTGCATACTATTATGGAATCGAATGTCTTTTGAAGAAACAAGACACCGATTTTCCATTCCATGCCTTCTCATCTTATACTCAAGACTATAGTAGCTCAAAAGTCATAAGAGAGGCAAAATATCTTGTTAAGAGTTTTAATTCTAACTATTGTGTCATTTAATTACCACTGACTTACTAACCCTTTGTAAGTTACCCTGACACCACTTTGTGTGTCGGCCCTTACAAAAAAGCCACTCCCCTAAACATAACAAGGATAAACTAAGTTCACTATCTAGGGTAGATAAAGTGCATAAATTCAACACATAATACCAAATATACCACAATGTACATCACAATTCATTCTCAAATTCAGGTGCACTACCCTAACTTGTTCAATCACTTGAAATCAAAGTCAAGTTTACTCCCTTAAAATATTGCAACTGGAAGACTTAAAATCACATAAAGATCAATTTTCCCCCCTTTTACCCAATAAAAGTTTAAATCAACTTAAAATGAATACACATCTATCATTGGGATATGTTAAATCCAGTCAAACAAATTAAAAGAGAGAAATTATCTATTTCTTTTTTAAATCAACAGTTCTCAAATCATTTAATAATTATACTCATTGAAAACATTTAATGCATAACTTATCTAAATACAAATAAATTTCTCATTTCTCATTTTCCGAAAATAAGCTTTTAATTAATTTATTGTTTAAAACTGTTTGATTTTCTTGCCTTCAAATACCTTAAAGAATTCTATATTTAAATACAAAAATATCTCTTTTATAAATGAATATTAACATATATATTTTAATTATAAATATAAATATGCATACATATATACATATATATATATACATATATATACATATATATATACATATATATACATATATATATACATATATATACATATATATATATATATATAATATTAAATACATTATAATTTCAAAATTCATAAAAACCATACTAATCTCATTAAAATATGTATCATTCTTAAACGAAATTCATATTAACCAAAATTTTTAAGAGTTTATGTTTTTTAAGAAAAGAAAACCCTAATGTGTAGGCCGACGGCTGCCATAGCTGAACTCCATTGGGGCTTGGCTGTGCAGGCGGCACCGGCATTGCCTGCAAAGGTAGTGGTAAGCGCTGCCCTGACAGCCGGCTCCCCAAAGGGGTTGGCCTTGGGGTTGCCCCTGTGGCTTCCATACCATACGGGTTGCTTAATACCACAAAAAAATTTGCAAATCTTCGAAAATTCGCGTTACGGGTTTGATAAAACCGTTTTCCATCATTTTAAAATTTCTCTAAAAATTTTAACAAATATACAGTCACATACAGTGATTTCGATTTACTAATTCATTACTATTTAAACAAATAATTATATATATATATATATATATATATGTGTTTGTATATGTATGTATATATATTCATTACTGATATATATACATGTATGAATACATATATATATAACTCATGAAAAACAATTTAATACTGAAACTGGGCAATAACTTTCAACAAGAAATTGGAAAAGAAATTACAAACCCTTCTATTATTTTAACAATTTTTTTTTTTTTTTGTAATATAAAGCCCTGTTTTGCCCCTATATTTCTTTATAGTTTCTTGTTATCAAAATTTTCACAGAGATTCAAGATATAACAATAGAGAATTTCTTTTCGTTAACAGCTAAAATTCCTCATAGGTCTTTCCTACTGTTTAAATAAAAATTTTACCAAATTCCCGAGAAGAACATAGGAGATACAAAGCAAATCTTTTTCCTAACTTTTGAAGAAAAGAAAACAAAATCAAACAAGGAAAGTACCTATAATATAAAAGCTTCCTGTAGGAGAAATCCCCTTGCCTGTAGCATACAATTCCCAGAAGCTTCTCCAATAACCACAAAGATCCTCCAAATAAGGGATCTTCCACAAATATACAGTATTACCAATTAACACAATACAAATTTTTTTTGCCAAAAGCTGAGATAATTTTTCCGTGAAGAAATTGAACAACCTCTGTAATTTCCAAATCCCTAGATAATATTTGGAAAAATCCCCAACAATATTCAATTAATGCACTAGCACACATTTTGAGAAGTGGTTGCAAAATATCCTCTCCACCACTTCTCGGCAATCTTTCCAATTTTCAATTGCATGCAATTAATTTATTTAATTTAAATTTTAAAACTCAAACTTAAATTTACATGCATTTATTTTATTTAATTTAAATTTACAATTCAAATGCCATTTCCTCAAATAATATTTAATTTTCAAATAAACTATTTACAAACTTAATAATTTAATTTAATTAATTAATTTATTTATTTAATTAAATGGGTTTAATCTTTTAAGATCAAACCATTTAACCAAATAAGCTAACTAATTAATTAAATAACATATAACTAATTTCTTTCAATATTTAAAAATTAATTTAAATAACAATAATTTAAAGCACAATAGACTGTCATTAAATATTAACCAAATTTACCTTTCAAACAACTTATCCAAACAAAAAATGACAAGACAACTATGACACAAACTAAAACTGACAATGTACAGTGACTGGGTTATAGACTAGACTAGGGTGAACCAAACTACTATCTCCCAATCAACATATCCGTTGAGTCTTGACACAGTCAGACCTGAGTACCCAGGTGGAGTCGATGTCATGTACCTGCAATTCTTGCAACCAAACAATAACATGCATATATATATAAACCATTGTACAGGCACACCGTGCGGAGAAAATCATGGATATCACAGGGCACTCACAAGCGAGTGATGTGATTTCGTTCTCCACACCAATACACGTCACATCAAACTGATGAAATAAATAGCTATTAGTCCATCATAAACATGTACACAATAGTAATCAATTGAAAGTAAACATCTATGCTATCTCAAAGCATAACAAAAATCAAATATCACAATACAATGTATCATCATGTCACAGAGTAAATCCACTATCGCTCAAAACTAGCGATCGAAATATCCAAACAACGTATCATAGTCTAACAGTGTAAAAATCATAACAGCAAAAAACATTAGCATAAATGGAGGGGTACTACATCCTCCCCCCTAGGATCAGGCTTGCTCCTGAAAGCCTACGAACAGATAGGGATAAAGTTCCCTCATGCATGTTGCATCCTCCCAAGTAGGAGAAGCCTCATGGCTAGGATCCCATTGGACCCTCACCTGATCAACGTCTCGACCCCTGAGACCAAGCGTCCGGTGCTGTAGAATGGCCATAGGCTCCAAAGCCAGCTGCCCATCCTCTACCTGTAATGCATTCCAATCAAGCACATGAGAAATGTCGGGATGATATGGTCTAAGAATAGATACATGAAAAACATCATGAATACGAGACAAACTGGGTGGTAAGGCGAGTCAATATGCCATGGGACCAATTCTCTCTAAAATCTCAAATGGTCCAACGAAACGAGGTGCAAGCTTAGAGCCTTTTCCATAATGGATTGGACTCTTTCGTAGTCGCACTCGTAGAAACATTCTATCACCAATAGAAAACTGTCAGTCTATTCTATGTGCATTGGCATATTTATTTTTCCTATCATGAGCTGCTATCAGAAGTTCTCTAATACAGTCAACCTGTTGCTCCATGTCTCGAAGCATCTCAGGTCCAAGTAACACTCTATCCTCTAGTTGGTCCCAACTCAAAGGGGTTTGACAAGGATGACAGTATAATGCCTGAAATGGTGGCATACCTATGGAACTCTGATAACCGTTGTTATAAGCGAATTCTACTAAGTACAAGTAATCCTCCCAACATGATTGTTGGTCCATTATGTACATTCTAAGCATATCCTCTAATATTTGGTTAACTCTTTCTGTTTTTCCATCAGTTTGAGGATGATACGCTGAACTAAAGTTTAACTGAGTGCCTAGAGCATGTTGTAATGAAGTCCATAGGGCTGAAGTAAATACAGGATCTCTATCCGATATAATCATATGAGGAATCTCATGCAATCTAACTATATCCTCCATGAATATCCTAGCTATGGATGAAGCATTGTAAGATGATCATATTGGTGAAAAATGAGCTACTTTAGTCAATCAGTCAATAGTTACCATAATGGCATCATGTTGACATGATGACGTAGGTAACCCTACAATAAAATCAATGGATATAATATCCCATTTCCATTTGGGAATGAGATGTGGCTGTAATAATCCAGCAGGATGTTGATGCTTAGCTTTAACTCGCTAACATTCAAGACATCTCAATACATAATCAGCAATATCATGTTTCATACTAGGCCAGAAATACAATTGTCGAAGATCAGCATGCATTTTCTTGACACCTAGATGAGCTGAATACGGAGCTCGATGAGCTTCAGTCATAATTAATGTATGAAGAACCTCAACATGTGGTACATAAATACAACCTAAATTCCATAATATACCATCCAATTCTAAGACATACCCTACGAATCGACCTTCTAAAGGTCTACCCAATTCAATCTCCGACCTCACTTCCTGATATAATCTATCTGTAGGAAGTGCAGCTAATATTCGACCTCTCAAATCTACTTCAAGAGTAGTAGCAGAGATCTCATGTCTACATCGGCTAAGAGCATCAGCCACTACATTCTCTTTGCCTTGAACATATTTTACATCAAAATCATACTCACACAAGAACTCCATCCACCGTCTCTGCCTAGCATTCAAATTAGGTTGTGTAAAAATGTATTGCAAACTATAGTGATCAGTATGAAGTTCGAAATGATGACCTAATAAGAAATGCCTCCATCGAACTAATGCATGCACTACCGCAGCTAATTCTAGATCATGAGTAGGATAGTTTAATTCATGATCTTTGAGTTTGCGAGACTCATAAGCAACCGCACATCCATCTTGCATCAAAACTGCTCCCAAACCCTCTAAGGATGCATCTGCACATACTACGAAATCCTTAGTAGGATCAGGAACAATGAGTATAGGTGCATTAGTCAACTTTTCTTTAAGAGTCTAAAAAGCCAACTGACACTGCTCTATCCAAACAAATTTCTTTCCTTTTCTTTGAAGAGAAGTAATAGGATGACTGATTCTAGAAAATCCCTCAACAAACCGCCTATAGTAACTAGCTAGACCCATAAAACTACAAACTTCACCTACATTAGTAGGTGAGGGCCAATCTACAATAGCTTGGTTCTTTGAAGGATCCACAACAATACCTTTACCAGATATCACATGTCCAAGATATTTTATTTTAGTTTGAAAGAAGTCACACTTCTTCAGGTTTGCATACAATTGATTTTCCTTTAAACATTACAATACCTGTCTCAAGTGTTCTTCATGTTCTTTCATATTTCTCGAATAGACTAAAATATCATCGAGAAATACCAGGACAAAGTGATCAAGGTACGTATGAAAAGCACCATTCATTAAACTCATGAATACTGATGGTGCGTTCATTAACCCAAACGGTACTACTGTGAATTCGTAATGCCCATAACGAGTTCGAAAAGCAGTTTTATGAATGTCTGCTTCAGCTATATGCAATTGATGATAACCAGATTTCAAATCGATTTTAGAGAACACATGAGCTCCCTTAATTTTATCAAGAAGATCATCGATTCTAGGCAAAGGATAACAATTCTTAATCGTAACCTTGTTCAATTGACGATAGTCAATGCACAGCCTAAGAGATCCATCCTTCTTCTTTACGAAGATAACAGGTGCTCCCCAAGGGGAAACACTAGGATGAATGAAACTCTTTTCTAATTTAGTTCCTCTAACTAAATACGAAGTTCCTCTAACTCCTACGTCGTCATTCTATATGGAGCCCTAGAAATAGGTTCAACTCCAGGAACTGGGTCAACTCTAAAGTCAATATCCCTCTTCAGTGGCATTCCAAGAATGTCATCAGGAAACACATCCGTGAATTCCCTAAGAATAGGGTGATCATCAAGAGATACCTCTCGAATCTCACCTTCTTCTTCCAAATCAGTAACTGTTGTTGCAAACAGTTGACATCCCTGACGAAGACATCTCTTTAATTGCATAGAAGATATCATCCGCAAAGAGATAGGTCTTTGAATACCTACGATTTCCACTTTTTCACCTAAATCATTAATGTAACTAATTGTCTTAAGTCGACAATCAATTACAGCATGATAAGATGCTAACCAATACATACCTAAAACTTTACCATACAATCCTAAGGGTGTAACATATCAATCTACTAAGGTAGTTAATGTACCAATTTTAAGTTCACAATTATGTACTAAGTTTTCTACTGCTACTTTCACCCCAGAAGCGAATTCAACTTGCCACTTACCACCTTGCTTTACCACTATAAGACCACAATGGTCTAGAATGGTCGGTGAAATAAAGGAGTCAGTGGCTCCATAATAAAAAAGAATAGAAACACTAACACCATGTAACTTACCTGAAGTCCCGACCACTGTGTTCTGGTAATCGACTTGGCGGTCATTAACTACAGCATATATTATATGTGATCGTATTGCATCACCCACTGTAGGTCAAGGCCCAAAACTAGTAGAACCCCTCATCGGACACTGCCTAGCTATGTGTCCCTGTTGCCCACATGAGTAACAACCTATACCTATGCCTCTATCAAATCCTCTGCCACCTGAAGGTGCATTGGATTGTTGGAAACTACCCCTACTAATAGTAGATTGAGCACTCTGTGCAGGTTGATCCTGCCTATTGTGCTTGTTGTGCCACCAGTTGCGACCCTTTCCTGTTTGAGGACTATTACCCTGTTGTGGTTGTGGGTTATTATTCTTTTGAGGTGTTCATTGTTGTTGTTGCTGCCCACCCTTTGTGGGTGTCTATTGGTTCCTAGAGGAACCACCTATCTATGCCTGTCCACCCTATGGACTAAAACCTACTGCAGGAGCACTCCCAATCTGCACTCCTGTGTGCCCACCTAAAGCCATAACAAGGTTCTCCTCTACTATGCGAGCCTTCTCCACCGCAACTTCCATAGTCTTTGGCTCAAAGACTCAGACACCACCACTAATGTGGGTGTTTAAACCCCTGATGAAGTGTTGTACTAGCATAGGCTCATCATCGCCAATACCAGCATACTACTTGAGTTCATAGAACCTACATTCATATTGCTCAACAGAAAGAGCTAACTGACGTAGATCATGGAACTCGTTAGCCCTACACTACCTCTAGTGTTCTGATAGGAACCACGCTCTAAACCTCTTGAGAAACATCTCCCAAGACACTGACCCAATATCTAAGTGGAGCTTCTGCTCCTCCAGACACCACCACGTAGAGGCGAATCCTCTCAAGTGCATAATAGCGCATTTGGCACGAGTATTTCTACCGTAAGGGTGCATGGCAAAGCATCTACCCAAATCCAGTAGCCAGGTCTCAGCCTCTAAGCCACCTCCCATACAATCAAAGGTAGGAGGGCATGCCCCCAATAAATCCCTCATATGTCTTGCAATAATAGAATCTTGATGTTCTGAGTCATCTACTCTCCTAGGAGATCTATCTCTCTCTGACAACCTCCTGCTCATCTACCTATCTAGGTCCAAGATGAGCTAGGACCTCCTCTAGTAATGGACGTATCTGAGAACCCTCTACTGCTGACTGTTCAGGATTCTGTCCCTCATTTCTCTGACCCAACTGTTCTTCCTGATCACTCTGATGAGGGCTAGGAGGGGGAGTAACCTAAGGGATTGATCCTCAACCTCCACCTCGACCTCTACCATGACCTCTTCCTACTCACCTAGGCATGTTCCTACACATAACAATAACGAGTCTTAGATACTATTCAACCAAGGCTAACAATTGCGACACTACGTACTAGGTCAACCTAATGGGCTCATGATTACACACAGCGGCCAGTGTTTGTAACCTTTTCTCTGATACCAATTTGTAATGCCCCGTCATAATAACCTAAGGAATGTTGTAATCGTGTATTAAAGTGTAATAATTTTTTTTTTAAAGTTTAATTATTAAGTTAATTAGTTGGATACATTCATTAAGCTATGCGACATTACACTACTTTGATTTTCCATAATTGACTTAGGTATTTCGCATTGCACATATTAATTAACAACATAAAGATAAACATTAAATTAAACATTGCATTTCATTTGAATACCATTCATGATAACATAAAGTACAAACATGTTTCATTCATTGCATTTGATAAATTATACAATACACATCCATCTGATGAGGTAGTTCAATAATAATTACAATTACATTTACATTGTTCACCTCATATACAATTGAGGGATGTTCTCAAATACAAGATTTACAATATATAGTGATGAAATACACATAAATTTTTCCAAGTGTGAGATCTCCATCCATGAAGCTCTCGATGGCATAATCAAACTGGGGACCCAATGGAGTGAGGTGCACATTCCACCCAACCATGTGGTACCCGTAGGTCCACCCCCCATGCTAGGAGATAGTAATATGGTTACCTAGACATAATCTACTAACCCTAGACACTAGTACAAAACAAACTATTTGCTACATTACTTCCAGATTTGATGATTGAATGTGCTACATACACAAGGTTAACTGTTACTTTAGGTGGAGTGTCATAACAATAATGCAAAGGTTACCCTGGTGTTTCTTCCTAGGTTCCGACCCCCAATCCTTGGGTTACCCTGGTAACCTCTAACGAAACCCGGCCCCTATTGCATACTACTATGGAATCGAATGTCTTTTGAAGAAACAAGACACCGATTTTCCATTCCAAGCCTTCTCATCTTATACTCAAGACTATAGTAGCTCAAAAGTCATAAGAGAGGCAAAATATCTTGTTAAGAGTTTTAATTCTAACTATTGTGTCATTTAATTACCACTGACTTACTAACCCTTTGTAAGTTACCCTGACACCACTTTGTGTGTTGACCCTTACAAAAAAGCCACTCCCCTAAACATAAGAAGGATAAACTAAGTTCACTATCTAGGGTAGATAAAGTGCATAAATTCAACACATAATACCAAATATACCACAATGTACATCATAATTCGTTCTCAAATTTAGGTGCACTACCCTAACTTGTTCAATCACTTGAAATCAAAGTCAAGTTTACTCCCTTAAAAGATTGCAACTGGAAGACTTAAAATCACATAAAGATCAATTTTCCCCCTTTTACCCAATAAAAGTTTAAATCAACTTAAAACGAATACACGTCTATCATTGGGATATGTTAAATCCAGTCAAACAAATTAAAAGAGAGAAATTATCTATTTCTTTTTTAAATCAACAGTTCTCAAATCATTTAATAATTATACTCATTGAAAACATTTAATGCATAACTTATCTAAATACAAATAAATTTCTCATTTCTCATTTTCCCAAAATAAGATTTTAATCAATTTATTGTTTAAAACTGTTTGATTTTCTTGCCTTCAAATACCTTAAAGAATTCTATATTTAAATACAAAAATATCTCTTTTATAAATGAATATTAACATATATATTTTAATTATAAATATAAATATACATACATATGTACATATATATATATATATACATATATACACACACACACACACATATATATATATACATACACACACACACACACACACACACACACACACACACACACACACACACACATATATATATATAATATTAAATACATTATAATTTCAAAATTCATAAAAACCATACTAATCTCATTAAAATATGTATCATTCTTAAACGAAATTCATATTAACCAAAGTTTTAAGAGTTTTTTTTTTTAAGAAAAGAAAACCCTAGTGCATAGGCCGACGGCTACCATAGTTGAACTCCATTGGGGCTCGGCTGTGCAGGCTACGCCGACACTGCCTGCAAAGGAAGTACCAAGCGCTGCCCTTATAGCCGGCTCTCCAAAGGGGTCGGTCGTGGGGTAGCCCCTGTGGCTTCCATACCATACGGGTTGCTTAATACAACAAAATTTTTCCCGAATCTTCGAAAATTCGCGTTACGGGTTTGATAAAACCATTTTCCATCATTTAAAAATTTCTCTAAATTTTTTAACAAATATATAGTCATGTACAACGATTTCGATTTACTAATTCATTTCTATTTAAACAAATAATTATATATATATATATATGTGTTTGTATATGTATTTATATATATTCATTACTGATATATATACATGTATGAATACATATATATATAATTCATGAAAAACAATTTAATACTGAAACTGGGCAATAACTTTCAACAGGAAATTGGAAAAGAAATTACAAACCCTTCTATTATTTTAACAAAAAAAAATTTCTGTTATATAAAACCCTATTTTTCCCCTATATTTCTTTATAGTTTCTTGTTATCACAATTTTCACAGAGATTCAAGATATAACAATAGAGAATTTCTTTTCTTTCACAACTAAAATTCTTCATAGATCTTTCCTACTGTTTAAATAAAAATTTTACCAAACTCCCGAGAAGAACACAGGAGATACAAATAAAATATTTTTCCTAACTTTTGAAGAAAAGAAAACAAAATCAAACAAGGAAAGTACCTGTAATATAAAAGCTTCCTGTAGGAGAAATCCCCTTTCCTGTAGCATACAATTCCCAGAAGCTTCTCCAATTACCACAAACATCCTCCAAATAAGGGATCTTCCACAAATATATAGTATTACCAATTAACACAATACATAAATTTTTTGCCAAAAGCTGAGATAATTTTTTCGTGAAGAAATTGAACAACCTTTGTAATTTCCAAATCCCTAGATAATATTCGGCAAAATCCCCAACAATATTTAATTAATGCACTGGCACACATCTCGAGAAGTGGTTGCAAAATATCTTCTCCACCACTTCTCGGCAATCTTTCCAATTTTCAATTGCATGCAATTAATTAATTTAATTTAAATTTTAAAACTCAAACTTCAATTTACATGCATTTATTTTATTTAATTTAAATTAACAATTGAAATGCCATTTCCTCGAATAATATTTAATTTTCAAATAAACTATTTACACACTTAATAATTTAATTTAATTAATTAATTTATTTATTTAATTAAATGGGTTTAATCATTTAAGATCAAACCATTTAACCAAATAAGCTAACTAATTAATTAAATAACATATAACTAATTTCTTTCAATATTTAAAAATTAATTTAAATAACAATAATTTAAAGCACAATAGACTGTCATTAAATATTCACCAAATTTACCTTTCAAACAACTTATCCAAACAGAAAATGACAAGACAACTATGACACAAACTAAAACTGTCAATGTACAGTGACTGGGTTATAGACTAGACTAGGGTGAACCAAACTACTATCTCCCGATCAACATATCCATTTAGTCTTGACACGCTCAGACCTGAGTACCCAGGTGGAGTCAGTGTCATGTACCAGCAATTCTTCCAACCAAACAATAACATGCATATATATATATATAAACCATTGTATAGGCACACTGTGCAGAGAAAATCATGGATATCACAGGGCACTCACAAGCGAGTGATGTGATTTTGTTCTCCACACCAATACACGTCACATCAAACTGACGAAATAAATAGCTGTTAGTCCATCATAAACATGTATACAACAATAATCAACTGAAAGTTAACATCTACGCTATCTCAAAGCATAACAAAAATCAAATATCATATTACAATGTATCATCATGTCACAGTGTAAATCCACTATCGCTCAAAACCAGCGATCAAAATATCCAAACAATGTATCATTGTCTAACAGTGTAAAAATCATAACAGCATAAAACATCAGCATAAATGGAGGGGTACTACAAGGGTTATTGTCTATTTTAGGGTTAGGGTTCAATTAGAGTTCTCTAGGGTTTTGATACAATTAGGGCTAGGTTTCAACAATAACTAGGGTTACAATTACAACTCAATTAGTGTTAGAGTTAGGGTTATAATATGAGTTCAATCAGGTTAGGGTCAAGGTTTAATTAGTGTTAGAGTTAGGGTTGCAATAATAAAATTTTCCATAATGATATGGAAAGGCATTCAATTGGATTCATATAAAAATGCAAAAATAAGAATTGGTAATTAAGAATTCTCCAGAACTAAATTTATAATAACAAATACAATCCTTAGCTTAATCATTTTTTCTTTGTTAGGGTTGGGATAAGAATTTAATGGGCCCAACCGAGACTTAGGAAATAAAACCCTGCGGAGGAAATAAAGTATTAAAATCAAAGTTGGGTTTTAATTTTAATCCGGTGACGTAAGACTAAGCCATTAACTCCAGTGGTCATGTCGCCGACGGCTTAGCCAAAGACTTTCATTAAATACTAATCATGTAATGTGTAGGCTTTCTAGATTCGAAGATATGGAAGAAGATCTCGATCGTACCCTAACAACTCCTAGACCTAAGGTGTTGCCATGTTATTTGGCATGAGGTCAGCAAAAGGAAGATGTGTGTCCTGTATGGAATCTGGGGCCCAATCTCCACTATTGAGCTCATAAACCATGGTTTTAGATCAACAACCAAGATCAAAAGCTAATGTAAATCTCTGTTGTTCCCTGCTAGCTCATGGGAGGAAGAGGAAGGTTGGTGAAGCATTAATGAATTATTCCTTGCTTGTGTAGTCACATCGATCTCAATATGTGTGAAGATGTTGTTGGCAATCATGAAGGGTGATCTTTGGATTCTCATGCAACTCTAGTTAAACGGTGACAATACATACGCTGCCAAATTTCCATGTTTGCACATGCATATTTACTAAGAATTGATGAAGGTTGCCATTACCTCACACAATAAATACAATAGGAATTAACTGCTAATAGTGTCATTCTTGTAGTAGTTAGAGCACTTTGTGGGATGAGTCTAATCATGTTTGAGTGCTTTTCTGAGAAGAGAAAATGAGTAAGTTAGTAAGGAGGTCTGTTTGTTTGATCTCACAAAAGCTCGGTCCTGCTATTTAGGAAGGTGCTTTGGTTGAGCAGCACCATCTTGGAATTGCAACCTTCTACTACTTTGGTTGTAGTAGAAGGTTGCAATTCTAGGACATTGCTGCTCAACTGGTAGATGAAAAAGGCAAGCAGTCAGTGTGCTCTGGAGACAGCCAACACTCGCCCATTGACCTTATGAGCAACACTTTTGATGATGTAACCGAGACTGACTCGGACTACTGTCGGTATTTAAGTCACTTCAATCATGGTCTGCCCTCTGATGAGGAAATGATATATGTGGGCACATCAACTGTTAAAACCCCAAGTGGATGGACTAGAACTGTATTGGGAAAGGACAAGAAAGAAGAGGAGGCTGAGGGTCTACCATATTGGGAAACAACTAGAAGTGGGCATGTATACCAGGGTCTGAGTGTTGGTAAGGGTGGGGTGGCGGGTAAATAAGAAGTTGTTGTGGTGCCTTCGTGGAAATTTGGTTGCCTAGTTTTTTTGTGTGGATAGCAACAAGGGGATTTTGATGACAATTTGTGTTCCCTATTCTTTTACGCTACCCCAATTCATGCAATATCTATGTTTTGCATATTCAACGTGTAGGAAGTTTTGTAATGAAATTCAAATGCAATGGAGATTTTGTTCAAATGAAAATTTGTGGTGAAATTACATTTGAGCCCGAACCATGTTGCTCTCTTGTCATATAAAAGGGAATTCAAGGCTCATTTGTAGGGAGAGAACTGATGAAAGCTCTAGCTAGGTTTTGAGTTGAATATATGAGTAGAAAGATAGTTTTGAGTTGAATATATGGGTAGAAAGATATATGTCCTCTGATGAGGAAGTGATATCTGTGGTGCCATTGGCTGTTAAAACCCCAAGTAGATAGAATATAATAGATAGACTGTTTTGAGTTTTGGATGAATATATGCAAATTATCTTAAATTGTATGCAAATATGACTTAAAAGCATGAATAAACGTATAATTCTAATATATTTTCTCTCCTTATGTGGATTTGAGTGAATTTTGAATGAAATGTTAATGATGTTGTCATTCTTCTTTTGAGAATTTGTTCAATTGTGTGTCTATGTTTTGGGTAGAATTCAATTTTAAAATGTTGAGGTTTCATATTTATATGTGTGAGATTGATCTAATATTCCAAAAAATGAATGTTAAAATATCATGAAAAAAATGGGCATAGAATGAATGCAGAAGTAAAATTATATTTTCATATATTCATAAAATAAGATCTAATAAACAAAAAATATATGCAATTAAAAATAAAGGAAAAATAATTCAGCCCAAATTTAGATAAGAGAGATAATTAGATTATCTGATAACTTTAAGGCTAGGGTTAGGGTTGGATTAGGATTAGTGTTTTCTTAGGGTTATGATTAGAGTTATGAATCTACAATTAGGGTTCAATTAATTTTCACTTAGGGTTTCTTTCTTGGGAGAATTTTATTGAATGGTAAGTGTATTTTATAATATTAATATGTCAAGAATTAATTTTAGATAATACTACATGTGGTTTTTCATATGGTATTAAATTGTAGATTAAAATTGACAATAGATTTCCTTCCTTCTTTTTGCACTTTTGCATTGTAAGCTACCATAATATATGGCCTTAAAATCCTATTCATATTTTGAGCTTTTCTAAACTATACAACACGACATCTAACAAAAAAAATTGTTATGTATTTTTTCCAAGCACAAATCCTTAGAATTCTTAATGTGTTACTTAGGCTAATTCTTTATTGCAATAAATAAATACACACTAATATATATATTATGGATTTGAGGGAAAATATTAATATATATATATATATAGAAAAATTTAAATGCAAGGGATTCAAGTACATACCTTTGCTTTTGTTAATGTTTATGAAGATACAAATCTTGATGAAGTGCCAAATTTGATGACATGATATAAAAATCTGGAATATCTTTGCTCTATTTGGCACTTGAAATTTTGTTCAAAACTATAACTAACTCTACGTCAAATTTGTGACTTTGGACCTATTTTGCATCAATAAATATGAGCTTTGACACAAGCCTCCTAATCTAGCATACAATATGTACTTAATGATCAAAATAGTTGGGAGTAGTGTTGAGATTGGTGGATCTTTGGGAAGGTCCAATGCTTCACCTTTGTATCTATCCCTATAGATAGAGGTAGAGATGAATATAGAATGAGAGAGGGAAAGGGATAAAAATAGATAGAGATATAGAGAGAGATAGAGGGAGAAATAAATATATAGAGAGATAAGGATATATATATATAGAGAGAGAGAGGGGAAAGAGAGAGAGAGATACGTAGATAAAGACAAATAGAGATGGAGAGGGACATAGAAATAGGGGGAGATAGAGAGAGAGAAAGAGAGAGGGAGAGATAGATAAATGGGAAGAGAAAGACATAGATATAGAGATATATGGGAAGATAAAAGGAAAAATAGGTTGAGATATGAAGATAGATAGGGGTATAGGGATGGATCAAGAGATCAGGGAGAGATGGGGAGAGATAGAGAGAGGGAGGGAGAAAGGGAGAGAGATATGTAGAGGAGGGAGAGATAGAAGATGGGGAAGAGGGAGATATATGTAGAGAGGGAGAGAGAGAGCGAGAGGGAGCTAATTTTTAGCTTAAATTCTATAAAATATTCAATAAATAATAATATAAATATTATAAGAATTATATAATTTATATTTTAAATTACACACTATATTTTAATTTTTGAAAAATATGTAATTTTTAACCATTTTCCTATATATTTAGTATTAATATTTTTAAATCTTTTAACAATTCAATATATAATAGAAATAAAATATAGTTAATAATTTAATTAACTAGCATACCTATATTAATTAATAATATATGTAAAACATGCCAAGAGTTATCTTTATCAAGATGCCTATTGACTTGAAAAAATGCTTACATTTTTATGAATATGAATTTGGAAAGCAATCAATTTGATTTCATTATTGTTTGTGTCATTGTTTATCTCAATTCACATATATAAGGGTACACATTGAAATTTGAAGTCATACCAACTTGTCTATAACAAAAATCAACCAAGAACAATAAATTTAAAAGCAGAAATATTCATCAATCATTAGATTTATTATTGATAGCATCAAAGAAGTATATCATGACAAAATGGCATTAACTAACTTAGATATATCCACCTTTTTTTTTCAAATGTTTGAATACATTGTTAACATTATATACATTCAAGCATTTGAATGCTATGAAACCTATAGCCTTGCAATTGACTCTAATAAAGCTTTGGTCTCAGATGAATAATCAAACTTTGTTATTTTTATGACTGTGCATTTAATCCTTTGTTCAAGTATATAAGTCTCTTTTTTCACTTGAAGTTTAAATATGTATCGAGGTTGAAAATGAACTTTTGTATAATGTGTGAAAACTTAACATCATCTTCTTTTTCATGCTTCAAAATATTCAATTCTTTTGTTGTTACACCCATAATTTCTTTTTCCACTTCTTCAAAAGTTGTAATCCAAGTGAATGAAGTATGGTATTGCACTTTGAATTGAAGTATATATTTATAATCACATTCAGGGAAAGTTTTATCACATCTTCCACAATACCACTGACCATTTTTATTAGTGTTAACTGCTTCTTTTTGTAGTGCCTATCTCCAATTTTCAAAGGGCATGTTGTATAACAAAAAATTTCTACCTTAATGAAAGATAAGGTAGATTTTGCGTAAGTGCACCAAGATGGTTCCCAAAAAGGGGGCTTAAGGGAGGGAGGGAGGGAAGAAGGGAGAGAGTGGGAGAGGGTGGTAGAGAGTGGGAGAGGGTGGGAGAGAGGGTGGGAAAGAGTGGGAGAGAGTGGGGAAGAGAGGCAGGAAGAGAGTGGGAGAGAGTGGGAGAGATTGGGAGAGAAAGGGAGAGAGTAAGAGGGAGTGGGAGAGAGTGTGAGAGGGTGGGAGAGAGTGGGAGAGAGAGGAAGGGAGGGAGGAAGAAAGTGGGAGAGAATGGGAGAGTGGGAGGAGGTAGGAAGAAGGTGGGAGAGTGGGAGAGTGGTAGATAGGGAGGAGAGAGTAGGAGAGAGGGGAGAGAGTGGGAGAGGTGTGGGAGAGTGGGGAGTGAAAGTGTGGCTACATAGGGTTTCTATACATAGTATTTGTAGGAGGATGGTATCTCTATTTTGAATTATTCTAAACCTTGTTTCTATGTAGTAGTTTTTAAATTTATTTTGTTGTTATACTCTATAATTAATAGTTTATATATTGTACTCTCTCTATACATGATTTTTAGCAATATTGGGGACACTAATAGAACCTTCATTTATTTTTTTAAAAGGCTAAGAAATGTATGAAAATTTGACAACATGAAAACCATGAAAATAAAAGTGAAAATAAAAATTTAACATAGTAAAAATGGCCAATCATGTGCCAAAAATGAAAAGAACCATTTGTTGTTACTCTAATATTTCAACCACATACTAAATTACCAAGTGCATTTTATAAATGTATCATGCAAGGAGCACAATATTGGGAATCAATGTGAATGATTCTCATCAAGAAATTAGACAAGCTTTGAGATTGAATGACCCAAGCTATTTGTAGATTTTCAATGAAGATTTAATTAGCCACTAATAGGAACAATAAGAAAATAGATAAATGTGAAAATAAATCCTAATCTCGAAGAGTGTTGTGCTAAGAATTACATACACATCTCATAAATTTCAATAGAGACATGAGGCACATCTATAGAAATAAAGGAAATAAATAGCTATTTAGATAGTTATTAATCTACAAAAGATTAGGACCTACGTACTTCAATTTGATAATTTTGAAATTATTATAGATGTAAAGTAAAGATAAAATATTTTTCAACAAAACAAATAAAAATGACAAACAAATAATGTGATTAATCAAGAATAACATGGTGTTGCAAAAAATATAATAAATAAAAGAATATGCATAATTGTATATAAGCCATCAAAAGTCTAAATATACCTATCTTTATAAAAAAAGAAAAAAAAATTAAAATGACTAAAAATTATTAAAACTTATTAAGCTCCATGAGAAAATGCTACCTTCCATATAAAGAGTATATAACATGATACTTATAGAAAACAAATTATGTAGGATACCAAAAAAATTTTAAAAAGATAATATAAGATAAAATTATAAATGAAATTAATCATATTAATTTCATAGTTAAAAAGATAATTCTAATCATCTTTAAATATACATGATATATAATAATCTTTAAATCTTTATTTAAAAAAATATATATTATATTTTATAAACTTATACATTAATTTTTTTAATATTTAAGTTACACTAATATCTAAGATTCTCAATATTCATTATTATTTTTAAATTATAATATTGATTAAAGATATATAATTATATTTATAAAATTTAAATTCAATACTTAACTTAGAAAATATTAAATCAATCAAAATTGTTTCTATTATCCAAAATACTATATAAGTAAATTATAAAGTATTATAATATAATATTTAAATTTTCTATTTCAAATGTTAAATAATTCTAATGTTAAATTTTTATAATTATAAACTTACCTTTTAATGATGTTAGTAAGTTTTTTAATTAAAATTAGTTTTTCAACATATATTAACATACCTAGATATATTCACCAAAATCTATTATCTATTATTGATTATGCAATTTTATATGTATAATATATTTAAATATATATATATATATATATATATATATATATATATATATATATATATATATATATATATATATATTTGAAAAAATATATATATTTAAAAAATTAAACAATATATTTTTTAAATTAGAAATATATTAGAAATATTTGAATGTATTCAACTATTAAAATATAATTTTTTTTTAATATACCATTAAAATCACTAGTTTCCCTAATTTCTTCGCTTTTGCTCATTTTTAATGAATTTCCCCCCGTCCTTGTCAAATATTTCATTTTAAATGTTTTGCTTTGGAAGCAATGAAACATTTAAAATATATCACACAAAGATTTCCTCGGGACCCACCTTGTATAGACCACGTGGCAGCCGCCTGTGATTTTGCAAACAACCAAAGCACCATCGCAAGATGGCAGGGAACGAATCAGATCATAGGACAATTGATGAACAGTTGCACAAATTTGATCCCCATATGGGACACATGTCACCCACCCACGATATCACCATCCTACAATTCTTGATCATGGAATGGTGGGTAACCGTTGATCTTGAAGGCATTTTGATCGACGGTAGTGCAAATTTCATCCTTCTAAAAAATCAAAAAATCATTAAAGGGCAAGGGGACATTACTAGGTGGATGGAAAAAGATGACATGAGTTTATTTAAAACTATTCAGCACAGGGCCAACCAGGACTTAGGAAAATAAAACCCCCGAAGGAAATAAAATATTAAGACCAAAGGGACCAGGCCTAGACGAAATGATGGGGCATAAGATGTTTTTAAAACCCTTCAAAAAAGGTAACAGCGAAATAAATCTCGACCAAGGAATTAGGTAAACACAAGGGTTTAAGATGAAGAAAAAGCTAAAACCCCAGCCCTAAGAAATTTTCCAACACGATGAAAGACCACTAACATAAGGCAGGGCATGAGTGAAACATTAGGAACAAAAATTGAAGTTCCATCAGTACAAGCATTGGATAATTTTATATTAATAGTTTGTCCTATCACAAATATAAAAGGTGAGCACAATAAATAACATGTATTTTCCCATTAAATGTGAAGGATTTTCAAAAAGTTATAGTTTTCAACTATTGGTCCATTTTTGTTCAATATAAGTTGTATTTTAAATCATTATGTGTTGTTTTTATAACAACAAATAGATTTTTTGTGTTCAACTATTAGTCCATATGTGTTGTTTTTATAATATAGAACACAAAGAACAAAACTTTGAAGTTCCATCACTACCCAGCCATAACCCTAAACCCTAAACCATTAACCCTTAACCCTTAAACCCCAAACCCTTAAACCCTCTACCCTCTCTCTCTCAAGTCTCTCCCTCCTACCCCCTCTCCCTCTCTCAGGTTTCTCTCTCAAGTCTCTCCCTCCTACCCCTTCTCCCTCTTCTAGGTCTTTCTCTCACTCACTCACTCCCTCCCTCTAACTCTATCCCCTCCACCCTTAACCTTAAACCCTTAAACCATATACACTCTATGTTTAACCCTCCCTCCCTCTACCTCTCTCCCACTCCCTCCCTCTCTCTATCTCTCTCAACTATCTTCAATATCCTACCCACTCTCCCTCTCTTAGGTCTCTCACTCACTCACTCACTCCCTCTATTTCTATCCCCTCCACCCTTAACCTTAAACCCTTAAACCATCTACCCTCTACCATTAACCATCCCTCCCTCTATCTCTCTCCCACTCCCTCCCTCTCTCTCTCTCTCTCAAGTCTCTCCCTCCTAGCATGACTCCCTCTCTGAGATCTCTCTCTCACTTATTCACTCTACCTCAAGTCTTGCCCTCCTACCCCTTCTCCCTCTCTTAGGTCTTTCTCTCACCCACTCACCCCCTCTATCTCTCTCCCCTCCATACCCTTAAACTCTAAACCCTTAAACCCTCTACCATCTACATTTAACCCTCTACCCCATATCTCTCTCCCACTCTCTCCCTCTTTCCCTCTTTCCCTCTTCAATCTTCATATTATGTTTCCTTGCCTTCTAATTTTGCATTTTAAATGAAAAAACTTGGTTTTACACCTTATTTAAGTCATTTAATCCTTGATTTTTGTCTCTAATAGATTTATTTAGAACTATAGACACCATCCAATTGAATTATGAGATTCCTCTCTTCTTCTATTAGGATGTAATAAAAATCATTTGAGAGGTCTTTTTGGATCTTAGCCATTCTACTTTCAAGCAGATCCTTTCTTTGAAAAGGTTTCTAAAGACTTGATATTCCACTCTTTTAGTCTGAGTTTTATGAATTTTAACTTTTGATTGAATATGCACATCTTAGTGCAATGATCAACTGTTTGGGTGAGCCAAGATTTAGTGACAACCATTCCTCTCTCTCTCCCCTTCCCCTCTCTCATAACTCATAAAGAAGTGACATATTTCATGAAGAAGTGAAATAATTATTTTTTTTGGTTTCAAATAAAATTTCACAACCCTCCACTTTAAGTATATCATTTAAAAAATAAAATGGTCATTTAATACAATAAGACACTCATTCAAACAAGTCTTGTTATCATAGTGAAAAAATATTGTTCTTATCTGTACAAAAATTGGGTTAGCAATGTACAAGAATTGGATAATTTTATATTAATAGTTTGTCCTATCACAAATATAAAAGGTGTGCACAATAAATAACATGTATTTTACCGTTCACCCTTAACCCTAAACCCTTAAACCATCTACCCTATACCCTTAACCCTCCTCCTTCTATTTGTCTCTCACTCCCTCCCTCCATCTCTCTCTCAAGTATCTTCAATATCCTACCCCCTCTCCCTCCCTTAGGTATCTCTCTCTCTCACTCACTCCCTCTATCTCTCTCCCCTTAACCCTTCATAAACCCTCTACCCTCTACCCTTAACCCTCCCTTCCTATATCTCTCTCCCACTCCCTCCCTCTCTCTCTCTCTATCTCAAGTCTTCCCTCCTACCTCCTCAACCATAAACCCTTAAACCTTCTATCCTCTACCCTCAACACTCTTCCCCTCCCCCTTCCCCCTCCTAATTCTCTCTCTCTCTCTCTCTCCCTCTCTCCTTCTTCCCATCTTCCCCTCTCCCTTCACACTCCTAATTCTTTAGCTATATATATATCTATCTCTCCCTTTCCCCCTCTCTCTCCCTTTCCCTCTCTCTCCCTCTCTCTCTCTCCTCTTGCCCACCGTCTGCCTCCTAATTACTCTCAGGTATATAGGGAGGAGTAAGAGGGAGATAAAAAGAGAAATAGAGATAAATATAGGGAAGAAAATATAGAGAGAGAGGGAGATAATGACAAGCATACAAATAGAAAGGGAGACAAAGAGATAGAGAGGGGTAGAGAGATAAAGAGATAAGGATGAATAGATAGAGATATAGGGAGTGTGATTGATATATCTCTCCCTATCACTCTCTATATCTCCCACTATCTATGTCACTCCCGCCTCTTCCCCCCTCTATCTATTGAGCTATCTCTCCCTCCCCCCTTTCTCTCTCATTCACTCCATATCTCCCTCCATCTCTCCTACTCTATATCTCTATCTCTATTTCTCTTTTTTATCTCCCTCTTACTCCTCTCTATATACAAGAAGGGAGGTTTAAGGTAGAGGGTAGAGGGTTTATTAAGGGTTAAGGGTTAAGGGGAGAGAGATAGAGGGAGTGAGTGAGTGAGAGAGATACCCAAGGGAGGGAGAAGGGGTAGAATATTGAAGATACTTGAGATAGAGAGAGGGAGGGAGGGTTAAGGGTACATGGTAGATGGTTTAAGGGTTTACGGTTAAGGGTGGAGGGGAGAGAGATAGAGGGAGCGAGTGAGTGAGAGAAAGACCTAAGAGAGGGAGAGAGAGGGAAAGGGAGAGAGAGATATATAGAGAAATAATTAGGAGGGGGGGGAAGAGGGAAGAGGGAGAGAGGTAGAGAGAGAGAAATAGGAGGGGAAGGGGGAGGGGAAGAGTGTTGAGGGTAGAGAATGGAAGGTTTAAGGGTTTATGGTTGAGGAGGTAGGAGGGAGAGGGAGGGAGTGGGAGAGAGATAAAGGAAGGGAGGTTTAAGGGTAGAGGGTAGAGGGTTTAAGGGTTTAGGGCTTAGGGTAGAGGGAAGAGAGATAGAGGGAGAGAGGGAGAGAGAGAGAGAGAGAGAGAGAGACCAAATACTTATTGATAACCATAAATATTTGATATCTCTACCTTTTATATTCAACAATATGGACTAATAGTTGAACACAAAAAAGCTATTTGTTGTTATAAAAACAACACATAATGATTTAAAATACAACTTATACTGAACAAAAATGGACCAATAGTTGAACACTAAAACTTTTTGAAAATCCTTCACATTTAATGGGAAAATAAATGATATTTATTGTGCTCGCCTTTTATATTTGTGATAGGAAAAACTATTAATATAAAATTATTCAATGCTTGTACATTGCTACCCCAATTGTTGTACAGGTAAGAACAATATTTTTTCATTATGATAACAACACTTGTTTCAATGAGTGTCTTATTTTATTAAATGACCATTCTATTTTTTAAATGATATACTTATAGTGGAGAGTTGTGGTATTTTATTTGAAACAAAAAAATACTTATTTCACTTCTTCATGAAATATGTCACTTATTTATGAGTTATGAGAGAGGGGAAGGGGAGAGAGATAGAGGAATGGTTGTCACTGACTCTTGGCTCACCCAAACAGTTGATCATTGCACGAAGATGTGCATATTGAATCGAAAGTTAAAATTCATAAAAATTAGACTAAAAGAGTGGAATATCCAAGTCTTTAGAAACATTTTCAAAGAAAGGATCTCCTTGAAAAAGGAATGGATAAGATCCAAAAAGACCTCTAAAATGATTTTTCTTACATCCTAATAGAAGAAGAGAGGAATCTCATAATTCAATTGGACGGTGTCTATAGTTTTAAATAAATCTATTGGAGACAAAAATCAAGGACTAAATGACTTAAATAAGGTGTAAAACCAAGTTTTTTCATTTAAAATGCAAAATTAGAAGGGAAAGAAACATAATATGAAGATTGAAGATGGAAAGAGGGAAAGAGGGAGGGAGTGGGAGAGAGATATGGGGTAGAGGGTTTAAGGGTTTAGAGTTTAAGGGTATGGAGGGGAGAGAGATAGAGGGAGTGAGTGAGTGAGAGAAAGACCAAAGAGAGGGAGAAGGGGTAGGAGGGCGAGACTTGAGATAGGTTGGACGAGTGAGAGAGAGACCTCCGAGAGGGAGTTGTGCTAGGAGGGAGAGACTTGGGAGAGAGTGATAAAGGAAGGGAGGGTTAAGGGTAGAGGGTAGAGGGTTTAAGGGTTTAAGGTTAAGGGTTTGGGGTTTAGGGTTTAGGGTTGAGGGTTAATGGGAGAGAGATAGAGGGAGTGAGTGAGTGAGTGAGAGACCTAAGAGAGGGAGAGGTGGTAGGATATTGAAGATACTTGAGAGAGAGAGAGAGGGGGGGACTGGGAGAGAGATAGAGGGAGGGAGGGTTAAGGTAGAGGGTGGGATGGTTTAAGGGTTTAAGGTTAAGGGTGGAGGGATAGAGATAGAGGGAGTGAGTGAGTGAGAGAGACCTAAGGAGGGAGAGGGGTAGGATATTGAAGATACTTGAGAGAGAGAGGAAGGAGTGGGAGATAGATAGAGGAAGGATGGTTAAGGGTACAAGGTAGATGGTTTCAGGGTTTAGGGTTAAGGGTGGAGGGAGAGTGAGTGAGAGAAAGACCCTAAGAGAGGGAGAAGGGGAGGAGGAGGGAGAGACTTGAGAGAGACCCGAGAGAGGAGAGAGGGTAGGAGGGAGAGACTTGAGAGAGAGAGAGAGGTAGAGGGTTTAAGGGTTTGGGGTTTAAGGGTTAAGGGTTAATGGTTTAGGGTTTAGGGTTATGGGATAGTGATGGAACTTCAAAGTTTTGTTCTCTGTGTTCTATTTATAAAAACAACACATATGGACTAATAGTTGAACACAAAAATATATATTTTGTTATAAAAACAACACATAATGATTTAAAATACAACTTATATTGAACAAAATGGACCAATAGTTGAACACTATAACTTTTTGAAAATCCTTCACATTTAATGGGAAAATACATGTTATTTATTGTGCTCACCTTTTATATTTGTGATAGGACAAACTATTAATATAAAATTATCCAATGCTTGTACTGATGGAACTTCAATTTTGTTCCTGATGTTTCACTCATGCCCTGCCTTATGTCAGTGGTCTTTCATCGTGTTGGAAAATTTCTTAGAATTTTGAGGTTTTAGCTTTGTTTCATCTTAAACCCTTGTGTTTACTCTAATGCCTTGGTTGGGACTATTCGTTGTTACCTTTTTGAAGGGTTTTAAAAATCTTATGCCCCATCGTTCCATCTAGGCCTGGTCCCTTTGGTCTTAATATTTTATTTCCTCCGGGGTTTTTATTTTCCTAAGTCTTGGTTGGCCCTGTGTTGAACGGTTTTCAAAAAACTTATTTCATTTTTTTCCATCCGCCTAGTAATGTCTGCTTTCCCTTTAATGAATGTTTTATTTTTTAGAAGGATGAAATTTGTGATGTCATCGATCAAAATTCCTTTAAGATCAACGGTTGCCTGCCATCCTGTGATCGGGAATTGTAGGATGGTGATATCATGGGTGGGCGACACGTGTCCCATCTAGGGATGAAATTTTTGTGACTGTTCATCAACTATCCTATGATATGAGTCATTCCCTGACATCTTACGATGGTGCTTTGGTTGATTGGGAAATCACGGCTGGCTGCGACGTGGATTGTACAATGTGGGGCCCAAGGAAATTTTTGTGCAATATATTTTAAATGTTTCATTGCTTCCAAAGAAAAAACATTTAAAATGAAATATTTGACAAGGCCGGGAGGAAATTCATTAAAAATGAGCAAAAGCGAAGAAATTAGAGCAACTAGTGATTTTAATGGTATGTTAAAAGAAATCATATTTTGATAGTTGAATACATTCAAAATATTTCTAATATATTTCTAATTTAAAAAATGTATTGTTTAATTTTTTAAATATATATTTTTTTTCAAAAATATATTTTTATTTTTTAAAAAATATATTATACATACAAAATTACATAATCAACAATAGATAATAGATTTTGGTGAATATATCTAGGTATGTTAATATATGCTGAAAAACTAATTTTAATTAAAAAACTTACATCATTAAAAGGTAAGTTTATAATTATAAAAATTTAACATTAGAATTATTTAACATTTGAAATAGAAAATTTAAATATTATATTATAATAGTTTATAATTTAGTTATATAGTATTTTGGATAATAGAAACAATTTTGATTGAGTTAATATTTTCCAAGTTCATTATTGAATTTAAATCTTATAAAAATAATTACATATCTTTAATCAATATTACAATTTAAAAATAATAATGAATATTGAACATCTTAGATTTTAGTATAACTTAAATATTAAAAAATTTAATGTATAAGTTTATAAAATATAATATATATATTTTTATATAAAGATTTAAAGATTATTATATATCATGTATATGTAAAGACCCATAGAATTATCTTTTTAACTATGAAATTAATATGATTAATTTCATTTATAATTTTATCTTATCTTTTTAACAATTTTTTAGTATCCTACATAATTTGTTTTCTATAAGTATCATGTTGTATACTCTTTATATGGAAGGTAGTATTTTGTGATGGAGCTAAATAAGTTTTAATAATTTTTAGTCATTTTAAATATATATATATTTTTTTATAAAGATAGGTATATTTAGACTTTTGGTGGCTTATGTACAATTATGCATAATCTTTTATTTATTATATTTTTTGCAATATCATGTTATTCTTGATTAATCACATTATTTGTTTGTCATTTTTATTTGTTTTGTTGAAAAATATTTTATCTTTACTTTACATCTATGATAATTTCAAAATTATCAAATTTAAAAATTATAAATAAAAACTTATTTTTATTAATCTCTTGAAGTACATAGTTCCTACTCTTTTGTAGATTAATAACTATCTAAATAGCTATTTCTTTCATTTATTTCTATAAATGTGCCTCATGTCTCTATTGAAATTTATGAGATGTTTATGTAATTCTTAGCACAACACTCTTAGAGATTAGAATTTATTTTCACATTTATCTATTTTCTTATTGGTCCTATTAATGGCTAATTAAATCTTCATTGAAAACCTACAAAGAGCTTGGGTCCTTCAATCTCAAAGCTTGTCTAATTTCTTGATGAGAATCATTCACATTGATTCCCTGTATTGTGCTCCTTGCATGATACATTTATAAAATGCACTTGGTAATTTAGTATGTGGTTGAAATATTAGAGTAACAACAAATGGTTCTTTCCATTTTTGGCACATGATTGGCCATTTTTACTATGTTAAATTTTTATTTTCACTTTTATTTTCATGGTTTCAATGTTGTCAAATTTTCATACATTTCTTAGTCTTTTTTAAAAAATAAATGAAGGTTCTATTAGTTTCCCCAGTCTTGCTAAAAATCATGTATAGAGAGAGTACAATATATAAACTATTAATTATAGAGTATAACAACAAAATGAATTTAAAACTACTACATAGAAACAAGGTTTAGAATAATTCAAAATAGAGATACCATTCTTCTACAAATACTATGTATAGAAACCCTATGTAGCCACGCTTTCGCTCTCTCCCACTCTCCCACATTCTCTTCCACTCTCTCCCGCTCTCTCGCACTATCTCCCACTCTCTCCTACTCTCTCCCTCCTATCTCCCACTCTCCCACTCACATTCTCTGCACCCTCTCCACTCTCTCCCACCTTCTTCCTACCTCCCTCCCACTCTCTCCAATTCTCTCCCTTTTTTCCTCCCTCTCTCTCCCACTCTCTCCCACCCTCTCTCCCACCCTCTCACACTCTCTCCCACTCCATATTACTCTCTCCCTCCCTCTCCCAATCTCTCCCACTCTCTCCCACTCTCTTCTTGCCTCTCTCCCCCACTCTCTTCCACTCTTTTCCACCATCTCTGCCACCCTCTCCCACTCTCTCCCTTCTTCCATCCCTCCCTCGCTTAAGCCAACCCTCCACCTCCTAATTAATCTCGGGTATATAGAGAGGAGTAAGAGGGAGATAAAAAGAGAAATAGAGATAGAGATATAAAGTAGAAGAGATGGAGGGAGAGATGGAGTTAATGAGAGAGAAAGGGGGGAGAGGGAGAGATAGCTCAATAGATAGAGGAGGAAAGAGGCGAGAGTGACATAGATAGTGGGAGATATAGAGAGCGACAGGGAGAGATATATCAATCACCCTCCCTATATCTCTATCTATTCATCCTTATCTCTTTATCTCTCTACCCCTCTCTATTTCTTTGTCTCCCTTTCTATTTGTATGTTTGTAATTATCTCCCTCTCTCTCTATATTTTCGAACCCTATATTTATCATTGTCTCTTTAAGTGTGCAATGGGTACATTGAAGAGGTCTTAAAGGAGAACTATCATATCTTTAATCAAATGGCATGCTACCTTGAGCATAACTCCCCAAGGACACATGCCATCCTTGGATTGTTAACATGAAACAACCAATCAAAATTTAGTTTCTCTCTCATATTAATATATATTACTATTATATTAAATATATATTACATTAATTGTATTTTGTATTATATAAAAATATACTTATTATTAATTATTGGGTGATCCCATAATAGTGGTTTACAATTTTTGGCCAAACTGGACACTGAAATTATTATTTTTAACTAAATTTTGACATTCGGGCACCTATAGCGGCTAAACCGTGAGGAATTTGAAGATGGTGAAAACAAGAGTCTCATCAAATTTTTCTTGTAGATTGTAAAAATATTTTTTTCAAAATTTTTGGAATCAAATTACACTTCTTTTTCCATCTCCCACAAAAATTGATTTTTTTCAGAAAACAACATTTTTAAAAAGTGACGCACACCGTATAACGCATAACTTTTTTTCCATGAAGGATAAAATTCTAATTCTTTCAAATTTAGATTTGTAACTCTGATGTCTAGTGCTTCCACTTGGTTAGATAGTTTTTTATTGAATATTTTTTCTTTAATCAAGTTTCAAAGTCAAACCAATTACAATTGAGACATAGCATGACGTATAACGCGTAACTTTTTTTGTATATGTCAAATTTAACTTTATTTTTTGTTGGATCAAGGACTTCAATATCTGTTGCACTCATATTTTTCAATAATTTTTTTTTTGATAATCTTCTATTTTTCCACATGTGAAGAACAAAGAAATTTCATTTTCGATGAAAAGTATATGTTTAATAAAACTTAAAAACAAATACATAACAAAACCAAAACATATTAAAATTATATTCATTGGATAGCTTGTTAGAAATACCATAATCATTTGAAATAAATTTTAAAATAAATTCATTTGATCCCCCAAAAGCTAAATCAAAAGTGATTTTTTATCAGCATTTTGATAGGTGTAAAGGAGACGCATTTATAGGTATGGTTTAAAACTAGCGAGGTTCTATCCAAGGGGGTTTGATCTAAGGTGATTTGATCAAACCCTCTTCAATTGGAATCCTTAAAATGGAACTTTTAAAGGCTTAAATCGTTATATTTTCTAAAAATATGTGATTTCAGCTAAAATTTGTTCCTCTCAGGAACTGTAAACCACTATTGTGACAGCACCTATTAATTATAATAATTTTATATGTATTTAATAATTTTGTTAAAGAATATAATATCTAATTATAATAAGTTGAATAATTATATTATTTATTATGTAAAATATAGCTAATATATACTTAACTATATTGTAGAATATTAAAACCTTGCTAAATGGTGCCAAAATTTTGAACTTAATTAACATACTGTAAAAGCTAACAAAACTAGGTTGTAGCTCGTCAAATTGGAGAAGTAAAAGGTCAATGCCAGTGCTGAGGAAGAGTTTGGAGTAGTGAAAACAAGGTCAATTCCAGCCTCGAGGAATAGTTTGGAGGAGTGAAAACAAGGTCAATACCAGCACCGAGGAAGAGTTTGGAGTTAAAACAAGGTCAATACCAGTGTCAATGAAGAGTTTGGAGGAGTGAAAACAAGGTCAATATTAGTGCCGAGGAAGAGTTTGGAGGAGTGAAAACAAGGTCAATACCAGCGCCGAGGACAAGGTTGAGGGCACTCACAGAAAATTGACGACCAAGGGGCAATGAGTACTATAAGTTTGGCACCCCCATTCTCTTTAACCTTCAATTTTCATGCCTAGTTTCCAAAGATCTTCTTGTACATTGGCACCCCTATTCTTGTAAAATGGTATAATATTTAAGACATAAAAAATAAAATAGCTTATATAGAACATATCCACCTACAATCCCATTCAAGCATTTTAATTAATTCCCTAAATTAAACCTAAAACAAGAATCATACACACCACAATAGTGAGATGAATGAAACAACCCTTGATCATTTTATTCAAAATTCAAATATGCTTGTACAATGGAGAGACATGAGTTTGAATTAATCATATAAATTCAAATGCCAGTACTGTAATAAAACATCAATTCCCCATGAATTCAAAGCCTACTATAGATTGACTCAAAACCTAAATTGTATTTTCCCTAAAACCATCAGACTTTACAATTTTCTCTACAACTTCATCTAGACTCGACCAAAAATATCTAACTTGCTAACGTGTACTTTTGGCCTTGAAATATTTCTTATAGAAAAAGGAGGAGCAAACAAGCATCAAGCCAGAAAGCACACGTGTCACTAGCCAATTGGATTTCCTTGTACTCTTCATCAGTTGTCCAATCAAAATTGATTACCTCATTCACCTTGACACTATAAGGTTTGTACTTAAATGCCACCTGATTCACTTCTCTTTCAAAAGACTCCAAGAATGAGCTGGTGCTAATGATTTTGTCCATTCAACTCACCAACAAATCATAATCTGAGTTACCCTATTTTTTAGGATTTTGTAGTCCAAACATGATATAAAGTGGCTCTTAAATATTTTGTGATTATTGTAGCTTGTGTAAGAGGCCCCATGGATACTGTTGTAATTGTAGGATGCATGAATAGGGTGTAGGTTTCAACAAAACATGTATGGGAGATCTGATTTTATGAATTTTTATCCATGTGCGGACCTAATGGGTTGTTTATGAACACTAAATATAAATGATACACACACACACACACACACACACACATATGTATATGTATTTTTAAATGTAAATGTAAATGCAATTTTTGGATGCTCTCCTAGAACAATAAATGCAACATATCATTAAAGAAATCTATATCTATGTATATAAATGTGTATTTCTAAATGCAAGTGTAAATACAAAGAGCATATGGTTTTGTAGTGTTATAGATACAACATATCCATAAATTAATGTAATTGAAATTCTAAAGTCTTCAACACATATAATATGAAATCGATCAAACTATTAAACTACATGAGAAATAAATGAAAATAGTAAATGCATATGTATGTGCATTTGTAAATGTAAGTGTAAAATAAATAAGAATAATGAAAATTATAAAAGAATACAAGGAAAGGTCTCCTCCCTTCTTGGTAGTGATAACCTCCTCCACACACAACCCTTAAAAATTATGAATAGAGGAATATAATCTTTGAAGAACTCAAAGTTGATTCTCTCCTACCTGATGCAATTAGTCATTTTATCCTTACAAACATTTATAGTGATTACTACAGGCACATAGACCAATTCTTCATAATAGAAGAATTTGATCATACTTTTCCAATGATGGCATTATGAGAAAACCTTAGGTTAAATGAATAATTCCCCGCTAAGTTCTTTAAATCATGTCCAATCGTATAAGAGAAGACCACTGCTATGTGTACCTAGATACCATGGAGAAAGGCTAGTCTTTGGGCTCTTTCATCAATCATACTACCTTAAAACATACCAAAAATCTCCTAGCAATTAGACATAGGAAGATTTAATATGACTTAAAAAAAATTACCAAAGCTTAAACTTATGATGACTTAACCAGGCCTAGTACACACTCCCTCCCCAACCACTTAGACATATGGAAATCAAATGTAAATTTGCTTCTATTTTTAGTCATGTAGGTGTCCAATAAACCACTTGGTGGTGTTTCCCTTCAAGTTTATTTACTTGAATGAAGAGAAAAGTCCTTTGATTACAATTAGAGAATACATTTGAGGCCTTGGTTGTGTAACTGGTGGACCATAGTCACATTTAACACTTGTTACAAAGTTTGGGAGTTAAAATGTTAAGTAGATTTGATTTTTGATGGACACATTTGGACGGTAGTAACAATAGCTTGCAATCTATCAAGACTTGGTTACCTTATAACCTATGAAATTCTAGCGATGAAATAATAGATTAATCATAATGTCACCTTAGGATCACATCACCATGAAAGAACTTCATCCAACATCCTTACGAGTGTAGGTACCACCAAATAGGTATTTCTTAGATCTGTCTTCCTTGAGTGAGGGAAATTCAGGAAGAGAAGAGGAAATCGAGACATGTAGTATGTCTAAAAGAGGGAGATCAACTAGAGGTCAACAGATTAGAAGAAAATTCCATAAATGCATGGAATTTTTTCTTGCTGAAGGGGGGTCATGTTCTTATGATGATGAGAGCATAGGTGATGTCTAGGTGCCCTTGAGGTACAAACATCTACAGAAAAAATGGGTACCCAAGGAACTTCCTCCAATAAACACTAATTTTTGTGTCAACGAGAGGATATAACACATAGCACCATCATCATTACATGGTTTGGGCCTATTTTGCATGGATGGCATAAAAGGTTGTTATGAAAAATTTACTGAATTGATGAAGTATGTTGGACCTTGTTACAGTTACAAACATTGGATGCAACTGGTTCAATATACAAAAAGTATGTGTAGGTATGCACTGTCAACAAATTATATACAACTAAAAGATAAGGATCAAAATAAAGGAGTGGCTATGTACATTGACAGAAGGCCAAAAGCATTAGGGAATATTGCATGGTTTATAAATAGTACACAACTTGGGTCAACAAATAAGCAACCCAATTGCATATTCAAGGCGCGTGAGGGAAACCGTGTATTTTTATGTTTGATAAAATCAATAATTGTAGGGGAAGAGTTGCTAATCGATTACAATTTGAATCACTTAGTTACAAACACAGTTACTATGGGGGTGGTACATACTATGTACCATTTTACCCAACCTCCAATTAATGACTCCAATATACCATTTTATTCTTATGTTTTTTTTCATAAGTCTATTGGTTTCATTTTGGTAATTTTTTTTATATTTTATTTTTTTCACAGGGGGACATTGATTGTACAGAGAAGGCTCTAGCCCAGAGCATAGATCACAATGTATCTTTAGGTGCTTCTACCTAACAGGTTTACCTCATTGTAATTGTACAAATTACATATGAGAAAAATGTTTTCATTATTATGTTTTTTTCATAAGTTTTTTGGGTTATTTTCAATAATGTTTTTAATATTCTTGTTGTAGTCGACTAATTGAGGAAAGGCACTAGAAGTAGAGGAGAGCATCCATAGTGAGGTGTAGTCAATATTTTCTGATGATGACATGGCATATTCAGTAAACCCTTTTGATACGATAAAGAAGTTCATGAAAAAATGCAATGAAGAAATGACTCAGTTGATGTTCAAAATGCCTCAAACAGATGAGATAAGAGAGAGGGTTAAAGTATTGACAGAGAGATTACAAAACTTGCAAGTAAGCTATCATGAGGTCTTTAATTATAACATAAGTTCATTCATGGTTTTATATTTTTACTCTTTTATGTCATGAACTAAAATATGTGTTGTTTTTATAGGGTTATTTTGCCTCCTCATGATGCTCCTGGCCATGATTAGGGTACTGCAAGTGCTTCCCGAGGAGTAAGGGTTGGTACAAGTGTCCATCTTGATCTTCCTATGCATACATCACATTATCTGACCCCATCATCCATGCCAATATTGTCATTTGAAATGTCGGAAACACATACCATGCAGGCATCCATTAAAACACCCTTTGGCAATGAACACATACTAGAACATCCGTTAGGACATGTACTTGGGGATGCATAGGCCACAAGTACTGGTGATGTTTTAGTAGCATTTCTTGGATCTTCCTGTATTACTAGTATGGGAACATTTCAGGTCACACTTGTGGTGACTGAGGATTTCGTTCCCAGGTACTTTAAAATGTTTTAATTATTATTCTATATAATCCAATTGAAATTTACTTATTGATCACTCTTTTAGACTATTGATCCCATGATCATTTTGCAGGAAATGATGTTTTTATAAATATCTAAGTGATATTACATTGGAGCTCTTCGGGCCCACCATCATTACATGGTGGAATGCCCAAAATAAGATTTAAAAGATGAGCTCATTAACAATTTAGTTGTGTTGTTCGGTGATAAAACATTCAACCAACCAAGGTCCTTAAGAAAGCTTGGTACCTATCTAAAGTATGTGAGGGACCAATATAGGTCACATTTAGAGAAGAACAAAAAGTACGAGCATCCCCCCATGATTCCGGAGAGGGAGTGGAAGGACCTGGTGTTCGATGGAAATGAGAAGGCTGAAAAGAAAAAGGGAAAGACACCACTAGGCCAAGGAAGGTATGTGATATAGAAGCATAAATCTGCAAAAAATCCTGATTAATCGCGATTTTTAAAAAAAACTGCAGGCTGGATGATTTTTTCCTTGATTTTTTGAAAAAATCATTGACTTTTGGTCAATGATTTTTTTCCGTTTCAAACTTCAAAATCACCAAAAAAACGTGTTTAAAATCTGCAAAAAAATGTGAATAAAATTGAGCTGATTTTCCTGCAAAAAAAACCATGAGACCATGGCTTGTTGCTTACTATTATGCTTTGATAGATTTTTCCAAGCATCCATAGCTTGTTTGAAAGCACCTATTTTAGGATTTTAGCCATAGCAGCAAGGCAATGAACTGTTTGATAAAATGCTTTGGTAGACATGTATGAAAAATGCAGTAGATAGACAAGGCGGAATCGGCTTGAAAAATGTCTCAAAGAAATGTAGTCTCATGGTGATGGAATGCCATGATGAATGCCATGACAAGAAAATTGCTATGGATTGTCATGGAATTCCATCATGAAGACTACATTTTTTAGGCATTTTTCAAACAATTCACTACCTTGTCTATGTTATTGCTTACTATTATTTTGGTAGATTTTTTCCAAGCATCCATAGCTTGTTCGAAAGCACCTGTTTGAGGTTTTTACTTTTTAGCCATAGCATGAAGGCATTGAACTATTTGATAAAATTCTTTGGTAGACATGTATGAAAATGTGGTAGCATAGAAAGGTAGTGAACTATTTTAAAAATGCTTAAAAAAATGTGGTCTCATGGTGATGGAATGCCATAACAAATGCCATGACAAGCAAATTGTTATGGATTGTCATGGCATTTCATCACCATGAGACCACATTTCTTCGAGGTTTTTTGAAATAGTTCAAGTCCTTGTCTATGCTATTGCTTACTATTATGCTTTGATAGATTTTTTCCAAGCATCCATAGCTTGTTTGAAAGCACCTATTTTAGGCTTTTAGCCATAGCAGCAAGGCTGTGAACTGTTTAATAAAATGCTTTGGTAGAAATGTATGAAAAATGTGGTAGCATAGACAACTATCACCATCTAATATTTATGTATTTGTAGTATGTTTTGTGCAATGTAATCAGCGATATGAATATAACCAAGAAAAATCTATTTTCTATAATTCATGGATTGAACTCTGTATTTTATATGCTCTCAATGTCTATATGCTATGGAAATGCCATTAATTTTTTTAAAAAAAGTAGCATGCTATGTGTGATAATATCAACAATGTAATTATATACTGATTACTCTTTCTTTTTACATAATCTAACATATTTCAAACTTTTCATAGGTTGCCCGACACATCGAAGGCAACAACGACAAGACTAGAAAAGCACAAGCAACACAAACTTGGCTCTGGTGGTTATATGAAATTAGCCACACAAATTGTAAGTATCAATAAATGAAATATTGCATCCAAATTATAATAAATTGGAAACATTTTGGTTTTAACACATCATAGAAGCAAAATTCATGATCTTCTGCAAAAATGTAGGGTTCTGAATTCAATAGAGTTCGCACAAAAGAGGACCTGAAGATTGCCTTCCAGAAAGGCTATGGAGCCATAGATGAATGTCTAAGATTCTTGACTGGGAAAACACAATCTTCCATTGCATCCGACACACAGGTAAATAAACTCAATAAAGTTTATTTAAAATTGAATACTTGTGCAATCTATTCAATATTAATTTCCACCATAAAGTAATTACATGCCTATTTGTTTTAAACATTCAAGCAATGATAATATTGCACATGACATTAGAATGCATCCTGGTGAGGGTGGAGCAGAACGTGCAGATGAAGGTCATGATGTGCATCCCAGTACTTTAGAGCATGCAGAGCGTGATCAACATGTTGAGCATGATCAGGCTAGAGAAGATCAGGAATATGATGTGGCCCCATTAGGTAAAGAGGACCACTCTAAATTTCTTTTAAACATATTTAATTGCAATTGGTGTATTAATTAATGTAACCTTTCGTGTTTCAACTTTAGAGCATGTAGAGTGTGATCAATGTGTTCAGCATGATTAGGCTAGAGAAGATTAGGAACATGATGTGGCCCCATCAGGTAAAGAGGACCACCCTCATGTTCTCTTAAACATATTTAATTTCAATTGGTGTATTAATTAATGTAACCTTTCGTGTTTCAACTACAGATCAGGATTTAGAGGGTGTTCAACATGTTGAGCATGAGTCTATAACAAAAGTTCAGGAACATGATGTGGACCCATTAGGTAAAGAGAAACACTCTAATGTTCTTTTAATTAATGAAATACTTGTAACAATAATAATAAAACATATCAGTTTAATATTTCTTTCTTATTGCAGCAGATCCCCCCTTGAAGCGGCGTCCATGTCATGAGCAGATGACTATGCATACATTAAGATCATAAGCAAAGGGCAAAACAACTAGAGGGGGGACATATATTGATTTAGAAAATGATACTCCACTTCAACTTTAAGTAGCTTTCAAAAAGAAGAAAAAAAAAAGTGATTGTAATCATATTGAATGACAACCATATTTTTGATAATATGTAAAAACTGAAAGAATGAATATTATATATTAATGAATGAATGTGAATATGTTAATTAATGAATGTTATATGTTAATGAATGAATGTTATATGTTATTAATGGATGAATCAATGATTAATGTTATATGATTGGGTATGGGAAATTAAGAGTGATGTGAGGGAAGGGGGGGAGGGGCCAAATGAGCTTCCACCGTCATGTGGTTGGTCCTATTAAGTAGATAATATTAAACTATTCTCGAAACAAAGAGAAGCTCAATAAGGTAATGCACTTTTCAATATAAGAAATTCATTGTTTGAAGCATCAAACCAATATGCAGTCTATATGTATGATCAGTTGTCAGTCTTTGTAATGGTACATTTCCACGAATATTTAAAAAAAAAAAATTGATGCTTCGTCGCAATTTTAATGACAAGCACCGATGAAAACCACCGACAAATCAATAGAAAGGTTCGACAAAGTTGCTATAGCTGCGACAAATATTTTTTCGTAACTCCCTACCCATTTCATCGCAATCTCGACGATCTTTTGGCGTTGCCACCACGCTACTCCTTGCCCATTTCGTTGCACTTTCGACAAACTTTTGGTGTTCTTTTGACGCTACTCCTTGCTAATTTTTTCACTAAGTCGACGAACTCTTGGTGTTGTTTCAACGCTAATACTTGCCTATTTCGTCACACATTCGATGAACTTTTGGTGTTGTTTCGTTGCTACTCCTTGCCCATTTCATTGAAATGGCCATGAACATCTACTATTTTTTTGACGCTACTGCTAGCGCATTTCGTCGAACTGGCGACAAACTTCTGGTGTAATTTGTCGGTGGATACACAAAGTTTTCATCGATATTCCAACGAAATCTTGAGGTATTTCATGATGATGTCAACTGAACGACCAATGAACAACCATTGGAAAATGGTGTCAAATTCAGTAGTACCTTGGAGTCTTTTAATTGGTCAAACAAATCATCAATATGAGGAAGCATGTATTTTTTCTTGATAGTAACATTTTTAAGCATCTTGTAGTCAATGCATAACCTCAAGGTCCCATCTTTCTTTTTCAAAAAAATAATAGGAACTCCCAAAGGTGACACACTTGGTCTAATGAAACCCTGCTTCAACAATTCCTCCAATTGAGCCTTTAGCTCATACAACTCTATTGTATTCATCCTGTATGGAGCTTTAGACTGAGGTTCCACTCCTGGTAGCAAATCAATAGAAAAATCAAATACACGCTTAGGCGGTAGCTCAGTTAGCTCTTAAGGAAAAGCATCCTTGAATTCTTTTAGAATGGGATGATCATTTACTGATGATTCTATCTCATCAAGGCCCTTGACCTTTATTACATAAATAGTGCATCCCTTTCGGCTTGCCTTCTTTAACTGCATGGTGAAGACTTTCCTAAGCTCTAGAGGCATTTTTACACCACAAATCTCCACATGGTTTCCTTGATCATCAAGACACCTTATTGATTTCTCTTCACAATCCACAAGGGCCTTATGTTCAGAGAACCAATTTATTCCTAAAATTACATCATAAGATCCCAGTGGTGCTACATACAAGTTAACTTGCATTTTGAGACTAGGGAGTTCAAGTTCACTACAAAACAGGCATTACTCTACCTTCATCTCTACCTGGTTCCCATACTTAACTTTCCATGAATTTTCCATATAGCCTAGTCTAACTAATAATTTAGATGCAACATGAGGATCCACAAGACTATTAGTGGCACTAGTATCAATGAAATTAGGAACAAGACATCCAAAAAGTTTACCCAAAGTTGGATAGGAGTGGCCTGATAATCAACTTCGCGATTGTCAGCCGCTGCATGGATATGATGTTGATTCTTGTTATTTTGTCTATTATCCCTCTGATGGAACACACTAGCATAATGCTCACCACCACAAGTATAACAACCTCCATGAGGTGCTTTAGGCCTGTCAGAAAAATTCCTCCTATTATTTTCATTTTTCTTATTGAAATTAGCCATCTTATGATTATTCTGGTTTCCGTCATTACAATTCTGAGGACTACCACCCGTTTTTAAATTTCTAATCTTCCTGCTATTATTTCCTTAGTTACCTTGACTACTCTGATTACTCTGGTTATTGTTACCTTGTCAATTTCCTTGGGACTTCTTATTGCCATACTCAACTTCCCTTCTTTTCTTGTCGTTCACAACTTGTTGCATTTTATGTTCCTGCAAAAGTGTCAATTCAAAGGCTTCATCCATGGTAGTATGTCTATGCATATCCACCTCATTTCCAATTTGAGGCTTAAGCCCTAGAATGAATTTTTGAATTTGAAACCTCCCATCATGTTGGTATTGGGGTACATACTTAAGCAAGTGAGAGAATTTCTCCCAATACTATGTCACTGTCATTCATCCTTGAATGATCACCTAGAATTCTATCATTTTCTTGTCAAAGTAGGAATGTGGAAGCCACCTCTTCTTGAAACTCTATAAGAATTATTCCCATGTTACCTTCCCAGGAAAAAATTGGTTATCAGCCCTTTCATTCTCCCACCAGGTGGCAGCTTCACTTGTGAGTTGGTAGGATCCCCATTCTTCCTTAGTTTCCTCAGACATGTTTCAAAGGGAAAAGTACCTTTCCATTTCAATAATTCATTCTTCTACCCCATCCCCAAAGGATTTACCATCAAACTTGGGTGGCATAACCTTCTTGAGTTCCTTACCCAATTCTTCAGCTACCTTCATTAGCTTACTTTGATTCCTTTCATTTTCAAGGTTTTCTCCATTTGGTTCATTTCTGTTGTTTTCACTTTCACCAGGATCATACCTTGTTTGTCCAGTCTATCTTTCCTATACAAGGTTATCGATCCTATCCTTTTTCCTACTTAAGATGGAAAATTTTTGATCCAACTTATCATTGGTATCACCACAAGATCCTCCTCCCCGTTCTCGTCGATAATATCTACCCTCCATTAGGGTTACCCTAGCAAAACATAACATCAAGCATAATTAGGCATAGGTCCTAGAGTTGAACCTTGCTGCTCTGATACCATAATATAATGCTTGAAAGATGATGTTCATTAAACCACTTTTGTTTCTAAAACTCATTACATTTCCAGTAAAGTAAAAGTAACAGATGCATAGAGAAAGAGCTTCCCATAAGAGTTCAAAAGAAAGAATAGTAATAAATTTCATTTCATGTATCCAAAAGAAGTACATTGCATCTACCACAAGGATCCTTTACATTGATACATATGTATATGTCAATAGCATTTCAATGAGTTTGCATAAATTCATTCATATTCAAATTACATCAATAACTTTCAATCAATACATCTATTTCAATGTTACATCAAAATATTTCATTCAATACATCTATTTCAATGTTACAATAATGTATTCCAAATAAAGTTGCTTTTACAAGTGGGCTATACAAGCCTTTCAAAAATAATACATGAATATATCTATAACATAAGAAACTCTGAACACCAACTATCATGACACCATTGGTCTTCTTGCAAGCTGGGGCCAAGAGTGTGATTAAGGCACCTTTTCCACCCAACCACGAAGTACAAGACTTTCCCAAGTTTCTTCCTAACTTGAAGAAATCCCCGGCCTTCCATGACCAACCTTTCAACCTAAAACAACAAAGCAGGAGGGAACTCTCGATGCAAGCCTAGTTCCTATATGCATTCCTAACATGAGAATAACATATTTCTTGCAAATTGGAGGTGGTAGAGACCTACATGCATTTATTTCTAGGCTTTTAATTCCATCTATTTCAATGGTACATGTGCTTGGCCAAGTATAAATAAAATAAATGATAGTTTTAGAAAAGGTAAAACTACCATCTCTGTGGGTCCACCTTTGGCATCCTATCGCAGAAGTTTCCAAAAATGACAATAAATAATGCATTTTTCCCATCTATAGTTATCATTTAATCATAGACTTTTCTACCTCAAAGGAATTCCATGAAAATTCTATGTGCACACAAAGATTCCCCAAATAGCTTTTCATTAACACATTCAATTTGGGAGATATTTCCATACAATTTATATTGAAAGTCACTAAGCAATTTAAATATTAGTCTTTTGTAAAGAGCTTGCTTAAACTCACAAGTTCAATTTTCTATTTAAATAATTTGATAAATATAAGTAATTTTTATAAGTTCAAAAAATGAAAACTACTCTATTTAGCCTTATAAGTATGGGTAAAGTCATAGTTTACAGTTTACTTTCCTATTTAATAGGAGTATGTCTACACTTTTTTGAAAAAGAATAATAAGTTAAATTTAAAGAAAAGAAAATAATTTTCACTCACTTTTACTCAAAGTGACATAATTTAGGTTGGAAACTAATCACTCTCCCAGTGTAGATAATATCAATAATATCATCTAATTAAAGTGCTATAATATATATATATATATATAGTTTCATGTTTTATATTCAGAAAATTCACTAGTTTATAAATATATTTTATGTAGATTACATTTACCAACTTATAAAATAACCCTCTTCAGCTCTTTATAAAATCTTATTTATATTTCTTAAAGTATTACAAGGATGATTGGTAATTCATATAGTGCACTATTATTCAAAAATAAACAATTTTTTTAATATTTATTAAAAGAAAGGAAAAATAAAAGTCTAGATTTGTATATGTATACCTATTTCCTGGTGAAAATAGAGATTTATATTTTTGTAGGTGTAAATACCTATATATATATATATATATATATATAGTTTATATAAGTTCCATGCTTTTCACAAATGTTTTTATATTTTACATGAATTCAAGTATGACAGGTATAAATATTTTATTTTCAAGTTTTATAGATACATAAGATATGTTATGCATACATATATACATATGTATACATAATATATACACATACTTTATGAGAATCATTAATAATAGAGTTTACAATCGATGAAATACCAAAATTTATACACATACTTTATGAGAATCATTAATAAATGAGATTTTTATTTGTATGCAGCTCTTATTGTAAGAAAGGTCGATGCCTCACCAAGTGGGGAAAGTGCTGCCTGTGAGGGGGCAGTGCCACCTCCATAGGCGATGGCCTGCAGAGGGTGTTGTCCCTCCATAGTGCAACCCCCTCCTTCATAGGACGTGGATGGCTGATATGCCCGGATTTGTAACTTTCATTGCTTATTAAAATGCATAAACTCAAAGGTATTTAATTTCATCTACTCTATGTTTCATTGTACATTCAAAATTGGATGTACATATGTGTGTGTGTGTGTGTGTGTTTATATACATCTATAGGAGGTATGTGTACATAAATCTGTATATATATATATATATATATATATATATATATATATATATATATATATATATATATATATATGTATATATATATATATATATATATATATATATTTATGAATATATGTATAAAGATTAAATAGTTTGCAATAGGATTATGGATTAATATTTGCTAAGGAAAGAAACCCCCAATCTAGTAGCGGAGAAATTGAACAAATTCCTACAAATGCATTCAAAAGAATGGGGAGTTTCCACCAGTTTCACAATTTGGAAACAACAATCATTTGAAAATTCAATCTTTTAGCAATACTATTATATTTCAAACACTTGGGAATTTAATTCATGGAAAGAGAATTAGAAACCTTGATATTTTGCTTCCAGTTGTAGCTGCTCTCCAGCCAAATCTTCTCTCTTTTTTTCTTCTGGAACTTGATTTTTGAAAGAGCTTCCTCTTCTCCTCTTCTTTTCATGTTACTCTATTAACTCCTTACTCATACTAATTTTTAAACCTTCCGAAAATTTTGAAATAAAATCAATTACTTGGCAGCCGTTCAAGCTAAAATTGTAGAGCATATTTTCAAGAAGATAACCAAGAACTATTATCTCTCTCAAAAATTTATTTCATTTAATAAATTTTTTCCTTTTCCGTTTCTAACCTAATCTTGAAAAAGATTTTGAAATAAAAATAAAGATATAACTTATCCCTTTTTTCCCTTTCCTGTGCTCAAATGAAAAATATAAAATAATATTTAATTTAGTTGCAAATAAATTCCCTTTTTGGAAAATATTTACCCAAAACTAATTCTAATTTTTACAATGTAAATATTTACCCAATAATTAAATAAACATCTTCTAACTATTACTTAATTTACTAAATCAAAAACCTGGAAAACAAGTTAAAAGAAGGACAATATACCCACTTAGATTTTAACATGAAAAATCATGTAAAACAAAATCTATAATTAAATTAAAATTAAAATTAATTCTTTTACTTTAATACACTTATATTTCACTATTTATTTAATTTGACTAATCATTATTTAATTGCAAACAATCAAAAAAATAAAACTAAAATTTCCATTCCTAAATGCATTCTACTTGAATCTAAGTGCTCGTGTGTGATTGAGAGCACATCCTCCTTTATCCTGTCAAGAATCTAACCTCCTCTCCTTAATCACATCCCTAGTCTTTGACCACCTACATCTCAAGTACACTCAGGAACACAACAATAAATTGAATTATTAACCCATAAAGATATAAATGAAAACAATATAATACATCAATTCAAAATTTTCTATTCCATTTTGCTTCATTTTCAAAATAGAGCACATTTGATACTATTGAACTTTCATAATTTAAAGGAAACATTTTCATATTTCATCACAACAAAACACCATAGTATTCATTATTAATCTACCAAACACATCAAATCATATAACAAATCCACACAAAACCAAAAGCAGTATGCATCAGAGTCTGAGACGTGACATATTCAAGCCTCTCCTCATTATCAAAACATGATTCAAAATTCTTCTCAACAAGTTGTGATTCCCTCTAGTGCAAACCCAAATGACATAGCAACCATGATTCAAGGAATGAATGCTAACATTTTTTTCCACCAAAGTGAGCTCCCTCCTTTGGAAGTGCAAAAACAAAGTGATTCTTTCATGGTAATAGTTCAATATAATAGCACAAGTATAAAGTGAACCCTTGTCAACAATGACTCCACTCTTAACATGTGTCTAGTGTAAACCTTTTGGATAGGCTTGGTTTGGATAAATAAAAAATGCAACCTACCTCTCTATCTATTAGTGGATTTGATAATGTGGGAAAATGACTGCTTGGTGTGATCACTTTTCCTATTACAATTGGAAAGGCCACATTAGAAACACTGATCAACGTTATGCCCCATCATCTTTCATATAATATTCTTTTATGAAGACCATTGATTCGTGCAATGAATGGGGTGTCTTCTACTCTTCATCATATAATGAAGTATGCCTACAGCAAAAAAGTGTACACACTCCATGTTGATCATGAGCCTTACAGTGTTTTACAACTTGAAAAAGGAAAGGAAACTCCTTTGAAAACACTGACACCAACTACACAAGTGAAACTCATGCAAGAAGAACAAAAATATAGGTATCCTAAACCCTTTACAATGTTATTGCTAGATGATTTGGGATCGTTAGATTTCACACCTAGCTTTGATGGGAAATTGAATTTAATCATAATAAAGAAGCATGAAAAAGAAAAAGCAATAATTTTAACAAAAAATTTAGAAGAATCTTTGAAAGCATCCACGTAAAACACTTTAGAAGAAACAAATTACACAAAATACTTTGAAGAAACTTATTACAGACAACCACCAAATCTAGAAAACATAAAAAAGTTTTATGGAAAAGGTTATGAAATGGTGAAACAACTTTGATATAGTGGAAAAGGGTGTGGTGATAGAGAACAAGGTATTTTTGTCCCTATAGAGCCTAGCATTCAAGGAACAACTAATTTTCTTGGTTATTGTCCCTCGAAAGAAATAAACAAGCCTTTACTAAATGTCAACGCTATTACAAAAGATTTGTCTAAGCCAATTTTAACATTAGTGCATCCTAAATTGATAGACACTAGTGGTCTTGATTATTATCCTTTGAAAGAAATGAAAGAAATAGAAAAAATCCTCACTTAATATCAATTTCATCACACCAAACACTAAGGATTGGAGTTTGATATATTTTATGCCCTCCTATAAAGGAGAGAACAAAATATTGCAATCTAAAGAGTCATGTGTAACTATGACATCTTGTACTAAGCAAGAGATATCTTTGTTACAAAATAAAGGAACATCTTCTACTCTTAATCAAGAGAGTATCTTGTTGATACTCCTCCAAGATCATTTGATATCTCTCCCTCCAAGAACATGAAAGAAATTGTACTACAAGAGTTGATTTTGTGAATATCATAGAGTTCATGGTCATTGTACTAATGAATTTAATGCTTTGAGTAATCAAATTCAACATCTTAAGGATTGTTGTGCTCTTCCTTATGTTGAAGCACATAACTCCTCTAATTGATACTGATTTTCACTCTAGCATATTTCTCATCAATCACCTCAACTCATCCTTGTCTTGCACTCAGTGTAGGCAAGGGGATTAGGTAGCCTTGTCCTTGTATGACACTCGTCATTGTCTCTTTTGGCTATTTGACTGCTTGCCATGTATATATAAGAGCAAGCTTTGATGTGGATGACATGCCTTAAGTTGGCTCGCATGTGACATGCTAAGTTATGCAACCCCTTTTGATGATGTAGTATTTGGAAACATATGACTTGACATAGCAATTTTTGAATAACCTCTCATGTCTTCTACTTTATTTAAGCAATTGCTCACAGTAATAATGTTAACAACTACTTTAATGTGGGGGCATAAATCAACACCCATGTTTCACTATGTGATTTTCTTTCTTCTTGAGATGCATCCTTTACTTGGTGGTATCATTGGGTTTGATTTCCTTTGAGAGTGTGATATTTATTTGAATTTTCCTCTCTTAGAGACATTAAGCATGATGTTCCCTAAGAAGATACCTTACATGAACTAAGAAAATCCCTTTGAGTGTACCTTAAACTATTTTGCATTTACAATAACTGTTATATGGCCACCTTCCATAACACACTTTGCTTGCTTGTGGAGCCACCATGTTTGTTCATGAGTTTCAAGCATACAAAGATTTACTTGCCTCATGAAGCTTGAATTTCATTATTGTGTGGCACCTTATCAAATTTATCAGGAGGTATACCTTTCGTTCAAATGTATGCATGGGAGCTTAACATAGCTATGACTTTCCCATAGCCACTTGCATTTGTGTGTGAGTGCATATCAGCTACATGTGTATGTGTCTCACCTCTCTAGGAGCTCACCTAGTAGAAAACCTAAGGTTCAACTAGCCCTTGTGAGCATGCATTTTCTTTTCATAGTGAATAATGTGTTCCACTTGTAAACCACCCTTTTTAGATACTCACCTAATGGAAAACTTGAGGTTCCATTGCCTTAGAGTGAGCACATATTTTTGGACATACAACTTAGATTTGATCCACAAGATGTGGGACAAATGGTTGAAGCTTGATCCACCTTTTCTTTCTTTTTCTTTCATATTTATGTCTTTGACATTTCATATTTGTGTATCTTGTTTTGCTGCATATCATACACCTTGTGTGTGTCCCTTTGTGCTTATGTTGGTTTGATGTAGGATCTTGGATCTTGGGGTCATGACCACCCCCTTATTCTCTGTCATCCTAGACCATCCACATCAGTACACTTGGACCCCTCTTGAATGTCTACTTTAGTGTGAGTTTTAAGCAAGGTCATCCTCTCACTATAGTGGGAGCTAAATGTAGTAGGGTATGTGCAGGATCATGATGGGCCAAAAAGTGGCGATATTCTGGGTATGTGTAGGGTATGTGGTTGATGACTTTTTCTTTACCCAAAATTGATGAAACGAAAAGGGATTTTAAAGGAGATTCTCAACTTTCCGCCAATATAAATTATGATTTACTTTGAATTTAATAAATAATTATTATTCATTTTCTATTTGAATTATAACTAAAGTCATGATTGATAGGCTGATTGAAAAACATCTATATCTTTCAAATGATATCACATTTTTTGAATCTGAAACATGTGTCACATTCTATGCTTCGCATACTAGTGGATTAAAGAAAAAGAAAATTGAATTTCATGAAGTTTTGACCAAGTTAAGGTGGTTAGACATACGAGTTTTAATATTTTTTAAAAGTTGTAATAAAAAATTCATAATTAATTATTTACTTGGAAAAAAATTAGAAAAGAGTATGCATCACATCAGGACATGAGTCCTCTACTTATATCTAAAATATTATAAAAAAATATTATCATTTTATTGTGGTTAGGGTGGTCAAACAAACACCTACTTATTTTTTCTCTGAAATTTAAGTACTACTGCATTGAAATTTCAAATTTTCACCAAATAGATTTCATTTTTTTCATAATAAACCTAGTAGTTTAGAAACTACATTCAATTTTCTACTAATTATATTCTTAAATATTTTTGAAATAATATAGATAACTTATTCAAAATTTTATGTCAAGTTGCCTAACTCTGATTTTTTTGATTTTTTTGCCACTTAAGGGCCTATTTTTTCCATGATGATCCTGCACATACCTAGTATAGAAAAATATCGTCATTTACATTTTCACACTTAATTTGGGAATTATTAACATTAAAAGGAACCTAATGTGGCCTTTATTTAGTGTTGTAATAAGTTTTACACATCACATGAAATTTAGGGCCCTTTAAAGCTAAATAGAACAAAATTTTCCTTTAGTGTTGTAAAATGTATTTATTTACACCTTCACATTAAGTTTTGGGCCCTCTTATATTTATGACCTTCATATCATCATTTTTTTGTGTGAAAGTGACAAGCCATTGTAATATATTATATATTTAAATAAAATAGTACAAAATCTAGTTCTAGAGATCATACCGGAAAGAAAAAACCAGTAAGAAAACCTCTGGTTATAGCTCCAAAAGTACATAAATGACATGATTACAAAATCAAAAGCATAATTTGCACTAAACATGTTGATAATTCAAAATTCAACATTCTTCTTCCTAATTACTTGCCCTATCTAACCCTATACAATCACTTCTATGATCACCAATAAACAAAATTTTAGCCTAATCTTATTATATTCCAACCCTTAATCAAAAATCAAAAATAAATATTTAAACCCTTTAGTAAAATCCCATAATTGAAAGCCAAAAAAAACCCACTAAATGCTAGCATTACTTTGCTAAAGAAACCTCATTTACTGAGTTTTCATCCATCCCTTCTACCAGCTATAAGACTCTTTCAAAACTTCTTCGATCTCCAATTTGTACTCTTTGAAAATTTCTGCATATGTTATGGGAATCTTGTATTGGAAGCATCTAATTTCACCTGGGGACAACTTGCAAATTGATCTTGCTCATTCTGGACATTAGCTGGGAACTGAGCTGGTGAATTTACTCTCAACTATAAATCCAATTGCAAACCATGAATTATGGTGTGAGAGGCATGCACTCAAATGAAGGTTAGATTGAAATACTTTTTTTTGATTTCCAACTCCAATACCAAGCATACATTATGTCGATTCTTTCTAAGAACCCGTAACAAAATCTGATAATTTTTGTATTGGAGTGCAAGCCTAATGGTGTCAAAGATCTCCTTAAAACCTTGATGTATTTGCATGAAATTTATAGGAAATAACCCTCCAATAAACCCTTATCCACTCTAAAAATTATATTGTTGAACTGCTCGAAGGACAATATTATCCAACAAAAATTGAAACTTGATGTATTTCCTACCAAGTTCCTCAATTTTTTTAGGGATTGAATCATGTTCAATGTATTTGAAATGAATATAGATGTCCCTTGAGATGGAAAGAGGAGACAAAAAGCTCAAGGACTAGTAACTTCAGTGCCTAGAATAATTTGAATGCATTACTCCACCCTCGCAGAACCCAACCTAAACATTGTTTTTAGAACATCATGCATGATGTATTCTTCAATTGGTCTCTCACACAATTTGACTGGTAGGTATACTCTAAAATTCCAAGGATAGAGTGCCATTTTACTGTTACTTCGACCAAATACCTTAATATCATCATTAAGAGGCCCCTAGGACCCTTTATTATGCATCCTAAGGCTTATTTCAACTAAGATCCCAACATATTCATCAAATACACTTAATATCTTAACTTGTCGACATTTCCTCTACTTGAAAAGCCCTAGTGGGACCTATATTCTACCTTGGGTGTATAAGTCCCACCCAAATGGGGCCTATTAATGCCAAAAATTGGCAAGCTAACAACCCTTTGTGGGAAACTTAGTTTATGGGGGACTTATTGCGCTAAACTGAGTGACCTCTGAATTTTTAAAGAAGTCGACTTCTTTTGTAATTGGAGTTTTGGAATGGAAAATAGAAGCAAATATAAGAATAAAGAATCTAACTAAGGTGATTCCCCAAAATTTAGATAAAAGGAATGATAAACCTATTTGTTGGATATGATCTAAGGGCCCGCTTAGAAATTTACCATGTCTTGGAATAACAAAAATTAAGGATTATAGAATGAATAACTCATTCAATGACATAAAATAATAATCACGCCCATTTACTTAAAAGAAGGGTTGAAAGACATGATCTAAACTAGAAAACTTGCATTCAAATTACAGAAGTACGAAAAATAAATCATTCAAACAATAATGACACAATATAAAGTTTATCAATAGCATAAGAAACAGAGAGGCCGAACAATGGTATAGTCTATGAGTTCTTGGAATAACCTAAATAATTTAAGGCATGATCTCTCCAAAAATATTGTAATTCTAAAACTAGTGAAGCTTGAAAAACATGTAGCATGTAATTTTTGAGCTTGGAACCTGGAACCACTCTTCAAAAGCAAAGATTAGTATTTATAGTGAACCCTTCATTGCTTGGCGAGCAACAACCAAAAATATTTTGAATCTTGAGCAATGATGTTGAGGCAATGATTTCTCTTGGCTATTGTAATAGAAAAGATTCAGGCCATAGTATTTGGTCACCCTCAATTTAGGTGAATCCCTTGTGAATGATGATAGTGGTCCCAGCAAAGTCATGTGTAGAAAAGTTTCACCTCCTTGGATAGGCAATAAGAACATGTGGTAGCATATCACAACCCTTTATTCACTTTGTTCCTTGTGTTGAAGAAGCATGCACTGAAGGTGATCATGGAAATAATGTTTGATAGATGTCACTTGTGGGGTCTTCTGAATCATTTTACGAATGGGAACTACATGGCATGCAGGCGAGGACTGAAGAGGAAGGAAAAGGAAGCAAATAATATAATTTTTGATGAAGACATGTGGGAGCATATTGGAGGCTGATAGAGGAGTAAGGAGAAAATTCCTTTGGGGAGAAATGAGAGGACATGTGGCAAAGGCCGTGATAACTATCAAAAAGGGGTTGATGAATTTATTTGAAGGTATGGTTTGGTACTTAGCCAAAAACCAAAACCCAAAGGGAGCATGGTGAATTTCGTGTTCACAACTTCTGGTGACTATCAGTGGTGTTTTGCTTTGAGGAACATGGAACCCAAAATTTTCTTTGGTTCATAGACTTGAGTCTCATCCATTGGAAATGGAATTAGAGCTTGGAAAGGGTTTCCCATAGGGGTGTCTAGTCATCCTCAGATGGTCTTGCTATATTGCGCAAATTCTTCTATGCTCCACCCAAGTCGAGTGTTTCTTTATAAGGTAGTGTCTTTGGTAATCTGGCCCCCACCTCCCAATGGAAAAGTAACTATGCAAGAGTATGAATAACATCTTCAATGTCTGTTGTGGTAGGAGGATGGCTAAAACTTTGGAAAGTAGTTGGGTCTTGCTCCTTTTCTTTAATTTTTTCTACAATCTGTTTGGTTGTGCAATCAACCCATCTTCGAGAAAGGGGGACAATAGACCCATCTCGCTTAGTTGGGAGAAATTTTCTCACATGTCATCCATTGTCTAGTTCAAAGTACTCATGGTAGCTTTATTTTGCTAGAATTCCAAGTGGAAATGGATGAACTTGTTTGTCATTTGGGCAGCAATATCTCGATCTTCAATCCCTGCTTTAGCCAGGTCTTCATCAAAAACAAAATATAGCTTGCTAAGAAAACTCTTTGCTTTAGGAACCTTCTTTGAGATGAACCATGGGAATTTCTCTATTGTTTCATGACCCTCCTAGCTCAATTTTTTTTCCTTCAAGATGTATCAAGAAGTGTTGGCTATAGTGTTAGGCAAAAGGATTTAACCTTTTCCCAATAAGAAATATATAGCTGTTGAGCTAATGGGATGAGGTTTGACTATGCAGTAGAGTCTTAGAGAGAGCTCTTTAGAGATGTGATCTTTGCATCCTTTGAGTTAATAACCTCTGTTACTTCCACATTTCTCTTTTTTGTCTATGCTAGTTGCTCCCCAAAGCTACTTATCTATTTATGCTAGTTCTCCTCGGCTTGGATGTGGTTCACAAATTATGTGTCAAGAGAGGACTTTGTCTCTTGAAGCTCCTTTTCTAGCTAGGCCTTTCGGCCTTCAAAGTCCATATGATTCTTTTCTAATTCCTGCTCATATAGAGCACATTGAGCTACCAACTCTTTATCCTTTTGTTGCAGATTTTACTCCACCAAGGACACTTGGCTCTAATATTTTTGGTTCCTCACTCGTAGCTCATTAAGCAATGTGGGGTCAACAGATTAGGAATTTTTGAGTTCCTCTTGGATTTTTCTCTGCTCCAACTCTTCCACTCGCACTTTTTCATATAGGTGCAAAACTTTTTCTTCTAGTGATTTCTCCTTCATTTTTGAAAAACTGGCCCTTTCCTTCACAAGCTTTAGTTGCTCTTCCCTTTTCTTCAATTGACAACCAAACTTTAGAAAGTCGTTCGTCACCACCTGCTATGTTTCCTCCATGAGTTGTATCTTATCTTGCAGGTGGGTTGTGGCCAGATCAAGCCCCATGGCATACATGTTGTAATCCCTCGACAACATTTCCCCCTATGGTTTGACAACATTCAATTACATGGTGGAAAATTCAGTGCTTCTTGTGCTTCATTGTAAACTATATACACCTTACACTCTGCATCGTTTTTATCATCCTTGACTTTTCGCTTTTGGATCCTGATGGATTGCATTTTATTTGTGGCTTCTCCCTAGGATATGAATTCGGATAGCGACTGAACTAGTCTGCCAACAATAGGTGTACCACAAGGTAGGGAAAAAGGGAATACAATTGTAGAAGGCCCTTGTGTTTTCTTTGGTGGGATATTGATAGTTTTCAGGGAGAAAAAGGGAACCTACCATAGTTCAGTTTGTGAACCGGCAAAAGGGCTCATCAGTTGTTGTGGTGATGGGCTAGTCATAATTGAGTTCATTTGTTGGGCATACTTGGTCAGACCTGAGGTAGCAAAGGAAATAGGGGTACCAATGGCGGTTGAGCTTTCAAAAAGAGAGGTGAGGAGAGATTGAGCAATGAAGGCTAGTGTTAAGGTTCATGGAGGCGTTAAGATAAATGGCCTAGTTTTGATGAATTGGGAGAGACCTCATGCAAAAATTATGGTAGGGGTAGATAAATTAGGGCCAACACTTGTTGTTTAAGGGGTGCTACAGAAATGGAAAAGGATACAAAAAATTGGGAAGTAAGAAAACAAAAAGTGAATATTATCTATTGACTGGATGATGGTAATGGTTTTCTCATTGTTGGATCCTTACTTACTTTAAACTCCTGGCTCACTATGATCACTTGGCTTGTGGTGGCTCCTTGTGATCCTTCTCCTAGAATAGCTTTCGCACGCTATCATTTAGCGGGCAGGGTGTCTCCCACTTCTATAGTCTTTGGCTATTGTTGTTGAGGCTCAGGTGAGTGTCTGTGAGGCTTGTGACATATTTAGTTGCACATTTGAAGTGAAATAGGCAGACTACCCTATAGACTTCCTCCTTTACTGGGCAAATGACACTGATGTCTTAGCTTCCTCTTCTACTCGCTCTTCTCCTTCATTAGGGTCATCGCCTCCACTAGCGATTGAGTTAGAAGAAGGGTTCTCATCGTCCCAAAGCTCATTAAACCATTCATCTTCCTTTATGCTTTCATAAGGTGCATCAAGCTATTTTGTCTCTTGGTGATATATCAAGAAGGCTTTGATCCTTTCATTAGTCCATTCTTCTTCATTCCTCAACTTATTGTATAGATCCTTTCCCATTTTGTGGTTCTCATCATAATCTGCCACAACGAAATTGAACCTATTCCACATTGGCCTGTTGTCTTATATGGGGATATGAATAAGGTCAACCAAAAAATTCATCTCCATCCTCTAGCAGGTTACATCTCCTCTCCCAGTTAGGTTGAGGGTTGTTAGTTAACTTGAGATGCTCATATGGTAAATCATTGAAAGGGTTGTAATCCTATTTGTCATAAATCATTACCAATCCTTAATGAGCTAGCTTGTCCTACAATAGCAGGTGTGTCTGCTTCTTTTTCATGGCCATGATTTTGGAGCTTTGCAAATAGGCAAAGAATCCCTTCTTCTTGGCCTTTTTCCTACTGCAAAAGCTAATATCAATAATGCACACTTGCAAGAAAAATTCAAGGGAAAACACTTGATTTGTAACACATTTTGGAAGACAGAATGGTTCCTTAGTGAAGCCTTCCATTCAGATGAATGTAAAATCCACTCTGGAAAACCAGTCACATTTGGGGGTGAAATGTTGCATAAACTCTATCTAAGTTAAGGTGAGTTGATTAATACCATCCTCTCCTTAAAAATCTTGCAAAATCAGAGTCAAGAAATAATCCAAAAATGAATAATAATCAAAAGTAGAAGATAGGAGAGGGGTCTAGATAAAAACTAGTTTTTTCCTATTCTTTTCATCAAAGATAAAAAAATTCACCCCACTTATCAAAACAATCAAAGTTTTGGTACAAAAACATATGAACAAGATAAGAGAGAAATCTGAACTTTCGTTCAACTTGGTACTTATGAATTTCCTCTATCATTTTCTTTGCAAGGTGTTTTTCAAAATTATACCATGAGTAAGGTTTTTTCCTCTGGAATTGGAAACCCAGGCCCAATTGAAAAGTTTACACCTCTAGGTTGGTGCCTAGACTAAGAAAAAAATCCATAATTAAAAAGGCATCTTGCAGGTCTTACTTGAATGCATCGTGCGGCGCAAGGATTCTTGGTGGATTCTCTTATTCTACTTCAATCCTTCAAGTTTCTTCATTATAAAATTCTAGAGCTTTATTCCTAGTGCTCCATGTATGATCTCCTTCTCTAGGAGTGAATTTCTCCACTTCCATTCCTCTTTGCATAGAATCTAGAATTTACAACATATTCTAGATGGTAGCTAGGCTAATGTTGACTGACAGAGTCCAACACTCAATAGTGTTGGTACTTGGGTTGAAACACTTAATGGTTGCATCAACTAATTCTAGGCAGTAGTGCACAGATGGGACCATTATTGAGGAATCCCACTGAACCTTACTTTTTCTATAGTCAACATTTCCCTTTTGGACACCTTCATTCTCTCACAGGCCACTTCCCTCAATCCTTTAGGGTTCTTTGCAAGAAAGGGATCATGAGCATTATCCCAATCTTCTTGAATTAAGCTCTAGTCTCTGTAGTTTTTGGGCTTGTCCAGCTCCTTTGTGTTTTCCCATCTTGGCTTGTTAGGAATACATGGTGTAGCATAAGAAATATTCTCAAATACATTAATAGCTGGTGCTCCTCGCATAGCTTTGCATTGTCACTTATCTAACTTCTTGGCTTGAACTTTCTACCATTGTTAATTTATAGGAAGTTTTTTTCTTTAGCTTGAATTTTTTTGCAACTTTACTTCGGCTTTGGCTATGTACTAAAAATTTCTTTGGCTCTAGGCGGCATATTTGAAAAGAAATTTTAAGTTCCTAAAAATTTTGCATGCAATACTTAGCTATTTTCTCTCAAGGTGATAGACAAGAGCTACTTTTTTGCATTTAATTCGACACATACTACCAACCCTTTGGCTTGTGCGAAATGAATTACTTGTCATTTTGATTTGACAAGAATTCATAAATATAATTAGCAACTATATGTACAACATGATTTTCATGGAACTTGAGCCGACACTTTGCTAGCGGCTTAAGCATTTGTATGCGTTGGCAATTAATATCCTAAAAGGAATGGTTAAGCTAAAGATGCAATCATTATTTGAAAAGATAGGAGCTTTGCCTCGAAATAAGCAAAAAAATTGGATAATGACACCTCAATCCTTGGTCGTGCATAACACCATTGATTTTTGCCACTAGCTTAGGCTAATTAATTAGCCCTTATTATTTTTGCATGCAACAAACCGTACTTAGCAGATGCAATTGGGTGGGAAATTTGAGCAAGCCTAGGAACAAATTTCAAGTTGGTACTCAATTAATATCACATTTATGGTAAGCATATTACCACACCTTTCCTCACTTTTTCTATAAATAAGCATCTAAGCAGTAATGAAATCACACTTAGCAGTTTAGCATTTGTAGTTGCATAGCATTCTCATAGGCCTGACTTAGATGCTTTGCAAGGATAGTTTTAAGGTCTTCGCAGAGAGTCTGATATGATGAACACCCCAATTAGGCTACTATCACATAAGTCTCAAACTGCCTTCTTAGGTGAGATTTCTACCAAGTGTTTATAAAGGATGATGAAGAACAAGCACTCGTTGTCAATCATAGCATTAAAATGGGTCTTGGGATGAGACTTCCTTGAATATGAGGATAGGTAAAGAAAATTTTCCCCAAGAAGTATCTGAATGGCCTTGGGGAGGCCATTACAAATGCTGCACATGGTGGGGGAATTCCGACTATGATCAACCTTCAAAGGTTCATAGAAGAGGATGCGGTTGTGCCGTGGCTGCCATTTTTGAGTGGCTTTCACCTTCAGTCGCAAGATGAGCACGGTCAGAGGGTAACTCAAGCTTGCCATTTCCTGTTCCATATACAATGTGGTGTCGTTCTACAACATTAACTGGTACATGGACTTCAGGAATACGTATGTGCAGGATCATGATGGGCCAAAAAGTGGCAATATGATGGGTATGTGGCTGATGACTTTTCTTTTACCCAAAATTGATGAAACAAAAAGGGTTTTCAAAGGAGATTCTCATCTTTCCACCAATACAAATTAAGATTTACTTTGAATTTAATAAGTAATTATTATTAATTTTCTATTCAAATTATGACTAAAGTCCTGATTGATAGACTGATTGAAAAACATTTATAGCTTTCAAATGGTATCACATTTTTTGAATCCAAAATATGCATCACATTCTATGCTTCGCATACTATAGGATTAAAAAAAGAAAAATTAAATTTCATGAAGTTTTGACCATGTTAAGGTGGTTAGACATACAAGCTTTTTATATTTTTTAAAAGTTGTAATAAAAAATTATTAATTAATTATTTACTTGGAAAACAATTACAATAAAATATTCATCACATCAGTACATGAGTCCTCTACTTATATATAAACTATTATAAAAAAATATTATCATTTTATTGTGGTTAGGATGGTCAGGCAAACACCTACTTCTTATTTTTTCCCTGAAATTTAAGTACTACTACATTGAAATTTCAAATTTTCGCCAAATAATTTTATTTTTTAAAACAAACCTAGTAGTTTAGAAACTACATTCAATTTGCTACAAATTCTATTCTTACATATTTTTGAAATAATATAGATAACTTATTCAAATTTTTATGTCAAGTTTCCTCACTCTGATTTTTTTTTTTTTTTGCCACTTAAGGGCCTGTTTTTTCCATGATGATCTTACACATACCCGAACCTGGTGTTCCCTCCACTTGCTTTTGCTCCATTGGATGATGTTGTTGTTGTTGATAATGCCCCTGTGGATGAGGATATTGTGGATGTTCTTGATGCGTCCATTGCTGCTGCCCACACCGTGAATTGAAGACATGTTTTTTTTCCTTTTCCTTTCTAAAAATCTCATAGTGATTAGTTTGTTTTTTGTATACATGCTTGAAAATGTTGTTTGCAAAATATATAAAAGAAGAAAAATAGACTTATATTCTTTTGGAAGTGTGGCCTTTGAGCCATTTTGAAAATGTAAATATCCAAGTATATATAATGAAAATATATCCTTATATAATCTTGTTGTCTTCTATTGGATTCTACAACTATGTCATCCTTTCTTTTTCAACATGTATGTATGAATTTTGCATGTGGACCTTTAATTTTTTTGCTCCTTCTAGCTATGATTTTATTTCCCGTACTCTTTGCAATAATGGGTCACATTTTCTTTTCCACCTCGAACCATAGAATAAATAAAAAGACCAACCAGCAAAATAAAAGGGAAAGAAGGGAAAAGAATATAAACAGATTTACATGGGTATGGTAAGCAAGCTTAATTGAATAATTTCAAGTGAATTTCTTTGACCAGAATTATCAGTGTTTCATTTTCCATAGTTTCTAACTCATATGCATTGAATTATTCTAAATAGGCCCTCCTAAATGCTATACAAATTCTTGTGTTGACTTGACTTCACAACCCTTTCGTTAAATTTTAGCACTAAGTCTCCGCACTTTAGAACTTGGTCGAATGCTTTCTTGTCAAACCACCTTTTAACCACTTGTTGGTGGTTAGTCATGGCTCTTAACGACTTTTCCCTTTCCTCTTGTACTTCTAGCAACTCAGCTAGCTGCACTTTCTTCCATTACGTTGTTTTGTTCCACCTCAAGATATTTTAGCAATTTCAGCACCGAGATCTCCATAGAGATAGACAATAACACTTCTTTTCCATAAACTAGCTCATACGATGAAGTCCTGAGGACTTGCTTTGGAGTTATGTTGTCAGCCCAAAGTGATGCTCAAAGCTTTTTGTGCCACTCCCTTTGGTATTCTGACCCAATTATTTTGAGTCAGACCAAATTCTTGTTTGTTGATTTGGCTAAATCATTCCCATGCAGGTAGTAATTTGATAATGGGTATGTGCAGGATCATGGTGCACCAAAAAGTGGCAATATTATGGGGGTATGTGGCTGACGACTTTTTTTTCACCCAAAATTAATGAATTGAAAAGGGTTTTTAGAGGAGATTCTCAGCTTTCCAAAAATATAAATTATGATTTAATTTTAATTTAATAAATAATTATTATTCATTTTCTATTAGAATTACGACTAAAGTCCTGATCGATAGGCTGATTGAAAAACATCTATAACTTTCAAACGGTATCATATTTTTGAATCTGAAAGATGCGTCACATTCTATGCTTCACATACTATAGGATTAAAAAAAGAAAAATAAATTTCATGAAGTTGACCAAGTTAAGGTGGTCGGACAGACGAGTTTTTATATTTTCTAAAAGTTGTAATAAAAAATTCATAATTAATTATTTACTTGGAAAAAATTATAAAAAATATGCATCACATCCGGACATGAGTCCTCTACTTATATATAAAATCTTAAAAAAAAATATTATCATTTTATTATGGTTAGGGTGGTCAGACAGACACCTACTTCTTATTTTTTCCCAAAAATTTAAGTACTATTGCATTGAAATTTCAAATTTTCACCAAATAGATTTTATTTATTTTTAAATAAACGTAGTATTTTAGAAACTACATTCAATTTTCTACAAATTCTATTCTTACATATTTTTGAAATAATATAGATAGCTTATTCAAATATTTACGTCAAGTTTCCTAACACTGATTTTTCTAAATTTTTTGCCACTTAAGGGCCTATTTTTTTCACGATGATCCTACACATACCCTAATGTTTTAAGGAATATGTTGTGTGTAAGTTTGAATTAACTTACCTTGGAGCCTAGGAAAGCTTTAGCATTGTTGGAGATGATAGTTTTGGGTGGGACAAATCTCATCACCAGTTCTTCTAGTAAATCCACTATCTCTGCCTCTATCACATTCTTTAGTGGCACAACTTCAGTCCATCTCGTAAAGTAATCTATGGCTATTAAGATCCATTTATGTCCTACACTAGAGGTTGGTTTGATCATTCTGATGAAGTCCAAACCCCATTGTGTGAATGGCTCATCAACCACTATCGAATTAAGAGGCATTGGATAATTCTTTCTTCTTCTAGCAAAGAATCGACATTCCTTGCAAGTTTTTACCAAGGAGTAGGAATGATTGAATAGAATTGACCAAAAGTACCTTGTGCACATGATTTTGATGGTGGTTGTCTTTTCAGAGAAATTTCCTCCTATGAGGTTGTTGTGGTAAGTGTCGAGGATCCTTTTTGCTTTCTCTATGGTAAGACATTGCAATAGAATGCCATTGAAATTTCTCTTGAACAAGATCCCTTCAATGAGCATGATTCCCTTGTTTTGTAGCTGGTAGAATATCCTCTTCTAAGAAGGAAGGCCTGGAAGATATTTTCCTATATGCATAAATCTTATTCTATCTGCTAGCCAACAACCTTCAGACTCTGAATTGTTCATTAGGACTAGTTCTGGCTACTCTTCTTCGGTGGCCATTTATTCATCATGCGCAAGATATTCACACAATCCTCTTCCCCGAATAGTTTTTGTAGGCTTAACCTCAATGTTGTACTCGAAGATCTTGGTGATCCAATTGGCTCTTTTCTGGGTGATTTCTCCCTCCATGATGTATTCGTGCACACTAGAATGTGCAACATAGACAATCACCTTATTGCAAGAGATTAGGTATGAGAACTTCTTGAGTCCCTTAACTATTGCAAATGCCTTCCTCTCTACAAATTTGTAGTTTGTCTCATATTCCTTCAGGGTTCGAGAGTGAAATGTGATCAGATGTTCTCCCTTGCCCTTGTCATCTTTTTGAGTTAAGATAGTAGCAATGCTTGAATTCCTACTAAATACACACATTATGAATTCCTCTAATAAGTCTAGGTTGACCAGAATAAGATCAGAAGAGATAGCATCCTTGACTTTCTCAAAGGCTTCTCTAGCTTCTTTTTCCCATTTGCATGTTTGATCTTTTTTCAGCATTAGGGTAATCGGCCTAATTATTCCTACAAAATTATAAATAAATTTGCTAACAAAATTTGTGTTCCCTAAGAAGGACTTAATGGCTTTCTTGTTGATTGGGAGAGGAAGCTATTTGATTGCTCTCACCCACTCAGGATCAACTGAAATCCCTTCTTTGGGCACCATGTGCCATAATAGCTTGCCTTGTGGAACTCCAAAGACACATTTTTTAGGGTTTAGGGATATCCTAAACTCTTGGCATTTCTTGAACACCATCTCAAGATGATCAAAATGACCATCCTTTAACTTGCAGAACATTGTCAAATCATCCAAATAGATTAGGATAATCTTGTTGATTAGTTCGCTAAAAGTGATATCCATTGCCCGCTGGAAGGTAGCTCCTACATTTGAGAGGCCAAATGGCATCTTAGCATATGAAAGAGTTCCTCACTTGGTAGTGAAAGTTGTCTTATGTTGATCCTACTCTTTAACCATGATCTAATTGTAACCATAGAAGCCATCTAATAGGGAAAACATCTCTGATCCTACCACCATTTGTAGGATTGACTCCTTTGAAGGTAGTGGGTAATGATCTTTTAGGGATGCTCTATTTAGGTCCCGAAAGTCCACACATAGGAAAATATCTCCATTTTTCTTTTGGAACAAGACCAAATTGGATACCCATGTGCTATGCTTGATTGAGAAGACAATCCACGACTAGATTAGCTTTGTTAATTCTTGCACCATTAGCACTTCAATCTTGGGATTGACTAGCCTCTATTTTTGGTAGATTGGTTTTGCACCTTTTTCCAACTCTATTATGTTCTGAATGATATCAAGATCATATCACCTAAGGTCATCGTATGACAAGGCCACCACTCCATATTTTTCACAAAATTTGATAATTCTTTCTTTATCATGATGTAGGATGTCCTTCCCAACTTTGAGCTTTCTTCCATCTCTGACCTAAAGGTCACATAGTCACCTTTGTCTGCTACAAACTTTTGTTTGTCATTTCTTGCATCGTCACAATCAAATTTTTTTTCGAGAGTGACCAATCCTTTTGGAAGCTTGTTGGATTTTAGCTAGATGATTTCTCCTTCATAGGATTTAACAATCTTCAGTTGGAGCTGGTCAAGAAATTCTCTTGATTGCTAGATGAATAAGGCAATGTGTTCATCACTGTCAAACACTTTCCATCTTTGGTCATTGTCTAGAATTTTCAGTTAGACTATTACTCATATAGAGTGTTTGTTGTGAATGAGATCAGAGGCGAGATCAAATTGAGATTCAATTGATGCCATGTGATCCACATTTGTATTCTATTCTCAGGGCACCATCTGAATGTTGAAGGATTCAAATCCCTCAATCAAGTCCCAAAATTGGTGTCCATAGGATCACATGCAAACATTCTTGGTTGCAAAAATTCCTTGGACTTGATTGACTACTAGTTCAAAATCTTAGAATAGTTTTAGTTTCTTTATGCGCATCCATTCTACAAGGCTGATACCTTGCACTAGTCCTTCATATTCAGCTTCATTGTTCAAGCAAGTGAACTAGAAGTGGAAAGACCTCAGTGTTTTTTAATTTTGTGGGGACATTAAACATATCTCGGCTCCTGCACCATTCTTGCATCTTGCTCCATTGAAGTGCAACATCCATAGTTCTCAGGCTTGACCACTTTTAAATTGTTTGACAACCTCTAGGAGCACTTGATCTACCACATTGAACAGTGGTGGATTTAGAGGTTTCTGCTCCTTTTCTCTTGTTATAACAATTTCCTTTCATGGTGTGCATTGCGGCAATGCTATGGAGGTACTAGGCATCTAGTAAAAAGTAATTTTAGGTTCTAGACTGACTAATTGTAGGAAAAATCATTCACCCATAAATATCCTCTTCGAGTGAGTGTTGTAGTTAGATTGTACTTTCAAGTTTTAGATGTGGATGCATCATTGGAAAACATCACCTCTTCTTCTTGCTCCAGTGACATCCCCTATATTTGTGCAGTGAGGACTATGTTTTCCATTTGTGAAGAGGTATACACATAGCTTTTTGGGTCTGACATTGTGGCTTGGTTGTGCTACTATGCCACCTTTTGTTGTAGGTTATCACATGGGAAATATTAGTGCATGTGCAAATTAACATAAGGGAAACACTAGGGGTTGGTGTCATCAATCAAATTGTTTTTCCCCATGGTAAACTCTTTACTTGAGCTTAGATTAGCACTTTGTAGTGGAGAAGGTACCATAACTATTTGATTTGTTGTTTGTGCCTGCATATTTGTGCGAGTGCCTCCTTAGAACTAGTTTTGTCCGTAAGAGGACCTTCTGCCTTGATAATTCTAGTAGGTACATAGCTTTGAAGGTACGTCCTAGTTGCACTTGATAACAGTTATCTCATTGACAATAGTTCACAACATTTCTTTGAACTCGCTCATTTCCTCCTTTGAAGAGTCAAATGTAGAAGCAACATTTTGTGGCATGCTAGGATACGTGTACATGGATTGAGGAGTCAATGCATTGGTAGAAGGCATCTCTTGAGCAAGAAATTTGGGAATATAGGAATGATAGGCTGCGGGGGAAATTTCCTGGTGTCTATCAAATTATTCTTTGCCTTGACAGTGATGTTATATGCACCTGGTAATGTGGTTCTATCTAGAGACTGGATCATCATTGAAATGTCAGGATTGATAGACTTCAAGTAGAACATGAATGCTAGAACAGGCGGTGGGTGAATATCAACTCGAATCATCTACCAGCTTGTATGGAACTGAGCATTGAAGTCAACCATGGCTTCGTGTGAGGCCTTCTTTATAATCGATAGCCAATAATATATCAATGATCAGTCTCCTTCATTCAAAAATATCTAATAGAAAGATTCGCTGAGCTCATCCCAAGTACTAATATTGTTTGCTTGTAATGTGTGGTACCAATCTAGTCCCTTGCCCCTGAAAGAGGTGAAAAGTAGCCTTAATGCCACATTTTTGGTTGTAACCCCATGTACTAGACATACATCTAAAACATCTTGCAAATGTTTAGATGGCATTCTATAGCCATCTATGGTGAATTTAGGTATAGCCTTTAGGGTAGAAATTGGGCTAGTAACCCAAATGACAGGTGCTACTAGTGCAACAAGAGGGATTCTGCTATCCCATGCCACATATTTTTTTGTTAGTGGTAGGCAACATGGCTAGTGGAAAGGGAGGAGGAAGTGAAACATTCACTAATTGGGTTGCCGGTTGTACTATCCCTAATGGTGGTACTAATAAACTAGGATTGTTTTTTGCTTAGAACCTAGTAATAGGTTGATGGCTCATAAACCCTTCTAGAAATGGATTCATTTAAGCTTTATCCCACTAGGCATGCCAGGAAAAAGAAAAAGATTTGATGCCAAAAATTGGCAAGGTAACAAACCTTTGTGGGAAACTCAGTTTATGGGGGACTTATTGTGCTCAAATAAGTTACCTTTGGATTTTTCAAGAAGCTAGCTTGTTTTGTAATTAGGGTTTTGGAATGGGAAATAGAAAAAAATATAAAAATAAAGAATATAACTAAGGCGATGTGCTAGAATTTTGATAAAAGGCATGATAAACCTATCTTTTGGATATGATTTAAGGGCTCGATTAGCAATTTACCATGTCTTAGAATAACATAAATTAAGGATTGCAACATGAACAACCATTTAATGACATTAAATAATAATCACATCCATTTACTGAAAGGAAGAGTCGAAACACATAATCTAAACCAGAAAACTTGCATTCAAATTATAGAAGTATGACAAATAAATCATTCAAGCAATGATGACATAGTATAAAGTTTATCAATACCATAAGAAATAGAGAGGCTGGAAAATGGCACAATCTATGATTTCTTACAATAATATAAACAATAAAAAGCTTGGTCTCTCCAAAAATCCTATAATTCTAAAACTAGTGAAGCTTGAAAAACATGTAGCATGTAATCTTTGAACTTAGTGCCTGGAACCCCTCTTTAGAGTCAAAGATTAGTATTTATAGTGAACCTAAAAGATTATGAATCCTTAGCAATAATGGGGTATGTGTAGGATCATCATGGAAAAAACAGGCCCTTAAGTGGCAAAAAATTCAGAAAAATCAGAGTTAGGCAACTTGACATAAAAATTTGAATAAGTTGTCTATATTATTTCAAAAATATGTAAAAAAAGAATCTGTAGAAAATTGAATGTAGTTTCTAAACTATTAGGTTTATTTAAAAAAGAAACAAATCTATTTGGTGAAATTTTGAAATTTCAATGTAGAAGTACTTAAATTTAAGGGAAAAATAAGAAGTAGGTGTTTGTCTGACCACCCTAACCACAACAAAATGATAATACTTTTTTATAATGTTTTAGATATAAGTAGAGGACTCATGTCTGGATGAGATGCATATTTTTTTGTAATTTTTTTCCAAAAATATAATTAATTATGGTTTTTTTATTACAACTTTTAAAAAATATAAAAACTCGTATGTCTGACCACCTTAACTTGATCAAAACTTCATGAAATTGAATTTTTCTTTTTTTAATCCTATATTATTCGAAGCATAAAATGTAATGCATGTTTTGGATTCAAAAAATATGATACTGTTTGAAGGCTATAGATGTTTTTCAATCAACCTGTCAATCAAGACTTTAGTCATAATTCAAATAAAAAATGAATAATAATTATCTATTAAATTCAAAGTAAAACATAATTTATATTGGTAGAAAGCTGAGAATCTCCTTTGAAAACCATTTTCATTTCATTAATTTTGGGTAAAAAACAAGTCGTCAGCCACATACCCTACCAATACCCATCATATTGCTAATTTTTAGCCAATCATGATCTTGCACATACCCAATGTCGAGGCAATGATTTCTCTCATCCATTGTAACAAAAAAGATTTAGCCCATAGCATTTGGTCACCCTCCATTGAGGTGCATCTCCTACAAATGGTGGCAACAATCCCAACAAAGTCCCGTGCAAATAGATTTCGCCTTCTTGAATAGGCAGTTAGAACACATGGTAGCATATAACATCCCTTTGTTCACTTTGTTCCTTGCATTGAAGAAGCATGCTTTGGAGGGATGCATGGTAATAATATTTGATAGATGCCACTTGTGGGGTCTGCTAAATCTTTTTATGAATGGGAGCTACGTGGCATGTGGGCAGGGACCAACGAGGAAGTGAAAGGAAGCAACCAAAATAACCCGTAGTGAAGACATGTGGGATCATATTAGGAGTTGATAGAAGAGCAAGGAGAAAAATCCTTTGGGGAGTGATGAGCGGACATATGGCAGAGACCGCATCGACTATCAAAAAGGGGCTGATGAATTTATTTGAAGGCATGGGCTGGTACTTAGCCAGAAACCAAAACTTGAAGGGAGCATGGTGAATTTCATATTCACAATACCTATATGCCACAAGTGGTATATGAGTCCCATTTGGCTCCTTTTTAAGGTTTTGAGCAGGAAATCAGGGTTTTGGATTCAAATTGCATGAATGCCAACATTTGGGATCTAATAAATAGTAAATTAGATGAAGAAACTATATAAAAAAGGTTTCAAATCATTATTTCACCTAATAATTCATGATATCAATTTAATCAATCAAGATTCAAGCATCCTTAGACTTCACAAGAGCATCATAGAGTATTCAAGAGCATTCTTAAGGCATTTGAGGGAATATTTATTCATTATTTGTTGCACCAAGTCAAGATCCATCATCATGTCAAAGGCACAATGCATCAAGCATGTTGTTGAGCTAGTGTTGTGAAGCATTATTCAATATCCAAGTTAGGGATCATTTGATATCTAATTCAAGATCAAAATCTACATTCTACATGGTCACTTCATGTTAGATTGCTAACTTATATTTCAAGACATCATTCAAAGTATCATTGTTTATGTTTCATGTTTCAATGTTTCATCATAAGTTTTAATTACCTAAATGGGGTTTGATCAAGGTAAACCCCTATTTCCTAACAACCAACAATTTTTTCTCTCTCTACATGTGTGATTGCAGATTTAGGTATTTTGGAGCTTGAAAATCCTTTGAAGACTAAGTTAAAATGTTGAAGAAAGTTGTCAAGGTTATCAACTTCATGGAAAGTCACCTAGAGAGGAGAATTCAGTGTTTCAAACTCAAATTTTGTCACTAGAGAATACCAAAATTTCATCCAAACCCTAATACTAGGACTAAATCGCCACTTGTGGCATATTAGTCCCAGTACTGTCCTTTTCTAGATTTCAAGAGATCTAGATCAACTACTGAAAGATACCAGTTTTTGCATAGAAACCTAGTTTGAGTGAGCATCTAGCAGTAGAATTTCAGGGTTTCAAAGCTTGTTTTGACCACACCTTTATGTTCATTCTTAGTTTGTCATTCTATATTTTAGTTTCATACTCTATGTCATATAGTTAGGTTTTCACATTGCATTCATCTCTTTCTTTCCAAGCCCTAGCTTGGTGGTGAACCCCCTTTTAGCCTTTAATCACACACTAGGAAACCTTATTGTAGATCTCTTTCCCCCATTCCATCCTTGGATTGAGATCTCTAAGGTTTCCTTGAATGAAATTTGGAGAAAATTGGTTGTTCTATCCATCAAATATAAGATGACAATTTTTGATGTTTCAATATTTATTTATTATTTCTTGTGAATGCGGGTTTTTCAATGAGCATCAAGGTCTTTGTTTCACACATATGAAAAAATAGGAAAATAGAAAAAAAAATCTAAAAAATACATGTGCACTAGGTATTGATGTCCTTATTTGAATAAAAAAAGAATAAGTTAATTCAAATACATACAAAAAAAGTTATATGGTATGAAGTACACCTTTGTCCAATCTATAATTATTCTAACTTGGAAAATTAATTTAAAAAAAAAAATGCAACAAAAAATTATGAAAAAATATCCATGCACAAGATATTGGTGTGACAAACCTATATTTCATAAAATCTAATTGTATCCTTTCCATAAAAATGGTTATTTTGTGTGAAGTAAACATCACTTTTTAAAATTGTTGTTTAGTAGAGAAAATAAGTTATTAAAAATTACATAAAAGGATTCACAATTTATTTTTAAATTATTTTAAAAAATATAATTAGAATCCACACACAAAATCTCATAAATCACTAGTTTGTTTCTTCTTCAAAATTTTGATGGTTTAGCTACTATAGGTGTAACAAAGTGAAGATCGGGCCAAAAAGTGTAACCCATTATTGTGGGATCACTTATGTGTGTTCTGGGTTGTTACAGTTGGTATGTTACTAGTTTGATGCTACTATCAAAAGAATGGGTTTTTAGTGGTACTTTCCAGGTTCACTTCAAGTGAGTTTCTTTTTATTTATTTCACTTTTTGTGAGCCTCCTCCCTTCTTCCTTGATAGTTTCTTTGTAATGGGTATGAGTCATTCCCATTTTAATCTAATCAAAACAATCTCATTGTAAACATCATTAGTAATCTTCTTATGTTGATTTAGACATTAAGAATGTTGATACAACTCAACATCATAACACTTCTATTAGATTGACAACGTATTTATAAAAAGTGGATTTACATAAATGGTTATTGATGAAAATGATGAAGGAATGAGACTATTTATATAATTTCTATTGAAAATCAAAGAAAATATTAGGATAATATTAGAAATTGGAGTGAACTCAAAAAGTTATAGAGTCAACTCAAATAGAGAAAGGAAAAATGAACTATTTTATTTAATAAATAGACAAATGTGAGGATGAAGTTTTTATTTGAAGATGAAGTCAATTTATGAGAGAATAATAAGTTTCTATAAAACGACAAACTTAATAATGAATGATGAATAACTTTCTAAAAGAGAATGAAGTTAAATGATCAAGTATAAATAAAAATTATATTTGAAAATGGGTCATTAGCTATCATTTCATTAAATATTAAACTATTATATAATTTAATAAATAAATAAATAAATAATGATAATTAATTTAAGATGTAATAAATGATTATTAAAGATAATAAATGGTAAATATGATAATAATACATGGTTAATTGACTGTTGATAAAGGATGATATGATGATAATTAGGGTTAAATGGTTAGATAAATAATTTTCTTGTCTATATATGTAAGTAGGCATCCCATACTAGGTTTGACTATGTCTCAGTTATGACACAAAGATAAGAGATGTTAGGATCCACCAACTCAAAAGGTATAATGAGTTATGAAAATAGTACTAGTTGCTTGATATGATGTATTTTGTTACATGTACACCTTAATTGGTGATGACCAAAAGTACTATGGATTCTTATTTATCATAACAACTAGTACTGAAGTAAGAAAATAGATAGGACCCACTAAACTAGTATGAGATGAAAAACAATCTTTTTCATTGGAACATGTTTAAAAGGTTAGTTTTAGTGGACCAAGTCATGGGAGAATACATCAAGTAGGTTGCATCCATTTCCTATTACCTATTGCTAACTATATATATGTGAGTCAAACACTATGTACACATGATCCATACCTAAGCTATTTATATTGTGTATATGTATTGTATGCATTCTTTAGTCAAACTAGGTGTATGTGATGTGATGAACATATGAGTTATTTGCATTGTGTATTTATGTTGTATGCTTGATCTAGTTGAACAGTGAATATGTGATGTATGCAAAATTTAGTTAAATTATGTATGTGGTGTATGTTTGAGTTATTCACATTATTTATATGTGATAAATGCCTAAAATAGTCATATTATGTAGACATATGTTAGCAACAAAATTTATATGTTATACATGCCTGGATTAGTCATATTTCATATATGTGATGTGAACTTATGTTAGTCACATTGTGTATGTGTTATGTATCCATGATTTATTAGATTGTGTTTGTGATATATGTGTAAGAAAGTCATGCTATATATTTGATAAATAACCATGCATTAATCACATTGTATTTATGTGATATATTAATGAGTTAATCACATTTTGTACATGTTTTTTTTGGATGGGGTAACTATGATGTGAAAATGTAATGTACATATGAGTAGGTCCTTATATGTATTGGTGTGTTCATTCAATAATATTGGCCCCAAACTAAGATTTCAATAAAATGATTTTCTATCATCAAATTATAAATGGATTGGATTGAAAAAAAATGATCAAGTAATAGTTGTGTCTTAAGTGAGTGATCAAATTTCTCATCCTAAATTTAAAGATGGAATTTACTTATTATTTGTGTGAAAAGTAGAAAGTGTCTAATCTTCACAAAGCAATGCATAGGTAGGGACATTCTAGTGAATCTTCAATGTATAGTTTTGGATATACCTATGATCCAAATATTTTAGAAGCTTTCTATATTTAGTGTATGTATGTAAACTAATGGTATATAGTTGTAGTCATGACTATTACTAATAGGGATATAATACTATAAATTTTAATGTAGATAGTTGCTGCTTGAAAAATATCTTAGTATTTGAGATGTGATGATATGAAAAAATAATGCCAACTAAGGTGGAAGGTAAAATATCATAATGGTGTAAACACTTTTGGTCTATCAATTAATTAGATCATACCATATACTCAAGAAATCAATGAACTTCATATTAACTTCCAGATAGTCACTAAGCATGCAAAAAAAAAAAAACATCATTACAATAGTTATAACAAAACCATGATTATATTTACCACTTAATCCCATGTTGTAAAATTGTATTCATATGTATACTTTTAATACCATGGGTATTCCATACATTACTCTTGAAATTATTAGAAATGAGTTATATTATGCCACATGCCCATAGTCATTACATTAGCTTTACTTTGTTATAAATCTACATATATTAGTAAAAAATAAAGGTGAGTTAATAAATGTTGATGTCATAAATAGGAAAAGGGCTAGATACAAGTTATGATATCAAAGATGAGAAAACAAGAACTATTAAACATCATAATAAGACTATTTTAGATTAGTGCTCAACACCAATAATTATATTTTAAAAGTTTAGATTCTAAAAGGCTTGTCTATTATTATTTTCTATTCTGAGATTATATGTTACAAACTTATGTCAGTTATTTAATAAACTGTTTAACATGAAATATTGATTTGTGTATTTATTATCATTCAAAAATAAAGGAAAAACTTATATTTATATTTTGAACTTAAAATGAATATAGAGGACACATCAATTTATTAAAATAATATCCATATTAACTTGAATCACAGATCATAAATAATATATTATAACAAATATGTTTAATGATATGCGTAGATTTGACAAATTGTGTATGAACAAGTACCAGCCTCATTTCAATTTCCTGAACGATATGCTTAATATTAAATGGAGTAAATACATTATGAAGAGTGTAAATTTAGTAACACCAAATGACAATAATATAATTCATATAATTATTTCTCGGAGATGTGCTACAACTAAATAGGAGCCCACAAAAACTATGTATTGGAGTTTTGTAAGTTCTTATTTGAATACACTAAGCTACAATAAAACACGTTAAGTAGTGAGAAAATTTATGGATTAATCAGTTTGTGGATCTCGCCCTTTATTGGCCCCTGGAGATTTCGGAAGTTTGTCAACCTTCCCCAGTTTCCTCTGCAATATTCAAAAGGACGAACATTAAACATTAAACGCTGAATCCTTTCATTCGAGTCAAGCTGAAATAAATATTTTGACAACCTATGCGATGACGTTTTTCACTTGTAATGGCCAGATATTATATTTTAAAAAAAGATGTACCTGAAAAGAAAGATGTCTTCGATTGCCATCTGCGCCATATTTTTCTACATTGAAAACACTGCGAGAATCAACGGTTGCTTGTGATGTCCAATATTGGTCGATATCACTGTCTAAAATATTGTAGGCTGATTGACCTTCTGCTGCTGCTGTAACACTTATTAGCAGGACCAAAATGGCCATGCAAGCCATGCATTTCATGCCCATTTAAATCAAGAAATTATTTCTACCTGCTCTTCTCCAACTCAAGCAAAAGAAACGTTTTCTTCAGATTGAGTTGGAGAGACGGTCTTGTTTGTGAGTAGGAAATCGCTGTGCATTTTATACATTCTGCCGCTGAATATTTCCAATTCTGTGTAAATGTAATCCAGAGAAAAATGGTACGTAAAGGATAGTGAGTTCCACGACTGCTTTCTGTTAGCGCCATATGAGGACGACTTAGTAATTCCTAACACTGTAATTGCACGTTACAATGTCCTCAAATAAACACCGATATGCCAAGTTTGAATTTTCAATATGAGGTGGCCGAATTAAATGGGAACTCGAAGCGCTGACTGTTCTACGTTGTGATGCGGGGCCCACTAGCTTCCATTTGTCCCTCACTCGATTTCTGGCTTTCCATTGTGTGACGGAACTCTATGTGTAATAAAATCGTGACGGCAAAAGGTACAATTTTTATTAAACTACATTTATCCCATCCAATCAAGAGGAAGTCTTCGATTGCAATGTTTTAGAGGACGAAGGATTGGGATATGAGTTCGAGGCTACAAGGTTTTCTTGAATTTGTGATGGGGATGAGGATTTGAGATGAGGATTGGTATAGGGACTTAAGAGATCATCTCGGGTTCGAGCAAAGATTTTCGATGTATGACAGTTTTCCCTTGTCAAATGTAGGAGAAGGACAAGTAATATAGGAGAAGCACAACTAATAGGTGATTTTCTAAATCACTAGTTTAGAGGAAGCTTCCTTCCAATGTTTATAATATAGTTAATCATGATATCATCACATTTTCATAAGATATATTTTAGTATTTTTTAAGGGAGTCATCAACAGATAATTATGGGAGAGTTATGCTAGCAGATTCTTGGTTTGGAGATAGGAATTAATAATTGGAGATGGATTGATGGTAAGGAACACTCAAGATGGAAAACTTGTTTCCCTTGTCAAGGTTTGGATGAAGATGACCAATAGATATGTATTTAGGATAAGGGGAATAACTTGTGTTAGTTGGTTCTACTCATTTGAAGGAGGAACAAAGAAGGAAGACTTTAACTATTGACATTCATTTGTACTTCAACATTTTGTAACCATGGGATCACAATGTTGTAATGAGAGGAAAATAGAAAGATATTGACCCCTAAAGAAATTACAGAAAAGAGAGAGGAGGAAGAAAGACAAAGAGATATAAGAATGAGGATTCGATCAATGAATAATGTTGAAGCATTTGGTACCATGACTATTGAAGATAAAAACATTGAAGAGACCATGGATGTAGATGATGGAAATTTGGAAGAGGTGAATGCGGAAAATAATACAATTATACAAACTAATCCTCGTATGTCTTGAAATCCACTTTTCAATGCTATGGAGAAGATGACAATTGGCATGAATCCAGGTATGTCTTTAAATCCACCTTTGAATGATATGGAAACTTTGAGTGTAGAAGATTTAAAACATGTTGGATTTGAGATAAGGATTGGTATAGGGACTTAGGAGATCATTTGGTGTTGAGCAAGGTTTTGGATGTATCATAGTTTTCCCTTGTTAAATGTAGGAGAAGGACAACCAATAGGTGATTTTCCAAATCAATAGTTTAGGGGAAGCTTCCTTCCAATGTTTATAATATAGCTAATCATGATATCATCACATTTTCCTAAGACATATTCTAGTATTTTTAAAGGGAGCCATCAATAGATAAGCAATTATGATTGATGGGAGAGTTATGCTAGTGGATTCTTGGTTTGGAGATAGCAATTAATAATTGGAGATGGATTGATGGTATGGAACACTCAGGATGGAAAACTTGTTTCCCTTGTCAAGGTTTGGATGAAGATGACCAATAGATATGTATATAGGATTAGGGGTATAACTTGTGTTAGTTGGTTCTTGCTATGGATTCATGAGTGGGTGATTGGAACTTGTGGAAAACTTACATATGGAAATATAGTCTAAGGTTTGATAGTAGTCATCTTGATCCATAAGACTCTCATCATCATCACACTGATCATAATTAGGTTATCGAAACAAGGGTAGTGTCATTGTGAACTTCAGACAAGGGGTTTTCAATTTGACTAGAAAAATCATCAAATTAAAATGAAAGCATGATTATGAGTTTGCATTAGGATAGACAATAGGATGATTGGTATTTTGGATGTAGGATAAGTTGTGAAAGCTTGTGATTTTGATGAAAAAGGTGGATATTTGTAATTTATAGGAAGTGGATTTCTTGGGGTTGGTTGATTTGGTTGGTAATAGTAGGCATCTAAATTGTAGCAAGAGGTGAAAAATGTTTTTTTGGGTTTGTTTAGAAAAAAATATTTATGGCTTTTTTCTCTCCTCCAAACTAAGTTATATATGAAAAGTGGTAGTTATACACTATGATTTTATGTTATATTCAAATAGTTGGTTAACGTAGGGAGAAATTATAGCTTGTTGTGAGTCAATAACCTAAATTTTCATTCTAGAACCAAGCATATAGATGCAACACATCATTTTCAGAGAGATATGACCAAGCATGGTAGGGTGAATCTAGAAAATATAGGCATTGTATTATTTTTTTAGATACACTATTTAAGCCCATGAACATAAATAATTTTAGATGGTGTTTGATGACTATTGCATCTTAGCCCATACTAGTTAGATTCTAGTGGTAGTGTTTTCATTTTATCTCTTGTAATATATTTGACAAGTGTGGTAGTTTTGCAATTAAGCTGTCTACAGCTCAAGTTCCTAGAATTATTGATTGATTATTTGATATATTCTCATGATTAGTTATAAATTATCATATTTTATTATTTTAATTAAATTCACATGAAAATAGAGTGTGTAAATATTATGAGGCATCATTTACCATGTGTTAGTGTTCTATAAGGTGTTGTAAGAATTAATTAATTTAGATTTATTTATTATATTTGGGATTCCTACTTTGGTGAGATCATGTGACAACCTGTGATAGATTAATATGACATGTAAGAGCAAAGAGTAGAGATGTAAAGCCACCAACCTCACTCCCTATAACACCTATGAGGATATTTTATTATGTGTTAATAATGTACGTAGTGAGCATAGAGTTCTTCTTTTTAATGATAGAGTTTGAATAACTTATCTCTATTGGTAAAATTTTATGTTACCTTTTATACACTAGGCTTTTATGTAACCTTATATTGAGAGTAGTGAAGCAATTTGCTCAAGAATTGAATAATGTGAATACAACTCATTACCATAACATTAATGTTTCTTTATAAAAAAAATGTTATAGTTTGTTTGTATGAAGATTTGTGATGATGAAAATGATGAGTGAAATGATGAATTTATGGACTTCAAAAAATTAGGTGGATAGTAGAAATTTGATGAAAGTGTAGTCACCCTAATTCTAATAACACTTCTTCCTAATTAATTGAATATTATTATTTAATTAGTTCACCCCTCCTAACACCTAATTAATTAAATATTTATTATTTAATTAATTTTTCTACCTTCTTTTTTTTAATAAAGAGGGTAAAAATCTATTAATATCAGAAAACCATCAATACAAAGAAATTAGGGTCTAAATAGGCACCCAAAAAACTATAGAACACAAAACTAGTAGGCAACCATCTAAGAAAAAACCTACAACAAGATCAACCAACAACCCACATCATCTAGCCATATATGCCAAGATAAGCCTCTCTAAATCTTGGACAAAATGTGGGGATAACTACTCCCAACCATCAATTTGCTAACTACCTTTCTCCTCTGAAGCCCATTTGGCCAAAACATTAACAAAACTATTCCACTCATGTCGAATGTGAGTAAAAGAAATATACTAAAAAATGGAACACAACTGTAGAATTTTTCTAACAACAAAGGAAATTTTCCAATTAACCCCATCCAAATTTTTCTTAGTCAAAAAATTATCAATGACTTGAGAGTCTAATTCACAAGTGATCTTATGCTAGCCAAGAGTAGAAGCTCTCTCAATAGAACAGAGAATTTCCAACCCTTCCATAAAGTTATTGTTTTTCTACCCCTTATGAATGGAAAATAAGAAAATAATCTTACTAGAGCTATCTCTTTCAACACCCCCAATCCCAATAGGCCTAGGATTACCACTAGATGAGCCATCAGTGTTGATCTTTAAAAGATCTATCAAAGGAGGGGACCAATCCCCAACTCTTTAAACCTTATTTTTGGCATACTTGCCCCTTCTATCACAAAAGGAATCAAAAGGCAGACTACAAAGGCCCAATCTATTCACAATATCTGCATCTCCCCTCTCTAAAGGGAAAGACACTTTACATTTGGCTTCCACAGTCCCCTAAATCATACTAAAAAATCTCTACCAAACATGTTGAATCATTCTCTTGCCACCATGAAATATCCTATAGTTCCTTTCAATACATATTTTCCAAAGCATGAAAGTAGGGCCAATAGGCCACACTATCTAGAGAAAATAGGCCCGTGTTAGAGGTCTCCCCAAACTACTCTAGAATTCAACTAGAGAAGAAGCATGAATGCAAAGTTGTCTCCAAATACCCTACCAAAAGTTTCAAATAAGCATAGACAATGAAAAATGGAGTTAAAAATGGGATGAATCTTCCTTGATGCATCCATAAAGGATGCAAACAAACAGTCCCTAAAAGCCCCACTTCTGAAGAGTATCACAAGTCAAGCATCTGTTCTAGGATTACATTGACAAGAATCAATTGCACTTAGGCTAGGAAAACTTATTCCATACATTTTTCCACCAATAAAACTCCATGCCCCCATACTTCCAAGAAATCAACTCCTAATAGCCACTAGCCACTATGAAAACCCCCTTAGGTTTAGGACTCCAAGCCAAAATATCCCTTTCCCTAAGAGAGTTGCGCTCTCTATTGATAAGAATATTTCTGATCTAAACACAATCCTCCTCCAAGCCCCAAACAGGCCACTCATAAGGGTCCTTCCATCTAGACACTTCCACCTACCCATAGAAATAAGAAGTTTTGAAGTCCAGCACCTAGGACCAACCAACCTCTAAGAAATGATGACAAAGATCTTGTAAATTAGGATGCTTGATCATGATAGGAGAAAACCCATCCCAAGAGTCAAACCAAAAAAGAGCCTCAGACCCCCTATTGCAAATCTATAACAAACCATTCTTGATAAGCTTAGCTCCTTTTTTAAGTGTTTGTCAAACCATAGAACCTTTATCCAATAACTGGTATCAAGGAACCAAAAATTGGTAACCAAACATTAATTAGCTAATTCTAATTCCAATTTTGATTTTTTAATGATTACTATGAAACGAGCAAATTAAAATGTACAATTGAGTCTTGACACCTAAAAGGGTGCTAAACCTAGCATGCAATTGTCAAGAATAGCAGTTTACAATGCTACAACATATAAACACCTACATAAAACACTTTTCATATTAAAAATAAAATCTACTTATAGAAATAGGCTAAGTAAAGCCTTTCAATCCCTAACATACAAAACACACCATGCTAGGATTCTTTAACCTGATTCAAAAAAAAAAAAAAAAAAAGAAGATGAAGAGACATACAAAATACACAAAATGTTAGATGTTTTCCTCCAAAATATTCCTTAAATGAACTAAGGCTCAACCCAAACAAAGACTTACGAGCAATGCTTCAATAGAAACATTCAAATCGTGAATAACCAAATTATAGCAAAAAGGCAACCCTCATTAACTAGCAGTCAAACCAGTATAGAATCATTTAGATTTGCTGTTACAAATTTTGACTATTCCAAGAAGTTTGAAGCAATAAAATATCGTGTCCATCGACAACGCTGCTTTGAAAAGTTCAATGATGGCTGGTTGCCTAAACTGCAGATGACTGGAGAGCTTCTCCGGAAAAGCATCTAAAATCAAGTGTCCTTAATGCTATCCCTCACCTCATACTGAAAAGGCAATCCCGGCATCTCAGTTGATCTATTCGTTACTCTATGATACACATGTAGCTTATAAGCATTAAAGGAAGTTCTAACGTGTAATTACAGTGTCCTGGATTGCAAGAGGAACTGTTAAGAATATTAGCGATTCCTCCTGATATGGTGCGACGAAAAAGCGTTCGTGGAATTGAAAATCCTGTACGTACCGTTTTTTTCTGGATTGCTTTTCCGTCGAAGTGGAAATACACAGAAGCAAGGATGTATAAAATGCACAATGATTTCCCACCCACAAACATGTTTGCTTCTCCACAGTTGAGTTAGAGACAAATATAGAACGACTTTTCGTTTGTTAAAATGGGCATGAAATTCATGGCTCCGATGGTCTTTGTGGCCTTGCAATTGATTATAATAGCGGCAGCAGAAGTTCAATCTGCCCAAACTACTTTGGCCAGTGATAACGAACAATACCTTAGAGCGAATCAGAGATTAGAAAAAGCTCTTCATTCTCATCATGCAGCTTCAATGAACATCTTCAATGTGGAGAACTACGGCGCAATAGGGGACGGAAAGCATGATTGCACTGAGGTCATTCATTCTACTGTTTATAACTAGTAACATCGAAGAGATTATGTATACAAAGAATTTTCAAGCAAAAGCTATGTCTTTATTTTTATTTTTCTCCTTTTAGATATGAGTGGTAATCTTTCCTATGATATCCTAGGTTTTGTTTGCTAGAGAATCGTATCTTTCATTCAATCAGGTTTTCACAGGTTGGCTTGTTAGGCAGAGACAGCATATATTTCGTCATAACGAACTGTGCAGAGCACATTTTGAAATAATTGTTTTCTTTTGTTGTTGTAGAGTTGTTTCATTTATTTATAAATATTTTTTATTTTTATTATATTTTTTTAAAGGGTTTTATATTGAATTTAAATTTGTTTTTGAAATTTGGTATGGAAGTATGAGTTAAAGTTGATACCTCTTTAATAGGAGTTAATGGTTGAGAGAAGATATTTAATTTATGAAAGTTACTTGAGTTACAGTTTTAGTTTTGTCTCTTAACCATAGCATTTTGAAGAGATTGGAATGTTGATGGATGACCTAATCAATTAGGATTCAATAATTGAGAGAAATCTAATTTGGGAAAGTCCTCTAAGATATAACTTTAGCCTTCCGCCTAAATCATTGCATCTGAAAGAGATTTGAATGTTGATGGATGATCTCATCAAATAAAGTTCATCACCCTAATCAATTCTACTTTACTACTGATAAACATTTGAGATCAATAAATTTACTTATATAAAAACCTTTTCTAAATATATATATATATATATATAATAACTATTTGTATAATTTGAATAAATATTAAAGTCCAACTAATTCTAATTCATTTATGTGCAGAAATAATACATTTATGTGTGGCACTTTTAAACAATAATTTTTTATTTTATTTATAGTTGATTTTTTATTGTGTTAAAAATTGATTTCAAACTATTTTGTATTTTTGTGACTAGAATTTGCAAGAGCATGGTCTGTAGCATGCAAAAAGACATCAGTCATCTTGGTTGTGCGAGCCAACAAGAAATTTGTTGTAAACAATTTATTTTTTGAAGGCCCATGTCAACCTGACTTTATTTTTGAGGTATATAATTTAAAACAAAAATGTTTATTATATATTTAGCAATTGATTTTATTTCATTTTAATGTCTTCAATAGATGATTTGTTGCATTTACAGGTAGATTGGATAATTGAGGCACACCAAAATCCTGCAAGCTTGAAGAACACAAGAATATGTTGCAATTTGCTAGGCTTACAAATTTTACTCTAATGGGTAAAGGTATATGTGAAAATTCTATTGCAGTTATTGATTATTAATCTCCTATCTAATATAGATTATTTGACTCCGGAAAATTAATTCACAGCAAATATCAAAAAACAACACAACTGGAACTTCACAAATAAAACTACAGGGATAGAGAAGAAACATGCACAATAGTGAACACAATATTTTTGGACAAACTGTCTGTGGAAAAACCCCGAAGGGAAAACCATTACTGCAGATGAGGAATTTTATTAAACTTCAGTAAATTAAGGAATACATAAAATGCTTGCCTTTTATTGGCACAACTCTGGCAATATTCTTCTCCAGAAATTCTTCCCTTAGTTTCTCCTGCTGAAAATCCACTGCTACTATCCCCAATGCTATCATTGCACCCTTGCTATCATTGCAAGACTATTTTCTCCCACTGCAAATCTACTTGCTCTCACTGCAAGTCTACTTGAGTGTGTTCTCTAAATACCCATTGATCCCCTTTTATACTTTTCTCATTGGAAAATCAATGGCCATGATTTAATCTCAAGCAATGGCTAAGATTAATTAGACTCTAACAACCCTAACTAACTAGATTCTAGAAGTCTCTAGAGGAATCAATTATTTAATTACATAATTATCTAGACAACTCACTCCTTTCTAGAAGTCTCTAGAAAATAATTAAATAATTAAATAAACATTTCTTGGGAATGGAAACACCTGTCCAAGTAACATAAAAATCAACACTCCCTCTTCGTGAGGAAGGTGTTCTGCATGGCACTCAACTTATCTCTGAAAAAGATGAATTTCACATTTCCCAATGCCTTGGTCAAAATGTCTGCTACCTGTTGATCTGTAGGTATATACTATAGCTGAACAATCCCATGCTATACACAATCCCTTAGGAAGGGATATATGATGTATATATGCTTAGGACTATCATGAAACACTGGATTCTCAAACAATTTGATGCAACTTTGATTATCGTAGTGTATCATTGTAGTCTCAACCCTCTGACCAAAAAAGGCCACCATCAACTTCCAAAGTCATATCGCTTCACACGTCGCCATGCTAGCTCCTATGTATTCTACCTCTACAGAACTCAAAGCCACAGACTTCTGCTTCCTACTGTACCAAGAGACAACTCTTGATCCCAAGCTAAAGCAACACCTTGATGTGCTTTCCATGTCTACTGTACTACCTACCTAATCTGCGTCAATATAGCCTATCAATTTGATACCATCACCTTGAGTATATCTGATACCATAGTTGATTGTACCACACAAATACTGCAACACATGCTTTGCTATTGTGCAATGCACTCTCTTCAGCTCCACCATGAACAAAGTAAGAGAGTTTACTGCAAAGGATATATTTGGCCTGGTGTTGACCAAATACATGAGAGACCTAATCAATTGCTTGTATAAGGTGGGGTCTACATCCTTCTCCCTAGATGTGTTTACCTTCTTCCAATTCATGATCATAGGAGTAGACATGGCTCTACAATCCTCCATCTCGAACCTCCTCAAGATTTTGATGTAGTATTTCCCTTGTCCAAGGAAAATATCTCCATCTATTTGCCATACCTCCATGCCTAGAAAGTAGTGCATAAGCCCCAAATCCTTCATCTCAAACTCTGCTGTAAGGTCCCTCTTGCACTCCTCTATGAGCCCCAGTGAACCTATTAAAAACAAGTTGTCCACATATAGAACAAAAATGAGAACCTCACCCCCAACCACGAAGTAGTAGAGGTTAGCATCTGCTTCACTCTTCACGAAGCCCATTCCCTACAAGTATCTATCAATGAGATCATACCACCCCATGGGAGCCTACTTGATTCTATACAAAGCTCTCTTCAATCTGCACACGTGGGTTGTACTGCTATGTACCACAAAGCCCTCTGGTTATTCTATGTATACCTCCTCTTTCAATTCACCATTAAGAAACATCATCTTGACATCCATTTGATGGATCTTCCATCCCATATGTATTGCAAGGGAGATCATGGCCCGTATAGAAATATACCTGGCCATTGGAGTGAATGTCTCCTCATAGTCTATTCCCTCCTTCTAAGAGAACCCCTTGGCCACAAACCTTGCCTTGTACTTCTCGATGCTACCATCTACACTGTGCTTGATCTTATAGATCCAACATGATCCAGCCACTGCCCTATCTATTGGTCTAGGCACAACCTCCCACACATCATTCTACACTATTGAGGTATATTCCTCAACCATTGCATCTTTCCACACCTACTGCCATGCGGCCTCCTAATAGTTGGAAGGCTCACTATCTACCAACTGACTAGCTAATGCCATATAGTCATTATACCTAGCTGGTTGTCTCTACTATCTACTACTCATCTTAGGAGCTCTCACAAACTCTTGAGTATCCCTTTATGTCTGTTGGTTCCCCCTACCAACTGTAGAGGATAAAGTATCAACCTTCATGTGTCCCTGATGCATATATTGGATCTATTGTATCTACTACTCCATACTCTGCAAACTATCAGCACCTGAGCTTGTGCTTGTACTAGTAATTGTACTCGAGCTTTGTTGTCCTTGATCTAGTTGAACGATCCTTCAAGCTTCTGCTAGTTGCTCACTTTGATCATCTACTAGAAAATCTCTAGACCTCCTGAATTCCTTTTCCTCCATGAAATTGACATCACACCTGACTATGATCCTTCTGGTCTCTGGAATAAATATCTGATATGCCTTTGAGGTTTCACTATACCCCACAAAGTACCCTCTCTTTGTAGTTTGATATAACTTGGAATGTGTAGGCCCTAGAATGTGACAATATGCCAAACTCCCAAATATCTTGAAGTGGCTAACATTTGGCTTCTTCCCTGAGAATTCCTTCTCTGCTGTGATCTTGCCCAATACCTTATGTGGAACTTTGTTTTGTATGTACACTATTGTACTGCATGCCTCTGCCCATAAGTAGCATGGCATATTGTGGTCATGCAACATAGCCCTTTCTGCCTCCGTTATAGACCGATTCTTCCTCTCAGCAACCCCATTCTGTTGGGGGTTGTAAGGAACAATCCAATCTCTCTTGATTCCTTCCCTAGGATAGAACTCCTGGAACTCTTTCCCTTTGTACTCGCCTCCATTCTTTGACCAAAGAACCTCTATCTTCCTACCTATCAAATTCTCCACAAGAGCTTTGAACTCTTGGAAGTGAGTGAAAACCTCATCCTTGGTCTTCAAGAAGTATATCCAAGTCTTCCTAGAGAAATCATCAATAAAAGTAACAAAGTACTCATATCCTCTGAGAGACTTCGTCAACATTGTTCCACATATATCTGAATGTACTAGATCAAGAACACCCTTGGATTTGGTGTCACTCCTTGGAAAAGCTGCTTTCGAAAACTTCCCAAACACACATCCCTTACATACATCATCATGCTCTGTGCTCACCTCTTGAACACCTGTCAGTGTCTCACGAAGCAATTTAAGTGCTCCATGATGTATATGGCCCATCCTCCTATGCCATAGATCTCCTAGATCTCTAGAACTACTACTACTCATCAGTGCCTTATGAGTATCAAACTACAACCTGTAAAGTTGACTGCTCCTAGCTCCAATAGCTATGAGTGATTTCCAATCCTTGTCCTTGATTAACACATTTGCCCCTCTAAAAAGTACATTGTAACCTTTATCCTAAAGGACAGATATGGAAATCAAATTCATACCCAATCCTGGCACATGTAATACATCATGAAGGGGAACCCGCTTGCCATTCTCCCTCTGAAATATAATAGTCCCTTTCCCAACTGGACTGAGTTTGGACATGTTCCCCATATAAATCTGTATTATGATGTCCTCCTCCTTATAACTAGAGAAGTACTCTCTAACTCCTATAAGATGAAGTGATGCCCTATTGTATATATACCAAACACCCTGGGAGGTTGAACTAGCCATACAAGCTATGAGAGTGAACTCATCCTCCATTCTACTAGAGAGCTCATTTGCACTTGTTGAAGCTGTCGTCTACTTCTTGTCCTTCTTTTCTTTCTTCCTTTGTGGGCAATCACTAACATAGTGGCCAAACTCGTGACAACCATAGCAATTGAATTTAGATAAGTATTTCTTCTTCTCACTTTGTGGATTTGATCCTTTCCTAGACCCCTTCTTCGCTTTCCCCTTTCTTGCTAGGGAAACATTTCCCTATTCTGCCTTACCTTTCTGACTCTTACTGTTAGTTCCACTGACAAGACTAAGTCTAAGGTCCTCCTGAGTGAAGTCACTCAATAGTTGATCCCAAATCAGTAAGGTGTCTAGCCCATTGATAACTTGAATAAATACATCCCACTGCTTAGTAAACCCATTTAGGGCTATCCGCACTAGCTCGTCATCATCTGGTTTATCTCCAACAGCTGCCAACTCATCCTTGACAAGTCTAAGTCTAGTGACGTAACTTGTAACGTCTTCTCCATTGTTCATCAAGGTATTTCTCAGCTTTTCTTTGAGAATTAGCTTTGTATTAGTGGTAGCATTTTGGTACTGATTAAGAATGGTGCCCCACATCTTCTTTGTTGTATCTAACTTTGTGACATGTGGAACAATATGGTCCTTGACACCATCAAGGATCAACCTTCTCGCCTTGGCATCTTCCTTCTTATGTGCTAAGAGCTATGCTGGATTTGTAGGTATAGGTACAACATTGGTCACATATTCCTTGATCCCATTCTCTTCTAGCAACAAAGAAATTTTGGCTTTCTAGACACCAAAATTTGAGGTTCCGTCTAATTTGTCATGATCTCTTAAACCTGTTGAGGCCATCTTAAAAGAAAATAATAATAATAATAAAAATAATTTTGAAAAGGTAGCACTAGGTTTTATAAACCCTCAAATTTTCTTCCTATGCTAAGCCTTATTTGCCCTCAGATCAATTCTGATACCATGTGAAAATTCTATTGTAGTTATTGATTATTAATCTCCTATCTAATATAGATTATTTGACAACAGAAAATTAATTCATAGCAAATATCAAAAAATAACACAACTGCAACTTCACAAATAAAACCACAGGAATAGAGAAGAAACATGCACAATAATGAACACAATATTTTTGGACAAATTGTCCATGGAAGAACCTTGAAGGGAAAACCACTACTACATATGAGGAATTTTATTAAACTTCAAAAAATTAAGGAATACATAAATTGGTTGCCAATTACTAGTAGAGCTCCAACAATATTCTTCTCTAGAAATTCTTCCCTCAATTTCTCCTACTGAAATTCCACTGCTGCTATCCCCAATGCTATCACTGCGCCCTTGCTATCACTACAAGACTATTTTCTCTCACTACAAATCTACTTGCTATCACTCTAAGTCTTTCTCGAGTGTTTCTATATGCTATCACTGCAAGTCTACTTGAGTGTGTTCTCCAAATTCCCATTGATCCCCTTTTATACTTTTCTCATTGGAAAACCAATGCCCATGATTTAATCTCAATCAATGGCTAAGATTAATTAGACTCTAAAAACCCTAACTAACTAGATTCTAGAGTTCTCTAGAGGAATCAATTATTTAATTACATAATTATCTAGACAACTCACTCCTTTCTAGAAGTCTCTAGAAAATAATTAAATAATTAAATAAACATTTCTTGGGAATGGAGACACCTGTTCAAGCTACATAAAAATCAATAGTATAGGCCTTCAGGGATAAGAATTTAAGCTCCATCTCGACACAAAATCTTTTATGGTATGTTTATGAATTCATAGTCTAATAATTTAATTTTTTAGATTTTATTTACTTCAAATGAAATTTCAAATTATTTTTTAAGGTGATGTGGAATGTATTATATTGTTTTGTTTTTGTTAAGGATGGAAGTATCAGAGGATGTGCCAAGGGTAACAAAAAATGCATATCATTGCAATCCATGTTAGCCCAAGTTAGTTATTTTTCACCTTGTTAGGTCGTAGGATTATTATCCTCAAAGATGCATGTGCAGCTGTGGTAACAAAATCTGTAATCCATAAGATACTTAAAGCTTTTGATAGTCTTGTGGTACAATATTAGAATTGATATAAAACAATATATCATCAGTATTTGTAAGGCATGGGTGATAGGCTAAATTAATGGTTTAGGTTATAGTGTCAAGATTGGAATTTTCAAACTCCCAAAAATAGTTTTTGTTGGGCTATTATTTGAGTGCATTCTACTTCATACAATTGTAATGAAAAATAATTTTTATGTTAATATCAGATAGTATTCTAATATTTTTTATTTAATGTTAAGCATATGGCTAGTCAAATGTTTATTTAATATTTTTAAATTTTATATTTATTAAAACAAGTTACTCATGTTAAATCATTTGTGATAAAATTATCAATAACTGATTTATGCAAGAATTAATGATAAATGTGATTTAGAAAAAAAAGAAAAATTGTATAATTATTAAGAAAAGATGATATTATGTTTGGGCTTAGGGTTTTTCCTACTGATATTGCCTTGGGATTTTGTTGACAAAATCTCTCCTAAGAAACCCTTAAATCAAAGCCATTGTCAATGTTATAATCAATCATTGACCTCTTGTTGCTTGTCCCTAATCATCCTAAAACTTCTTGAGCGATTAGAGCTTGTGGGGTAACTAGCCCCTCATGCCTAGGTCCAAATTTCTTGTATTTTATAAGGTTGATCTATTGAAATTATTTTTCCTTTACATCCTTTAAAATAATATGTTCTATGTCCTTTAAGGCCTTTTATGTGATGTCCTAGGTGGTCTCCTTCTTAAAACAACTTACGAGCATGTGCTAAATTGTTTCACTTAGATCCCTTCTACCGCTTCTCTTTATCACTCATTTGCAAATAGATTTGTGAATTTGAAAAATGTATTAGCAATGAGCAATGAGTGGTGTTTCCTTTATTTCACGCATCATAGATAGTTTTTGATTGTTCAACATTGTATTAGTGTTGCACAATGCTTAAGTTTCTCTTTCCATCGCTGAAGCTTTCGGCTATCACTAATTTCTCTTGAGTTTTGAGTTTCAAAATAGTGATGGGCAATGACATCAAGGCCCTTTGTATTTCATTTCATCAGACCTCACAGATGGCTGTGTGCTTGTCTTCTTCAAATTGGAAATGATCAATAAGGTCATTGGTTAATGTGAGCCATCACTATTTTGAAATGGGTGAATGATAAATATATTTGTGGTCATTGATTGCAAAGGAAGATGCATGTGGCTCGATTCGACTCTATCTTTATTTTTCATCCATCGCTAATCTGGTCGCATATTTCAAATGTAAATCAGTGACGCATGATGTGAGGTGAATATCTCTAAGAAAGATAATGTCCAATGGTCTAAGTTTTGTCATGTTAGTGCTCTCATTCCTGATTGAGCCTCGGAAGGAAGGGGCAGATCCGCGAAGCATGATATGATGTTTTAGGGAATTTTTTCTTCAAATGTAGGATCTTTGTACTTCATCAATACAAATGAAGAGGCACGGGCTAGGATGGCGATACATGTTGATTATCAGTGCAAAGATGACTAATGAAATTAAGGGATAAACATGGTAGCTTTCCAAGGTGGTATTGCCGTTTTTGAGGAACAAGTTGTAAAATCCAGAAATGATGACTGAGGATCACCATTGATAGTGTTTTAAATCCTAAAAGATCAATGGTCTAGATTCAAAAATGATCAGCTAAGTTTTTAGCTTGCTCATGTGAAGAACTCCCCAATCATTAATGACAACACTCTCCTAATTTCCTACTTAATGTGGATTTTCTTTCCATTTTATCTCATTAGTTGCTTGCCAGCATAAATTGAGAAGTGTGAGCTAGAGTGAAAGCGTGTGAGTCTTGGTTTTAGTTGTATAATTATTGAAGTGTCTATCCCTAGTAAGTTAATTTTTGTATGAGCTCTGTTTATGTCATGTGTTAGTTTGTTTGAGAGTTCCATATTTCTAGGATAGCGAGTCTTGATTGTCTATAATTATCATCGAGGCTAGTAGAAATTGTTTGAGTTTGAGAGTTCTCTTTTCTAAAAATTCACTTCAAGAGCTTAGGATGGTGAGTCTCCTTGCAATTTAGATTGGCTAGCCTTTCTCTTATGTCTTTTGAAAATGGGTAAGTCAGGCATGTCTATTCTGCCAACTAGGAGGTCCATAAGGCTTAGTTTGTTTAAATTCCAATAGGATATGTATGTGGCTGAGCAAGAAGCACCCAGGGATTTTTCTACACCAAAGGGTAAGAAAAATACCCATGGTAAAGGCAAGAAGACTGTTGTCAAGAGCATGTACAATTTGAGAAGTAGGACCATTTCAAAAGAATTGGTTAAGTTTAAAGGGAAGGAACTGGTGGAACCTATGAAGAAAAAAGAGAAAAGAAACAAGTTTCATAAGGCCTACCTAGGGAGACACAATTCTCCCATTTAGATTTCTGATAGCCCTTCGGATGGCAAAGGTGATATTGACCTGGAATATGGCCATTACCTTCTTTCTCTGGTGTTGTATGAAGACTTTAATGAGGATGGAGTGATGGTTCCTCTAATTTCATCATGAACAAGGCACAAGCAAGCATACTCAGATGTTGATGACTCATAGTAGTGTCCCTGACCTATGTTTTTTATTCATGATACCATTGCTATTGCATTAGGGTCTTCCTCTTCAACATGTTTGTGGTTTTTTGTTTTTAATGCTCATGTGGAAATGTTTTGGACTGGTGTGTTGGAGAAGAGTCAGACTCCTTAGCTTCAATGGAAAATATTCCTCTTTCGGGTAGTATATATGTTTTGTTTTGGTTACTAATGGAGAATCTTCTTTGGTCAATAAGGACAACATGTTTTGGAATTACTGGAGAAACAAACTATGCCCTTTGGAAGGATGCCAAGTCTACTTCAACCAATGTACATGGTTTTTTTTCTTTTTCTCTCCCCTAGTCTACAAATGATTACATATAACTGACTAGGGATAATATCAAATTTGGGTGAAATTGGCTTTCAAATGAAATGAAATGTAACTGTAATTCAACTTGGAACTTGTTGCTCCCTTATTATATAAAATGGATTTCAAGGTTGATTATAGGATTTCAAGTTTTGAGTTTCAAAATGGTGTAGGTGAAAAGCTAAGCTAAAAAAGGAGCATACTGTAAAATACTGATGAATAGAACAACAAGGAGTCTATGCTATGAGTCATGTATGTAATGATATTAAAATAGTTTTATAATAGCAACATTTAAGGAAGAAAATATTATCTCTAAAGCATATACTCTACTATGTAATTCTCTAGAAAATTATTAATGAAATGGTTAATGGTGTTTTCATTTATCTTCAGTTGTTTTAATTGAATGAGTGGGTTTATTTTTGCTTCAATTCAAAGAATTGATTAAATGCTAAAATAAGGTCACAAGTTTGGAAGGAAAGAGCATAGGATTTAGGAATAAGTTATGTTTTATACATAGTGAGTTGGATAATACAAAGCAGTATACCAATATTCCATCAATTTTTTGAGATAAATTGATATGGTATTATTGTTTATTGCAAATGTGACTCCATATCCCAATAGAGGATACACTAGTCTTTTCATTAGTTTATCTTAATGATATGTGAGCTAGTAATGCATTCAACCTAGGGCTTGGAATGAGAATAAAAATCAATTAAAAACTTTCAATTATAATGTGCCAAATTGAAGTACCACCTTACTCCTTGCATTAGATAGTAATTTGCTTGATGGTTAGCCAAATCTTTGATGAATATTGTCTATTTACATCTATGGGAATCTATCTATGTATAGAAGTGTTCTTGATCGAACTAGAACATATTTGGGATAACCCTCTTGGGTTTCATAGAGCCTGAAGTGAAGAAGGAAGGACCTCAAAATCCTTACTTGTGTGTTGGCCAATCCTTGCCCTTGCTAACAATTCAATTTTGGCAGATCCATAGGTAATTGGTAAGATTAAGTTTGGTTCCTAAAAATAACCAACACCCTAAAGGGAAAACACATTGCAGTCACAAATAAAAATAAAAATTCAAACACAAAACCTAGAATTGCAGAATAATTATAGAGACAAAACTATGATCCAAATTTTTACCAAAGCATACTAGAAAAGGGAATTGGGAACCCTAGACTAGTGAGGTTTATTTTTTATAACTTTAAAAATTTGACAAGGGCATTGCACAACCTAGACCAATGAGGGGTGATGAACATGGAGGTGTTATAGGTGAAGTGACAAAACTATAAATAATTCCATTACAAATCCCTAAGCTTGAGTTTAAACTATTACTACATTGCATTTTTGATGTAATGATTAGAGGGTAAAAATAGGAAAAGAAGGCATGATTGTAGTGGAGGAAACTTGTTTTTCTAATTGGTTCTGAGTATTAGTCAAATCTTGAGCAACACTAGCTGTCATAGGAATATTAGCACCCACTATATGAACTAGGTTACATGACATTTTTATCTCTAATGAATCATCTACCAACTTCCTAAGGTTATTCAAAAAGAGGAAGCGTTTCTCCAGCTAAAGGATCAATTACTTAGGAATTTTTGAATTCCTTCTAGGTCTTTATCCAATTATTTTAGTTTATCATTAGGGGCATTGGAAACAACATCCACCAAGTCCACATAAATGTTACATTGTGAAAAAGACATGGAACACATAATATTAAGAATAGGATCAAAGATAGGTTGTGTAGGTTCAATACCTTGAGTGAAAGAGTTATAAGACGGGATCAACACTAGTTGTGATTACATCATGGGAAGTAATAAGTCTAAAACTAAGTTTCACGGGGGTATTAGCTATGTGACACAAATCGTGAAACTCATAAATTTGTTATGAGATTTAAAACACTTTAGTGATCATACACTGAAGGGAAAACACATTACAGTCACAAAAAATAAAATAATTTTCAAACAAAGAACCTAGAATTGTAGATGAATTATAGAGATTAAACTATGATCCAAAATTTGACCAAAGATGACTAGACAAGGACATTGGGCACCCTACACTAGTGGGGTAATTTATTTTTTATAACTTTAAAATTTAGAAATGTGCTATAGTGTCTAAGGATCCTAATCTATGTTGGGAATATGTGTCTCAACCTTGCAATCACATAAGGTACTATAAATACATAAGGTACTATTAATCTAATAATGATGAGGGGGAGGGGGAGGCATGGGGGGATCTCCCCCCATGAGGGGACTAGAGGGCAACACACCCTTGGCAAGGGCTCAAGGGTAGCACCCCCAAAAGCTAAATTTTATTCATATTTTATTATTGTAAATCGGGATGACTCATCATTATGTCTCATATCTAATAGTCGATATTTTATTAGCTTGCCTTGACCTAGAAGGAAACCCTATTTTATGAGGGCATTGTATTATGACTATCTATTATGATGTATTCTAAGAGTTTGATAGTAGTTGTGTTGCCTCTAGATCTTTGAGTGGTTATACTCCTATGAGAAGCTTGCTATACAAGTATATTATAATCTTTTTCATTTCTAAATAATATATTGGGTGACTTTTTGAGTGTGGGGTTTTTCTCCTGAAAGGGTTTCCCCCATGTAAATCATTGTGTTGTGGTATGCAGGATATTTATGTTTAAGTTTCTATAACTATTGAAATATCTATAAATTTTTATGTTATTCTCCTCTCAAGATTAGTGTAGGAAGTTTTTTCACTACCTTAGCTTCCTTACAATCTACAATTATTTAGGTTTTGCAATAGGTAGATTTCCTAAAATGCACAAAATTGCAAATTTTTTATATGTAAGACACAATTATGCATGCAATTTTAGATTTTTGGAATAATCCAATTGCATCCAAAGGAAATTTTTAGTTTCTAAAATGTAGTAATCAATTGAACCTAGTTTGACAAATCTAGAAATTGAAATTTTTCTAACTTTAAAATTGTCAACAACAATGTAAATTTTCACTTTTTTAACAATGTGTGTATGCATAAATCATAAAACCAAACACTTTCATATTTCTTTCATATCTTAACATGACCTAATTAAGATTTTATAGTGCAATAATTGACTAGAAATATCATCGAGCATCTAAAATTAACATTTTTAAAAAGTTTTGGATGGAATATGCTATGTGAATCTATACTTTGTCAATTATTTTTATCACAATTTCATGTATAAATTATAAATTCAAAGTTTTATAAGTTATATTTAGATTTCAACATCACCTAATTGAAAACAAGAAACAAATTTTTGAAGAGTAGAGTAAAAACATAGAGCAACTTGACATAAAAATCTAACCTTGAGACAGCTAGACAAGGGCACTAGGCACCCTAGACATGAAGTGCCAAAAATCAAAATTAGGATTCGGATCTAAGTTGGCCTCTATTTGTATGTTCTTATTGATGAGCCCAAAATGTGCTCATAGTTTGGATATTATGATGGACTTTTAATATCTTTACTTTTGTTATTTATGGCTATTTAAACTCTTTTGAAACCTTTTATGGGGATATCCTGTAGCAAAATATTTTCATATTCCTCCAGCTTATTGTGTTGACTTGACTACATTTATTACCCCGTTGACTCCATAAATGACTGGTATATCGCATACAATTTTTGAATTATAAAATAGATTTAAATGTGTGATTAATGAACATATATTGTGTATGTGCCATAAGCCTTTTCTTTCGCATCTGTTACCTTTTGTTTCGTAGGTTGTTGAAGAATGATCGAGTCAAGCGTAGCCGATCTCGGCCTTGCAGTGAAGTCTATTCTCTACACGACTTTGAGGAAGCTTCGGCGAAGACTCTTTGACCGAAACCGTTGGGAAAGATTTTTAATGACAGTCAATCTAAAAAAAGTGGAGCACTAGATTCTCTCTGGATCAGGTTGAACAGATAAATTCATTTATGAAGTTTGTTCCTTGATTTTGGGATACACTTTACTTCCACGTCTTTCTTTGATAGGGTTAGTTAGTTAGTTTCTCTCCTAATTTTTAATAAAGTTTTCCTCCTGCGTGAGTGAGAAGGGAGATGATAGTTAGAGTAAGATAGAAGCATAGTGATAGAGAGATATAGCAGATATCATGTAAGAGTCAGTATGATAATGAAAAGCAGAATCTGTTTGACAAGAGACAGAATTTGTTGTTAGTTTCTATATCAACAAAGCAATGTATACCATTCTATTTTCATGAATAAAATTTGATGAAGTTCTGAGTTCAGCACCTGCGTAATCATTAAATGCTTGCTAAGGGGGCCCACTTAGTAAGTATCTGTAGCTAGTTAGTTAGCTGTTCTTTTCTGTTGATCTTCAGTTAGCTTTCATCTTTGAAGTTTTCATACAAACTCAGTCTTGTATTGCTCCTGCAGCATAGGGAATCCATCCCTATGCCTGTTCATGTAGCATAAGGCCAGTTCATAGTTTGTGTTTCAGTCATAGCTGTTATAGTTTCTATTTTATCAAATCATAGTTGAGTTAAAGAACTTTGCACTACCTTCCTGTAGCGTAGATAAGATTCCTTTTAAGTATTTATTTCTGCTAAGTTTTGACTGAAACTAGTTCTTAGTGCATATATTTTTTCCCACCATTTAAAGTATACATCCCCTAGTTTGACAAGTAAAATGAACGTCCATAGAGAGATATTAGTCACTTGTTGGAATGTCTAATTCCTAGGAAAGGTTTTACTGTGATTTTCATATCCTTTTGTGGGTGTGACCATTTTTGGCACCGTGGCCGGGGATCGCATCTAGCTAGGAATTTTTCAGAAGTCATTTTTAGCATTAGTTTAGTTTGTTAGTAAAAAAATTTCAAAATCTTTCAAGCCACTATTCATCATATTGCATGCATAGAAGAAGAAGAGATGCACTGGGAAGGTTCCTCCCTGAAAACCTGTTTGTTGAACTACCATTTGACCCAGCTGACAACAAACCTGAGGAAAACCCATTTGCTTTGTTATTTCAGCAAACAAACATGGCAAATAACCCACCTAATAATCCACCTCATGTTTTTGAGTTTCCCATTGTTCCCCAATGAGATACTAACAATCTTAAGAATATACCTTCTTCACTACTTCCAAAATTCTATGGCCTAGTCACAGAGGACCCTAAAACTTTTCTGTTTGAGTTTGATGTCATCTGTCATAGTTATGACTACAACTCAGACGCTCATAAACTGAAGTTATTTCCTTCCACCTTGAAGGAGGGAGCTCTCAGATGGTTCATGAGTCTGGGAAGAGGCGTCGTTGATAGTTGGGCAGCCATGCAGACTAAATTCCTTGAGAATTATAAGGAATATTGTAAGAGTGCCAACAAAGGTGATGACATTCTGAATTGAGTAGAAGGAGGATGAAAGTCTGGAAGATTATATTTCTAGATTTTTGTTTTCACTAAAGAGGAACTCAAACCATACTCTCAACAAGGACTCTCAGAAACTACTCTTTCTAAGGGGAATCAGTGATGCCTATATAGACGCCCTGGACCTAATGGGAGAAGGTGATATAGCCCAACTGTCTTAGGATGATATAAAGAAAATGTCTTAACTACTCTCGAGAAATAGTTAAGAAAGGTCGAGGTCATCATGCTACAGTGGGGAAGTCTTTTTCTGGTGGAGTTTCTCAGATGGAGATAACAAATTTTCTATATGACTTCAAGCAGGACATCATTAATAATATGGCTACACAACTGGACACCATGCAAGCTCGAAAAAAACATGAGGAAGCTGAGGCAGTTTTGGCCAAGTTCTGTCCATACTGCAGACAGAAGAAATGTGACTATAGATGCAAGATGGTGGCTAGTTTGGAAGCTAAGCAACTACCTACTGACTTCAAGCCAGTAGAAGGTGATGATGATCAAGTGATTTTTGTTGCACAAAGGAGACCATGGGCCCAAAGACAAGGTATGCCTCAAGATCCTTTAACTTTTGGTAATCCTTATTCTGGCTATAATAACCAATGGCAACATGCATATGGACCACCACCACTCTGGAATCCACCTCAACCAAGTTGGCCTAATTATCAGACCTCGCAATGACAATCTCTTCAAGGAGGTTGGTAGCAGCCACAAGGACAATGGACCCCACCTTCAGGTAATTGGCAACAAAATCCTTAATGGAGAGGTCCTCAGCAATGGCAAAACTAGTCCCCTGGATTCTTCCAACTTCCACAGCCACAATCACAAGCCCTCATGCCACCTCCTACAACAACTACCACAAATCCTGACCCTCCAAAGCAAATGCCTATGCCTGCCCAGCCGTTGCTAAATCCCAATAATAAGCAACAATAGCAGCCACCGCAGCCTACGTGTCTTGCCGAAGCCAACCAATATCAAGCTTATGCCTTAAATGTTAATGACATCCATTTAAGGTCTAGAACCACTTTACCTGCTCCAAAACTGCCTCTAATTACTGAAATATGAGATTCTCCCCTTAAAGAATCTACTACACCTGCTGTGCCTACTAAGCATATGCCTATAACTGATATGGTTTCTAAGCGGCCTATTTTGCAAAGCCAAGACAAACCACCTTTTCCTCAGAGGTTGCAAAGTATTGCATTTAAATCCATGGAAGAACCCACTTTTGACATTCTGGATCAACTCAAAAATGTACAAATTCAAATCCCCTTATTTCAGGCTATTAAAAATGTTCCCATTTTTAGAAAAGCTATTAAAGAGGCCTATTTAAAGAAGCCTGGACGACAGAAAAAAGGATCCTCAAACAATTCATGTCTTAGGGAAATCAGCTGATATAATGTTGGGAAATGTAGTCATTCCAAAGTATATTGACCCTGGAAGTCCTGTAGTGCAGATACATATAAATGGCCAAATTGTAAAAAATATTTTGATTGATTTAGGTGCTGCCATTAATGTCATGACAAAGCATACTATGGACTCCTTGAATATTTCAAACATTAGGTCTACACCCACAGTTCTGCAGCTTGTAGATAGCTCCATAGTTAAACTTGATGGGATGGTGGAAGATGTAATTGTCACTCTTGAATCTTGGGAGTATCCAGCTGATTTCACAATATTATCAGTTAAGGAAACTTTAGGAGGGTATCTAGTTATCCTTGGTAGACCATGGATAACAACTACTGATGCTTTTATAGGATGTCATTCTGGAGATATGACCATTTCTGATGGACAGTCCACAAAAAAATTGGCTTTGTATCTGCCTGCTAGACCTCAACCAGATTTGTTCCAACCTGTTTGGACAAATATGGGGGAAGAAACTAAAGAAGTCAATTCCTTGGCTCAATTAATGATGCTTCAAAATGATCCATTCTCACAACTTCAAAGTGAGGATGTTTTGCTTTTTCAAATTCTACAGTTCAACTCTGATACAGATAGTTTATATGATCCAAGTGGCAGCCATCTACAATGTTTTCTGTAGCAACCAAATTCTGAGACTTCACTGCCTAAACTTCCAGCAATTTTTTCATAACTTGCTTCCACAAGAGATACAAACATCACCTGTAGATTCTATGAGTAATCTCACCAAGCAGATAGAATTGTCTCCAGGTCACTGTTTGAATATCAATAACAAGCTGTCACAATCTCAATAGGATGACTTATTAAAAATGCTACAAGATCAGCATAAAGCTTTTGCATGGGAATATGGGGACATGCAAGGAATAGATCTTTGAGTTTGTACTCACAGGATATATATCAAAGAAGATTGTTCACCAGTTAGACAACCTCAAAGAAGAGTAAATCCAGCACTTAGAAAAATAGTTAAAAGTGAGCTTCAAAAGTTGTTTGATGCTGGTTTTATTTATCCAATCTCTGACAGTCAATGGGTTTCTCCATTAGTCATTGTCCCCAAGAAAGGTGGAAAATGGAGAGTGTGTGTAGATTACAGAGAGTTGAACAATGCCACTAAAAAAGATTACTTTCCACTACCTTTTGTAGACCAAGTACTAGACTCACTGTCTGACAAAAGATATTTTTCCTTTTTGGATGGTTACAGTGGGTACAATCAGATAAAAATTGCCCCTGAAGATCAAGATAAGACCACTTTTACCTGTCCATAGGGAAAATTTTCTTATTCGGTCTTACCTTTTGGTCTATGCAATGCACCAGCAACATTCCAGAGAGCAGTAATTAGTATCTTTGTTGATATATCTCATAATTGTATAGAGATTTATATGGATGATTTCACTACTTATGGAGTCACATTTGAAGAAGCACTAGTGAATTTAGAAAAGGTATTGAAAAGGTGCAGAGAGCAAAATTTGTCTCTAAACAGTGAAAAGTGTTTTCTAATGATGGAAGAAGGTATTATTCTAGGTCATCATATTTCAAAGAATGGAATTCAGGTCGACCCTGCTAAAATTGAAGTTATTCTGAATTTACAAAATCCTGCAAAACAAAAGGATGTCAGAAGCTTCCTTAGCCATGCAGGGTATTATAGAAGGTTTATAAAAGACTTCAGTAAAATTGTTAGTCCAATTTATGCCTTATTAACTAAGGATTCTCAATTTGAGTGGACAGAGGCCTGTGAAAAATCCTTCCTGCAACTAAAGGACATGCTTACTCAAGCCCCTATTCTTCAAGGTCCAAAATAGAATTTTCTTTTTCACATACATGCTGATGCCTTTGATTTTGGTATAGGAGCAGTTTTAAGTCAAAAAAAAAACTCAATTGAGCATGCTATTTACTTTATCAGCAAGAACCTTCAAGGTGTTGAGCTCAACTATACTGTTATAGAAAAGGAATTGTTTGCAGTAGTGTATTCCTTGAATAAATTTAGGCATTATGTCACAGGTTATCAGATATTCGTCCATACTGACCATGCAGCAATCAGGTATCTGATAAACAAACCTGCCATCTCTGGTAGATTGGCACTATGGTTCCTGTTACAAGAATTTGACATTACAATCATTGATAAACCAGGAAGAGATAATGTTGTAGCTGAATTTTTATCAAGACTTCAATCAACTGCACCTGTTGAACACAAGGTCATTGATGATAGATTCCCAGATGAACATTTGTTCTCCATTGCTGCACATACACCATGGTATGCAGACATTGCCAATTATCTAGCAGCAAACAGAATACTAGCTCATTTTTCTCCAAAAGAAAAGAAATTGTTAATAAAGAAAAGTTTTAACTTTTCATGGATCACAAATTGTCTATTTTATACTAGACCTAATTAAGTAATGCGAAGATGTGTAAGAGAAGATGAGACTTATGATAGCTTGCATGCTTGCCATGATGAACCATGTGGGGGACATTTTGCAGCAAAGAGAACATCAATGAAGGTTTTTACAATAGGGTACTACTGGCCAACATTACACAAGGATGATGTGGCCTATACAAGGAGGGTGATCCCATAATAGTGGTTTACAATTTTTGGCCAAACTGGACACTGAAATTATTATTTTTAACTAAATTTTCACATTCGGGCACCTATAGCGGCTAAACTGTGAGGAATTTGAAGATGGTGAAAACTAGAGTCTCATCACTTGTCTCAGACTTAAAAAATATTTTTCAAAATTTTTGAATCAAATTGCACTTTTTTTTTCCATCTCCCACTCTAAAATATATTTTTTCAGAAAACAACATTTTAAAAGTACACAATCGTATAACTTATAACTTTTTCATGAAGGATAAAATTCTAATTCTTTCAAATTGCATTTTGTAACTTTATACCTAGTGCTTCCACTTGGTTAGATAGTTTTTATTAAATATTTTCCTTAATCAAGTTTCAAAGTCAACCATCATACTCCAGACACAAATACGACCAGTATAACGCTGCATTCTTTTCTTTGTATATGTCAAAATTTAATTTAATTTTTTGTTGGATCAAGGACTCTTAACATCTAGTGCTTCATTTTTTGGATTGATACCCTAAATTTTTCCACATGTGAAGAACAAAGAAATTTATTTTTGATAAAACCTGCCTTAACAAACCTGAAAACAATAAAACAAAGCATACAAACATATTCAATGGAGAGCTTTGTTCTCGAGAATATAATCATTTGAAATAAATTTTAGCACTGAAATCATTTTGATCTCCTAAAACATAAACCCAAAGCATTCTTTATCAACATTTTGATAGGTGCAAGGAGACTTACTTATAGGTACATGGTTTAAAAACTAGCGAGGTTCTATCCAAGGGGGTTTGATCTAAGGTGATTTGATCAAATCCTCTTCAATTGGAGTCCTTAAAATGGAACTTTTTAAGGCTTAAATCATTATAGTTTCTAAAAATATGTGATTTCAGCAAAAATTCGTTTCTCTTAGGAATTGTAAACCACTATTATGACAGCACCCAGGAAATGTGACAGATGCCAGCATATGGGAAGACCAACCAAGTCACATGAAATGCCATTATACCCATATGTAATAGTCACCCCTTTTGATAAATGGGGAATAGATTTCGTGGGACCAATTGATCCACCATCAAATGGCAAGTCATACATTCTAATCTGCACAGACTATGTAACAAAGTGGGTTGAGGTAAAAGCTATGAGTCATGCTCATGATAACAAAGTTGTTGAGTTTTTGTATGAACAAATTTTCATGAGATTTGGAGTTCCCAAAGAACTTGTAACTGATCAGGGAGCTCAGTTCACATCAAATTTGATCACTGCACTAATGAATGACTATAAAATTAAACATAGGAAGTCTAGCTCCTATCATCCTCAAGTCAATGGTCAGGCAGAGGTAACAAATAGAGAAATTGAGGCGATCCTAACAAAGATAGTGCAGATCCATAGAAAAGATTAGAGCAATAGACTTCCTGAAGCAGTTTGGGCCTACAGAACTACATGGAAGATAACAACTGGGTTTACACCTTTTGAGCTGCTTTATGGGAAAACAGCCATGTTGCCCATAGAATTTGAGCACAAAACCTTGAAGACAGCTCTTGAACTCAATATGGAAATATATGAAGCATAGAAGGACCGTCTCCTATAGCTAAATGCTTTGGATGAAATGAGAAAAGCCGCCTTGCAGCACACAGAAGCAATCCAACAACAAAGGAAGAAATGGCATGATCAACACATCAAAACCAAGAAATTTTCTGCTGGTGATTGGGCTCTATTATATGATTCCAGATATCAAGAAAACTAGGGTAAGCTCACAACACGCTGGCTTGGTCCTATGAAGTTGAGAATGTGTTTGACAACAGAGCTGTACAGCTGGTGATAATTGATCCAGTCTATTTAAATTGCTAGTTAATGGCCACCGACTCCGGTTGTACCATAAACCAGTATCAAATGAAGAATTCATGCAGCAGTTCGTTCAGGTTCCTCCCGCTACTCTTTCTACAGCAGAAGGCTTTAGCCTTTCTCCTGCAGCTTCACCATAATTTTGAAAAAGCATGCTCATAATAAAAATTTTCTTTTTAAAAGGAAACCCCTTTTTCTCCATTCTCATTTATCGCCCACATCTCACTTCTATATCTTCCATCCATCCATCCCATCCCTCCATTCCATCCATTCATCTTGTCCGCCCACTTCATCCATTCACATCACCCTTAATTATGATATCATTCCCAATTGTCAACTCATGCAGATGCTATCATCTTTTTTAACACATACGTGCAAAGGTACGCCATATCTTTTGTTATCACATATTTGATTTATTTTATTCTATTCATTTACTGCTATGATAGTACCAGTCATTATTACCCGATCTCTGCGTATTCTTTAGTACATGTGAGGACACATGTCATACTCTCAGTAGGGGGCGGGGTAATCCACCTTTTAAAACTTATCTTTTCACCGCTGCCATAACTGCGCAAATAACCTTTCTTTATTATTCTTCTAGTACTTTCCAAATATGATTGCATGTCCTTCTTTCTTGCATGTTTTTCTTATAAATTACAATTAAAACTGCTTGTTCAAAAAGTTTATTTTTGAAAAAAAAAAAAATGTGACGGCACTACAGAAGAAAAACCAGAATAGAAAGGGAAACAGAGAATTTGAATTTTTCAGTAAGGAATTGAGTTCAGCTAGGAAAACTATGAACATGGGTGGTCAACTGGTGCGACATGAGCTTGTAGCTCATGAGTTATTATTGTAAAATCCTCAAACAGTCCACGCATTCAGCCTCTGTGGATGGTTAAATTACTTCTTGAGTTTAAATGCTTTTGATGAGGAGGCTATTGGAGAATTTTTTAGAACCCTTTCTGAAGGGGAAGCTACTGTATGGGGTCTAACGGTTGTTGCAACTGAAGACAGAATTGCTGAAGTAACTGGGCTTTTAGCCATTGGAGAAATTTTTTCTTTAGATGTTGTCACTGCAAGGGCTGAGTTTTCAATGCCCACTAATGGACCTTTGGAAGTCTCCAAGTAGGGATGCAAGCGGGTATCGTTGCCTCCTCCTTATTCAGAATATGCTGCTTACATAATCAGGTATTTAACCTGTGAAGGCCATTTCTCTGACTTACATTCTTATCATTTCAAATTATTAAGCCATATGAGGCATGGGTTAGTTGTAAATATTCTAAATTTATTATTAAAATTTCTAAAACAAAGAGCCCATGGAACCCAACAAGGGAAAGATAATTCTGTTGCTCACCATGGCCTTATCAAATTACTGATTGAACACTCTTTGAGAGATGTCTCACCTCTTTCCTGTTAACAATTCGTTGCCCAAAAGAGCTTGCAAATTCCACAACCCCCTAGGGTACTTACCCCACGGCCTCAGAAAAAGAAGAAAGAAATTGCATCTACTAGTAGAATAGGGCAAGGGTCATCTGCTCCTGTAGCACTTGGTTTCGCAGCTCTTACACCTGAATCCTCTGCTAGGATACAAACTAGGTCTTCCACTAGGAGAGAGAAAGAAAAAACAAAGGCAGAAAGGTCCCCAGAATCTAACTCTCATTATCAGAAAAGGCAATGCTCTTCTCCTGCAGCACCTTCCCCCGTAGCCGTCTCTCCTACAGCAACACCTGTTGCTGACACTAGTTCACCGTCATCCTCTGGTAGGGCAGAACCCTCTAAGTAGACCAAAAAGAGGAAGGCTACCAGAACACCTCCTCCAGCTGTATCAGTGCCAAGAAGAGTTTCCACAAGGAAACAATGTAAGACCTCCCCTGCTTCACCTCAACCAGAGGTTATTATAATTTCAAAAGGTTTGTAAAGTCTGAATTTGATGTTTCTCAGAATGTGTCTGAAAATGCTGTATAGAGTTCATTCGTTCCTAAAGAGGAACAAGTTGAGACAAAAGAAATAGGGCATAATGAGCAAGGGTTAACAAATCTTGATGACTTGGCTACCGCTGCTATGCAGTTTTCGAAGGAAGCACAGTCTTCTCTACCGCAGCAACTAGAATTCATCTTGTAGCAAGAGCAAGAATAGATTGAATAATTGAATATGCCTAATGAAGCTATATTTCACCCTACAACTTGTAAAGCCATTGTTATTTATAAGAAGACATTTTTGATTAAGTTTCTGGAATATGTCAAAGCTAACTGGGAAATAGTTACATTGCAAACCCTGACTTTCTGACACATAGCCCAGACTGACATGCAACAAAGTCTATGGGAGGTAGAAAGGAAGAAACTGAAAAAGGAAATTGAAAGTCAGAAATAGGAAATTGTTGAGTTGAAAGCAAAAATGGATGAAATGTTAAAAGTAACTGGTCAGATTATGGAATGCAGACCACCACCCAGAGTTTATGCTTTGTACCTTAAGGAACAGTTCTTATGGTTCCAACTAATGAGAATTTTTAGAAATCAAGATCCTATACTTCACACTGCTAAAGAATTTTACGAGGCATACCAGGCAGCCCCTAATTGGTTAAGAAATTCTCTGTGTGAATTCTATTTACATGACTTTTTAATTCCATTTGAAACATAATGGTACCCTCTTCTGTATATTGGTGATATCTATTTGAGATCATTTATGTCATGGGTAGCAAATGAAGCGAATTATGGTAGGCAATGGGAAATATATGAGGAAGCCAAAGGAATGAGCATGTTCCATTACGCTCTCAAAGTTCAAACCCCCATGCAATGTTGAAAGACTGGTTTGCTCTGACATATGGCATTAATAATATTACAGCCAGAGAGAAGATATTTGATCTTAGGAAATAAGTATATAATGAATTTCAGGCACAACCATATTTGTTTTGGAGACTGTCATACACCAGAAGTGAGAAAAGGTGGGAAAAATTAACTATTGGGCTAAGAAAATCAAAACCACACAGTCCCCTAAATTTCACAGTAGCTCTTAAACGATCAAGCAGATATATACAGTTGGAACTTCAAAAGAGATTTGAACTATGGTTGCCATTGATATTCAGACCTCCTGTGCTAATGTGGCCCCTTTATCCTCACCAGGCTACAAATCTTAATGATGATTTAGAAGATTCAAGGTATGAAAGGTGCCAGGCTTTCAGAGGATTTTATTACAGGTTTGGAACTCCATTTTAGAGTTATGCCGCAACCACTGATTTAAGAGAAACTACCAGGAAAGTTAATGCTAGAGGACCAGCATTAGGCTAGGTAGGGGCAGTGATGAGCCCAAAATGTGCTCATAGTTTGGATATTATGATGGACTTTTAATATCTTTACTTTTGTAATTCATGGCTGTTTAAACTCTTTTGAAACCTTTTATGGGGATATCCTATAGCAAAATATTTTCATATTCCTACAGCTTATTGTGTTGACTTGACTACATTTATTACCCTGTTGACTTCCTAAATGACTGGTATATCGCATACAGTTTTTGAATGATAAAATAGATTTAAATGTGTGATTAATGAACGGATATTGTGTATGTGCCATACACCTTTTCTTTCGTATCTATTACCTTTTGTTTCGCAGGTTGTTGAAGAATGATCGAGTCAAGCGCAGCCGATCTCGGCCTTGCAATAAAGTCTATTCCCTGCACGAATTTGAGGAAGCTCTCGCGAAGACTCTTTGACCGAAACCATTGGGAAAGATTTTTAATGACAGTCAATCTAGAAAGAGTGGAGCGCTAGATTCTCTCTGGATCGGGTTGAATGGATAAATTCATTTATGAAGTTTGTTCCTTGATTCTGGGATACACTTTACTTCCACGTCTTTCTTTGATAGGGTTAGTTAGTTAGTTGCTCTCATAATTTTTAATAAAGTTCTCGTCCTGCATGATTGAGAAGGGAGATGATAGTTAGAGTAAGATAGAAGCATAGTGATAGAGAGATATAGCAGATATCATGTAAGAGTCACTATGATAATGAAAAGCAGAATCTGTTTGACAAGAGACATAATTTGTTGTTAGTTTCTATATCAACAAAGCAATGTATACCATTTTGTTTTCATGAATAAAATTTGATGAAGTTCTGAGTTCAGCACCTGCGTAATCAGTAGATGCTTGCTAAGGGGGCCCACTTAGTAAGTATCTATAGCTAGTTAGTTAGCTGTTCTTGTCTGTTGATCTTCAGTTAGCTTTCATCTTTGAAGTTTTCATACAAACTCAGTCTTGTATTGCTCCTACAGCATAAGGAATCCATCCCCGTGCCTATTCCTGCAGCATAAGGCCAGTTCATAGTTTGTGTTTCAGTCATAGCTGTTATGGTTTCTGTTTTAATCAAATCATAGTTGAGTTAAAGAACTTTGCATTACCTTCTTGTAGCGTAGATAAGATTCTTTTTCAGTATTTATTTCTGCTAAGTTTTGACTGAAACTAGTTCTTAGTGCATATATTTTTCCGCGCCATTTAAAGTATATGTCCCCTAGTTTGACAAGTAAATGAACGTCCATAGAGAGATATTAGTCACCTGTTGGAATGTCCAATTCCCAGGAAAGGTTTTACTATTATTTTCATATCCTTTTGTGGGCGCGACTCTAGGCTTAGTGTCAGAACTTGGTCTCTCACTAAAAAAATTCACTTTTTATTAATTTTTTGACTTGTATGACTAGAATTTTTTGAATGAATAGTTAGGTCTTCAATATTCTCCAATTTCACTTTAGATTTGTAACCTACACAAAAGAAATACATGAAAAGGTTGTGCCATATAGGTTCATTCTTAAGTCAAAGCTAGTTTTTTGTATTTTTACTTCACAATGGCTATGATGATGTAAAAAAATATTACCTTCAATTAGGCATTCTTAATGATAAACAAGTGATAAAATGACAATTGGTACAACTTACCACTCAGTTTTTAATTCTTTAATGGGTTGAAGTCGTTGTACTTATCACCTTTAAGGAGAATTTGGATGCTTGATTTGAAGTCCTATAATTGTAAGTACTCACAAAATAAATAGGAATGAAACATAAAAACAAATCACATGAAAATATGATGCATCACTAACATGATGTTTGAATGAAATAATGTTGCTACAATTATGCTAATTATACTCTTGATTTCTCAATTGTTCAATAAAAAATGCTAATATTGTTTCTCAAAGTTGTTAGGCTTTGAAATGATGAAAAATACTTGTATTTATATGCAATGATTTAATTTTCACTACAAATTAATTACCGACAACCAATTAAAGACTTTGAATTTCTAAATGTTAAAATGCATAATTTACCCAGATGTGTATAAAAGAGCTAAACCTAGTATGACATTGTCAAGGGCAATAATTTAAAATTCTAGTACATATAAATACCCACTTAAAACTCTAGAGACTATTTTAAATTTAAAAGTAAAATCTACTTATCTGAATGGACTAAGTGAAATTTTCTAAGGGTGATGATTTTGTTGTGTAGGAATATTTATTATGTATATCTATATGTAGATATTTCATGAATTATGATTATCTTGCAAACCTATGTTCTTGGGGATGATATTAGCTTCAAATCCTATGGAAGATATCACTATTGCTTTCAAATGTTCTATGATGGTTTCTCTGAAAAAACCATCTAAAATCAAGTGTCCTTGATGCTATCCTATATAATTATCTGAGAAAAGTATCTATTTGGGTATAAGTTTTTAAAATTTATATTTAAAAATTAATTGTAGAGAGTTTAATAAAGAAGCTTTAAAAGATATAAATATATTGTAGTCAAATATTTATTTAATATTTTAAAATTTTATATTTATTAAAAAAATTCATTGATGTTTGAACAAGTATTTGTGATAAAATTATTAATAAATGATTTATGAAAGAAATAAGGATAAATGTGATTTAAAAAGAAAATAAAATTATATAATTATTAAACAAAATAAGATATATCATGTGATAAGTTTCTTTTAATTTATATTTCCAATTCAAAGAGGCTAATTCATTTACTATTATAACATAGAGAATAAAAACATATCATATGGTTAACCTGGGAATTTAAATAAATGACTAAAAAATAACACAATCAAATGTAAATTGGTTAGATTATAGTAAAATGTGAAAATGATAATAGAATGATTAAAATTCATGGTATCTGTAAATTTTTATATTGGCAATAGTGAAGACTATGTTGTTTGACTACTATTAGTGAGTAGAATTGTGAATCTCATAATGAGTTGCCACTATGGAGCATGCATTAAAACTTATGATGTAGATTATTATAATAATGGACCAACTCATGACTATGGGCTAATATAGGGGCACAATTATACCATACAATCTAGCAAACTTAACATGTATTTTTCTTCTTTTATATCATAATACTTGTTTGAAACAATACTTTTGTTCATAAGCATCTTGGTACCTACTATAAAATATAAAGAAGGATGTTGAATTCATCAATGATAACTAAGCTCTTTTATGAATGATAAATAATGCCATACAAATTACACAATTCCTATGATATAACTACTAATATAATAATTGAAGGTAGATTTACATTCTTTATATGATCAAAAATACAAATGCATTCTAATAATACCATAGCAACTAATGACCTAGTAATAAGCTACACCCTTAGCCTATAGTGTGTTTGGATATATTTGGGTCAACATATGGCACACAATATTTGTATTTTAATCTATTCATAGTTATTCCTTTAGCTTGACTTAATTACAAGGGTTTAATTCCACCTAAATATTTTTATAAATAAGAATGATCTAAGCTCTATCATATCATCACATTGGAAACTCTAGGCTTATTATATGATTGTGGAGGTTTCCTCCTCAAAGTGGCTTTCTTAAATACCCAATAGTCTACCCCATGTTCCATTATATATTGTTTTATTTAGATGACTCTAGTTAAGTACTATACTAAAATCATTAGAAGTTGTACCAAGGCTTTGATTTTCGTAAAAAAGAATTATCTCCTCATATCTTCCCAACCATTGTGAATTCTACTATAATTTTTAATGGAAGTTGAGTATTTTTGTTTTAAAAGCTGTATTAAAATTTTTGGCTTCTTTTGATTCATTTTAAGTGAATTATTGTGATTTTGGTGGATTTCATAAATCAACATGGTGTGCTACAACTTTTAAAATCTTTGATATTTTTAAATATTTTCAAAAGATCTAAAATAGCCATTGAGAGTTAGTTCTTTGATTTTTCAAGTTAAGCCAAACCTTAATATGCAATTATATCATCAATATTGTGTCATAGATGAAAATATGCATTAATGATGAAACAATGTTAGAGTCTAGATTCAATGGGAATTTAGACATACATTTTTCTTCATTGGAAGATAGGTGTGTAAGAAATACTTATTTTTTCCTGGTGACACTATTATTCAACATATTTTATAGTATGATTTGAATTTTTCCTATACAATTATTTATTTAGTTTATGTTTAGAGATTATAATTTAGTGATTATATTATTCACTTGTTATCATGATAGGATGTTATTTATACTATGTTAAAATTAGAAAGGAATTATTTGAAATATTATTATTATGTAAACTATGTATCAATAGGTTCATGCCCTTCGTTTAGACTATTCAAATTATTAATGTTAGTATAACTGTCTAGAATAAATGGATTGCATTTTTACAATATATCTAGCATGGACATTTACTTTAAATGGTGGAGGGGAAGGTGAAAAAAGGGGGCTCATTAGAACCCCCCTTCTAATGAAGGGGGTTCATTCGAACCCCCATTCATTAGAATGGGGGTTCATTCGAACCCCCCTTATATGGTGCAAAATGGGGTTCATTAGAAGGGAGGGGGTTTCACAAGAAGGGGGGAGGTTTCATTAGAATGGTGGGTTCATTAGAAGGGGGGTGGTTCATTCGAACCCCCTTCATTAGAAGGGGTAAACCATTTTAAATTTTTTGATGAGCATTTATAATTATTCTTCATTTGAAAAATTGTAACCCACTATTGTGGGTCTACCCTTATACATGTTGTTTTTTTCTAATTTCCAACTAGATCTCACAAATAATCCATAGGATTACCATTCCTAATGATCAACTATTTGGATGGATTGGCCAACGAATAGGTGACAATTTTTTAATTACTTTCCCTCCACACTTTCGGCTCTACAAAACCCAAGAGGTTGATTCCTTACAATGTTCTTAAGATCTCTTGTGGAAAATGTATCCTAAACATTGTAAATAATAGATATGCTCTCTATATATGTGCTTGATGATTATGAAAATCTTAGGATTTGACAAATCCCTTAAGAATTTAAATATTTAATAGCAAGAGAACAAGAAGTTACATGAAACTTGTATAAATACAATAACTTAAACAAAAATTTAAAATATTGTGAGTTTTCTTTGATTGAATGACCATAGAGTTGTAGCTTAGACTCAAATTCAAATGATTGATGCCTTAACCTAGGGCATGGAGTTAGAACATATGCAATTGAAGTTTCTTAATAGTATATCACCAAAATATTAAATAGATTCATAGAAGTGCATTAAATTAATGTACTCAAAGATTCCTAACCAATTCTACTTCAAGATCATTACATTACTTCATGAAAATATATATTCTTATTGAAGCATTTAACCAATTCTTTGAACTAGAGCTAAAATAAGAACATACATCAATGGAAAGAGAAAGATAATGTCATGAAATATATTTGATCATTTTCATTCATGATTTGTATAAAATGTACATTAGGAGAGAAATGGCCAGAAAAATATGCCATTGTATTCAAGAAAAAGTTGGTACAATCAAGCAAAACCTATAAATTACAAATTAATCAAACTCAATATCCTAGAAAAAAGACATAAACTCTATTTCTTTGTGATCTTCATTACAAAATTTCTCCAAAAGATCTATGTAATTGGCATTGAATCCCCTTTTATAATACAAGGAAGCAACAAGCTTTGGGACAAGAACACATGTCACATTTTCATTTTACATTTTAATTACATTTCAAATCATGAGCACAACTATTCATGGATAGAATATTCATAGGACAAATATAGTTATCTTTACATGTTGTAATGTTTGTCCTTCCCAAAATCATTTGATGTTTGTGATCTCTGCCACTTCATTCTTTATTCTTTGTTGATAAAGGCCCAAGAATGTGATTTGACAAGTAAGATAGGAATGTCAGTGCACTAGGAGACAAAACTCCCTTTGTTGATGTTGTTGTGACCATTGGAGGCACTGAGTGTATATATAAAATTAATTTTTTTTCCACATCATCAAAAACCTCTACAATTCTAGAATCTTATTATAATTTTGGTCCAAGGAACCATACTCCTCCTTTGGGGGCCATCTAAATGCCATAAATTCTCCAAGTTTGTTTTTGTACATGCCATATCTTTTGAAAACCTAGTTTTATTCCTTATAAAAATCTAATAAAAATCTTCTTGTAAACCATAACTTGTCCATGCTAGTATTCATCAAATCAATATCAATTGAATCTCCTTCACAAATAAGAAGAGATTGAGTAGAAAAAAAATTCTCCATCTGGGACATCCACTTCTCATGTGGTTTGACTCCTCCATTACTATCTAAAATGTTTGGCAAAAGGCCAATATCACTTTCATCAAACTCTTGGAGTAGTTCCCTTATTATTTTTTCCATCAGGTCAACCATTCCTTGATAATTAGTTATTCCTTTCACCATTTGATATGTATGGGTAATCTTCCATGGCTTACTTGGATCATGAGTCCATCCATTGATTATCCCAGCTAAAGCATTAAGCCTACACACCCACAATTGCATCAATGGGACTGTCTTTGTTCTATCCTTCTCAAACATACCAATCGATGTGATCCTTAAATAATAGTTAATATGTACATTGTTGATTTTCTTTATTTTTCCTAGTAAATGTTCAAATATAATAGTCAATATTGTAGACATTGAAATTTTTTCTAAGCTCGCGACTTCAATTTCTTCATAATTTGTATCTTCGTGGTCATGATTAAATAATATTAATTATTTAATTATTCTCTAAAAGTCCTTAATTCTTCTATTAATTAACATTAATTATTTAGTTAATTAACTTTAAAATTTATTCAACTATTAATTAAATAATATTAATTATTTAATTAATTCACTTTATCTTTATTCTATCTTGATTAATTAAATATTCTTTATTTAATTATGTCACTAATTGCCGATAAGGGTGTGGTTCAACAGTCAAGTCACTTGGTTGTGGTGATGACCACTAGGGTTCAAACCCTCACTCAATCAAAGTGCTCGTAGGCCTTGTACCTTTGTTGGGCCATTGCACTTGTGGGTTTGGTTGTTTCTTGTGGTTTCTTGTACCCAATTCATAGCTCTGCTCAAAAGCATTTACCCCTAATAATATGGGTGCATTGCACCTTTTGATAAAAAAAAATTACATCACTAATTAACCTTATCCTCCTTCTTGAATTAAATAAATTCTTATTTAATTTATCTTTATCATATTTCCAACTATAATTAAATAAATACTTTAATTATTTAATTATTCATTTAACCTTTTCACCACTCAATTAAATTAATCTTATTTATTTAATTAATCACTAAAGGTTGAATCTTGAATTAAATAAATGATTTAATTCATAAAAGTCTATTTCAAACACATTCTTCTATATTTGGATAAACACTTAAGTTATCTAAGTATTCATTCTTACTTAACTCAAGATCTATTTAAATCAGTCAGTTATCTCCTAATTTGATGTTTGAGTGTCCTTCGCGAATAAACTCTCTATCACCATCCATCAGTTATCTAGTTCTAACTCATATGCATACACATGCTTATTAATTAAATATCTTTATTTAATTAATTAAATCTTGTGTGCACGTTTGAACATAACATTTCTTTTTAATTTATCTTTATCTTTGTCATGTAAAGACAATTCTTCTATTTTCGAATACCAAACTCAAAGATTAAATCATTATTTAATCTTTATCTCTATTCTTAGGTTCTATCACTCACATCAGTGCTAACCGTTATCTCAATGCATGTTGAATCTTTTAATTTGAATCATCCATCTATCTTTGAATCTTGGCCTCTCATTTGAACGATCAATTTTCTATAAATTGACTCGACTTTCATCATTTCAATCTCTCTCAAAATATTATGACTTTTGGAAGCATATCTATTATTTGAATATTTGATGTTTTGCTAAATCACTATCACAGGCTATACTTGCACAAAGAAATATGAGGGCAATTATACCAACATGGTGAAATGGAGAAAGAACAATCGATGTCATACATGGAACTACGTTGATATTGGGTGAGATTGTTCAATTTATTTATGTTTTAGATTTCCTTTGTTCTATGTTGTATAGCTTAGTTTGCATTAGAGCTTGAATTGCATTGTTGTGTGCCATTTGACCTTTCAGTGTATTTCCTGATGTTACAAATTTAAGCACATTATTTTCATGCTTATCTTCCTCATAAAGCTCCAATATTTCATCATAATCTTTTAACTATTTAATCAACTACTTTCTATTGATCCTTGTTTTGGATGGTGGTGGATCAAATGTGCTTGGAACTAATGGCCTATTTTAATAAACAACCATTTCTTTAGATTAATGTGGACGAGCTTGGGAATAAAAAAAACAACATACTATTGACATTGTTGGGGAAGTAGTCATTTATATCTCTAGTTTGAGATCATTTATAATCAAAGTCATAAATTTTAAAGTTCTACATTCTGTGAAGAATTAATTTCTAAAGTGTCTCATCATTTATCAACCTAAATTTTGTTATTCAAAGTTTCAAGTCTCCTTTGCATATTTGTGTGAATTGCTTTATAAGTTGTCATTGGTATAGTAAAGTTCCTCTCTATATTTGAAAAATATCTCAAAAAAATTACAAATTTATTTTTAAATTCCCATTAATTTGGGTGGTGACTCTATGTATCCTATGCCTATGCATTATTATTTTAAAGCATTTTAGAAGAAATGAGGTGATAAGTTTTAGGGACAATGAGAGGACCTAGATGACACATGAAGAAGCATCCTAAGAAAAAAACTAGGACAATCACCATGAAATACAAGGTATAAATGGAAAAAAAAGAATGCAGATACAAGTAAGTCCACTCCACATCATATTCCTGATACTAAAAATTACTATAGTAGTAGTAATGAAAGTCATACAAATTTATTAGGTCTTGATTATGAAATTTCCTCAAAAGAGGAAGGTGTTGTGGATAAGTCTATTATAAATGTACATTAGTCTTGACCTACTAATGCTAGAAAAAGAATAAAAAGAAATAGAATTGTGCAAGATAATGTCGCTTCTAGCATTGTTAGGGTTTTTGGTGCTTAAATTTGTAGAAAAAATTGTTTACTCCTTTTCCATTTGAACTTTTGACCAAGTTTATTCATAGTACCCTCAACATCATAAAAAATGACAAAGACCTCTAATTTTGACATAAGACTTCATACATTTGAAGATGGCATATTTAGTGAAATTAATGAGAATTAAAGGGAGGCTCAATGGCAAGAGGAAGCAAAAATTAAGGGGGAAAATGAGAAAAAAGAGAGAATAATAAATTCTATTTATGAGAGAGATATGTTGAAGAGAAAATTCTCAATCAAGAAAAGCCTCAATCTGTTTTAGTTACATAAATTGGCCTAGTAATTACTCAAATAATTGGTAGTAATACTTTAAATGCTCCAATAGGAAATGCCAACACCAACATCTAGGCTAGTTCTATTGTTACAATCTTAGTTTCCAAGCCTTATACCACTAGTTTCCCTTCTCAGCCAATTGACAATGGAAAAAAACCTGTGAAAGGAGTAACTATAAATGGAGGACCATCATCACAAAAGAATTCAACATCTAAGGGTCCTAACCCAATGGATGTTAAATTAAAAAAGGAAACAAAGTAGTTTCAAAGGGAGTTAGAGAGGATACAACAAATGGTTGTAAAAGTTGAAAGGGAGAGAAATATTGAGTTTTTGAAGGCTTCATATGAATTGGGTGGATTGTTATGTTCTAGTTCTGAAAACCCACCTCAACCAACATCTCAGCCTATCCCAACAATTGGTCTAAATATTTTTTCTCATATAGGTCAGCCTACCTACACCTCCCAACCTCATAATAAAAGTGGAATTGAGCAACATTTGCATATCCTTGGGAGTGAAAACATTTAGTCTAGAAGGAAAAATGTCAATCAGTTCGAGAATCCAAATTTGGGTGGAGTCTAAGGAATAAGGAGGAGAAAAAAAATCAAGGTAACCCATTTGATAGAAGGCCTTTGCAATTAGTAAGGTATATACAATTGTGCTTTGATGGAATCTTTGGTTATCTTAGCCACATTCCCAATGAAATTAGAAATGTTCTCATTAGATTTTCTAGGAACATTGATATATTAGGGAACAATTTAAGATCCTTCAACAACATGATGGATGACTTTGAGATTGAAAATGAATATTGAATGATGAAGTTGTGCATGTATTCATTAAATAAAGATGACAAATATTGGTTTAGAGGTTTATTATATGCTAGTATTGGATCTTGGGATGAGTTTACGGGGTTCTTTAGAGATTAGTATGGTGATAGAACAAATCAATTGTTCATGAAAAAATAATTAAACACTATCTCAAAAGGGTATAATGAAATGGTTTTTGATTTTAACACCATATTTCAAAAGGTGATGTCTAGGATTCCTCCTTACTTAAGGCCTAATGAACAAGTGTGTCTTTTCTTATACTGTAATTCCTTTAATTCCAAGATGGGGTATCCCCTAAGAAATAAGAATCCAAAAAGTCTAAGGGAAGCTTACAAAGTTGCTCTACATATTGAAAGTAATAGAAGGGTAGCTGGTAAATTCGGAAGAAGAGAATATGTTAAAGTATTGAAAAAACCTAAAGGCCATCTTGAAAAGAGATCTGCTTATGATGATAAGCTAGATAAGGTGATGAAGACTTTGAAAAACCTAAATTATAAGATAAACCAAGAATGAGAAAAGCTTGGGTAATGAGAAACTTAATTTTCAAAGAAATGAAAGACCACCTAGATTGCATGATCAACCTTATAATATTAACTAGCATAATGGGTATGTGTAGGATCATCATGGAAAAAGCAAGCCCTTAAGTGGCAAATAATTCAGAAAAATCAGAGTTAGGCAACTTGAAGTAAAAATTTGAATAAGTTATATATATATTATTTCAAAAATAAGTAAGAATAGAATCTTTAGCAAATTGAATGTAGTTTCTAAACTACTAGGTTTGTTTAAAGAAAAAAAATCTATTTGGTGAAAATTTGAAATTTCAATGCAATAGTACTTAAGTTTCAAGGAAATAATAAGTAGGTGTTTGTCTGACCACCCTAACCACAATAAAATGCTAATATTTTTTTTATAATATTTTAGATATAAGTAGAGGAATCATGTCCCGATGTGATGCATATTTTTTTTATAATTTTTTTCCAAGTAAATAATTAATTATGATTTTTTTATTAGAACTTTTAAAAAATATAAAAAATCGTATGTCTGACCACCTTAACCTAGTCAAAACTTCATGAATTTTATTTATTTATTTTTAATCCTATAGTATGTGAAGCATAGAATGTGATGCATGTTTTGGATTCAAGAAATGTGATACCGTTTGAAAGCTATAGATATTTTTCAATCAGCCTATCAATTAGGACTTTAGTTGTAATTCAAATAGAAAATGAATAATAATTAATTATTAAATTCAAAGTAAAGCATAATTTATATTGGTGGAAAGCTAAGAATCTCCATTAAAACCCTTTTCATTTCATCAATTTTGGGTTAAAAAAAGTCGTCAGCCACATGCCCATCATATTGCCACTTTTTGGCCAATCATGATCGTGCACATACCCTAATGGTAAGAAAACCTTGAATAATTAGAAGAATGTGGAAAAAAAAGAGACTCTTGATCCAATAAATAAAGAAAATTATAGTTTTTTTAATGAAAATCCATGTGGTGTATAGCATGCCAATTGCCACATTCTACATAATAATATGTAGTTACACAATCTTTGGAAGAGAAGTATAATGCATTTGGTAGTTTTGACCCATCTCAAAAAAAAATGGGGAGATAAACATTTTAAAAAATAGGTTGGGAATTGCTAGTGAAGATTGTTCTTTAGATGAAGTCCAATGAAATTGATGGGGATAATCAAAGCCATAAAGTTGATTCTTATCATCACTTTTTTTTTCTAATGGTGATGAAGAAGAAGATTACAATGTTTGCAATCTCAAGATATACCAACCTAATTTGACTATGAGAAGACCATGAGATGAAGAGATTAAGGAAATAGTTGCAACTGTTATTAGCAATTACCATTTGAGGAATAGAGTTGCAAATGGCGATCAGGGTAAAGCTAGCAACCTCTTCATCAAATAGCAGAACAAGGACAAGAAAGAGTCTCAAGTAGAAAATAAGGTGGATGAAGTTAAAGCTAAAGGTAATAAGGGTTCAAAGGTGTGGGCTAAGAGGGTAGGTATTGTGAATATTGATGAGCATATTATAGTTTCTCTAGCCATAAAGGAAAAGTGTAAAAAATAAAAGGTTGAGCAAGAAAGGAAGAATGGTGAGAAAATAATTGAAGAGAAGTCAGAGCTAAAAAGAGAAAAATGTATTGTGCTAAATGTAGTGCAGAAAAATGTATCCCTTTACATTTTCACACTTTATTAGTCCCTCTCTATTAAATTTTAGCTCATTTATGCCTTAATTGTCCTATTTTGCATCCACAAGCCTAATTAAATGCATATTTCTTAGGATAATCCTAACACTTAACAAATAGAAAATCATAATTTAATTTTTTTAGTTGTGTGTTCTAGATCTAAGGATCTGGGTCTCATACACCCCTTTGGGAATATGGGTCCCACCTAGGTCTTGGGAACTGATTTTAAATGTTACATTAAACAAGACACTTCTTGAAATTTGTGTCATAGGTTTGAGCCACTAGGAATCATATGCCCAACCTTGTGTATGAGTCTTGCTTTAGCTTGGACCTATGTAATTCAAATTCTTGGCAGGATTTTATTATCCTAGATATGATATCATCTTGTAATATTGTAATTTCAGGAAATTAGGTATTAAAAAGTATAAATAAAATATTATTTCACATTATTTCACCTAAGCTTTCAAGTATTCAAGCATTATAGCAGTTTTATTATCAAGAGAGCATTCAAGATAAAATCATCAAACATTTGGAGCTACATTCAAGATTCAAGCATCATGTCAAAGTATTTAGGCGTCATGTGTTTTTGTGAGATAATATTTGTGATGTAGGTTTCTTGATTCAAGCAAGAATTCAAGAAAAAGTCTCAAACATCCAATAAACAGTTAAGATTCACATTAATGATAGCCATTTAACACAAGTTTGCAACCTTTTATATCAAGGGTTTGATGAGTTACAACATTGCATTTGTTCATTCATCATTCTTTCTTTCTTTTCTATTTCATTTCAAGGTTTAATTACCAAAATAAGGTTTGACCATGGCAAACCCCTTGAAACATAGATTTTTGGGACCCTATGGACTACTCTTGCACTTGTAGGGTTTTTCACCTAAAAGGAGAGAGATAGGGCTAAAAATTCTAATGTATCACTCAAATCAGAATGTATGCAATGTTGTTTAATGTAAATGAGCTTAATTAAATGAAATTAACTAATGAAAATGAATGCAAAAGTGCAATTACAACTATGTTTGAAAACACATTGTGATATATAAACAACTATATAAATGAAGAAATAATGCAAAAAAAAAAGTATAGGGGTGAATCTGAGTGCACCTAGATGAATTGTGATGATTCTGGAGTGTTTTGAATGCTGATGGAAATTATTGAATTTCCACAGTGCGACTCATTTGCCTAGGGTGGCAAATTAGTCCTCTTGGTGAAAAAGTGTTGGGAGCTGGTTTCTGTTTGTCAACATTTTAAATCTAACAAAATTCAGATTTTTAGTCCTAAGGTGGGATTCATTTTCCACAAGTGCAAAATTAGTCCTCTCCCAATTTTTTGAAAAATCAGGAGACAACTCTACAACAGCAGATCTAGAAATCATTGCTCGTCAGGTTACCAAAGTTAGTTATGTAGAAAATGGACAAATAACTCTCTCCAAGCTTAAATTTGACTCAAGTTGACTTGAAGCACCTAGTTGACTTGGAAATCAATCTTCAACACCTAATAACCTATCAAATTTGCACACAAAGAGCTGCAAACAAACATGCAATAGGGGGAAAATGATTGAGGGTTAGTGAATAGGGGTTTGCCTTGTTCAAACCTCATTTTTGGTAATTAAACCCTTGAAAATATAATGAAATGAAAGAGAAAGATAAACTAATAACATGCAAGTTATATCAACTTACCTAACC
>VDFB02281492.1:798232251-798247838 GCA_007258455.2 Sequoia sempervirens | reverse complement strand
TCTATACATGTCTACCAAAGCATTTTATCAAACAGCTTCATTGCCTTGTCGCTATATGGCTAAAATCCTAAATAGGTGCTTTCAAACAAGCTATGGATGCTTGGAAAAATCTATCAAAGCATAATAGTAAGCAACAAGCCATGGTCTCATGGTTTTTTTTGTGCGAAAATCAGCTCAATTTTATTCACATTTTTTTGTAGATTTTAAACATAGTTTTTTGGCGATTTTGAAGTTTGAAACAGAAAAAAATCATTGACCAAAAAGTCAATGATTTTTTCAAAAAATCAGGGAAAAATCGTCTAGCCTGCAATTTTTTTATAAAAATCATGATTAATCAGGATTTTTTGCAGATTTATGCTTCTATATCACATACCTTCCTTGGCCTAGTGGTGTCTTTCCTTTTTTCTTTTCAGCCTTCTCATTTCCATCGAACACCAGGTCCTTCCACTCCCTCTCCGGAATCATGGGGGATGCTCGTACTTTTTTTTCTTCTCTAAATGTGACCTATATTGGTCCCTCGCATACTTTAGATAGGTACCAGCTTTCTTAAGGACCTTGGTTCAGTTGAATGTTTTATCACTGAACAACACAACTAAATTGTTAATGAGCTCATCTTTTAAATCTTTATTTTGGGGATTCCACCATGTACGTATGGTGGGCCTGAAGAGCTCCAATGTAATATCACTTAGATATTTATAAAAAACATCATTTCCTGCAAAATGATCATGGGATCAATAGTCTAAAAAGAGTGATCAATAAGTAAATTTCAATTGGATTATATAGAATAATAATTAAAACATTTTAAAGTACCTGGGAACGAAATCCTCAGTCACCACAAGTGTGACCGGAAATGTTCCCATACTAGTAATACAGGAAGATCCAAGAAATGCTACTAAAACATCACCAGTACTTGTGGCCTATGCATCCCCAAGTACATGTCCTAACGGATGTTCTAGTATGTGTTCATTGCCAAAGGGTGTTTTAATGGATGCCTGCATGGTATGTGTTTCCGACATTTCAAATGACAATATTGGCATGGATGATGGGGTCAGATAATGTGATGTATGCATAGGAAGATCAAGATGGACACTTGTACCAACCCTTACTCCTCGGGAAGCACTTGCAGTACCCTAATCATGGCCAGGAGCATCACGAGGAGGAAAATAACCCTATAAAAACAACACATATTTTAGTTCATGACATAAAAGAGTAAAAAATATAAAACCATGAATGAACTTATGTTATAATTAAAGACCTCATGATAGCTTACTTGCAAGTTTTGTAATCTCTCTGTCAATACTTTAACCCTCTCTCTTATCTCATCTGTTTGAGGCATTTTGAACATCAACTGAGTCATTTCTTCATTGCATTTTTTCATGAACTTCTTTATCGTATCAAAAGGGTTTACTGAATATGCCATGTCATCATCAGAAAATATTGACTACACCTCACTATGGATGCTCTCCTCTACTTCTAGTGCCTTTCCTCAATTAGTCGACTACAACAAGAATATTAAAAACATTATTGAAAATAACCCAAAAAACTTATGAAAAAAACATAATAATGAAAACATTTTTCTCATATGTAATTTGTACAATTACAATGAGGTAAACCTGTTAGGTAGAAGCACCTAAAGATACATTGTGATCTATGCTCTGGGCTAGAGCCTTCTCTGTACAATCAATGTCCCCCTGTGAAAAAAATAAAATATAAAAAAAATTACCAAAATGAAACCAATAGACTTATGAAAAAAAACATAAGAATAAAATGGTATATTGGAGTCATTAATTGGAGGTTGGGTAAAATGGTACATAGTATGTACCACCCCCATAGTAACTGTGTTTGTAACTAAGTGATTCAAATTGTAATCGATTAGCAACTCTTCCCCTACAATTATTGATTTTATCAAACATAAAAATACACGGTTTCCCTCACGCGCCTTGAATATGCAATTGGGTTGCTTATTTGTTGACCCAAGTTGTGTACTATTTATAAACCATGCAATATTCCCTAATGCTTTTGGCCTTCTGTCAATGTACATAGCCACTCCTTTATTTTGATCCTTATCTTTTAGTTGTATATAATTTGTTGACAGTGCATACCTACACATACTTTTTGTATATTGAACCAGTTGCATCCAATGTTTGTAACTGTAACAAGGTCCAACATACTTCATCAATTCAGTAAATTTTTCATAACAACCTTTTATGCCATCCATGCAAAATAGGCCCAAACCATGTAATGATGATGGTGCTATGTGTTATATCCTCTCGTTGACACAAAAATTAGTGTTTATTGGAGGAAGTTCCTTGGGTACCCATTTTTTCTGTAGATGTTTGTACCTCAAGGGCACCTAGACATCACCTATGCTCTCATCATCATAAGAACATGACCCCCCTTCAGCAAGAAAAAATTCCATGCATTTATGGAATTTTCTTCTAATCTGTTGACCTCTAGTTGATCTCCCTCTTTTAGACATACTACATGTCTCGATTTCCTCTTCTCTTCCTGAATTTCCCTCACTCAAGGAAGACAGATCTAAGAAATACCTATTTGGTGGTACCTACACTCGTAAGGATGTTGGATGAAGTTCTTTCATGGTGATGTGATCCTAAGGTGACATTATGATTAATCTATTATTTCATCGCTAGAATTTCATAGGTTATAAGGTAACCAAGTCTTGATAGATTGCAAGCTATTGTTACTACCGTCCAAATGTGTCCATCAAAAATCAAATCTACTTAACATTTTAACTCCCAAACTTTGTAACAAGTGTTAAATGTGACTATGGTCCACCAGTTACACAACCAAGGCCTCAAATGTATTCTGTAATTGTAATCAAAGGACTTTTTCTCTTCATTCAAGTAAATAAACTTGAAGGGAAACACCACCAAGTATTTTATTAGACACCTACATGACTAAAAATAGAAGCAAATTAATTAACATTTGATTTCCATATGTCTAAGTGGTTAACGGGGAGGGAGTGTGTACTAGGCCTGGTTAAGTCATCATAAGTTTACGCTTTGGCAATAATTTTTTTAAGTCATATTAAATCTTCCTATGTCTAATTGCTAGGAGATTTTTGGTATGTTTTAAGGTAGTATGATTGATGAAAGAGCCCAAAGACTAGCCTTTCTCCATGGTATCTAGGTACACATAGCAGTGGTCTTCTCTTATACGGTTGGACATGATTTAAAGAACTTAGCTAGGAATTATTCATTTAACCTAAGGTTTTCTCATAATGCCATCATTGGAAAAGTATGATCAAATTCTTCTATTATGAAGAATTGGTCTATGTGCCTCTAGTAATCACTATAAATGTTTGTAAGGATAAAATGACTAATTGCATCAAGTAGGAGAGAATCAACTTTGAGTTCTTCAAAGATTATATTCCTCTATTCATAATTTTTAAGGGTTGTGTGTGGAGGAGGTTATCATTACAAAGAAGGGAGGAGACCTTTCCTTGTATTCTTTTATAATTTTCATTATTCTTATTTATTTTACACCTACATTTACAAATGCACATACATATGCATTTACTATTTTCATTTATTTCTCATGTAGTTTAATAGTTTGATCGATTTCATATTATATGTGTTGAAGACTTTAGAATTTCAATTACATTAATTTATGGATATATTGTATCTATAACACTACAAAACCATATGCTCTTTGTATTTACACTTGCATTTAGAAATACACATTTATATACATAGATATAGATTTCTTTAATGATATGTTGCATTTATTGTTCTAGGAGAGCATCCAAAAATTGCATTTACATTTACATTTAAAAATACATATACATATGTGTGTGTGTGTGTGTGTGTGTGTGTATCATTTATATTTAGTGTTCATAAACAACCCATTAGGTCCGCACATGGATAAAAATTCATAAAATCAGATCTCCCATACATGTTTTGTTGAAACCTACACCCTATTCATGCATCCTACAATTACAACAGTATCCATGGGGCCTCTTACACAAGCTACAATAATCACAAAATATTTAAGAGCCACTTTATATCATGTTTGGACTACAAAATCCTAAAAAATAGGGTAACTCAGATTATGATTTGTTGGTGAGTTGAATGGACAAAATCATTAGCACCAGCTCATTCTTGGAGTCTTTTGAAAGAGAAGTGAATCAGGTGGCATTTAAGTACAAACCTTATAGTGTCAAGGTGAATGAGGTAATCAATTTTGATTGGACAACTGATGAAGAGTACAAGGAAATCCAATTGGCTAGTGACACGTGTGCTTTCTGGCTTGATGCTTGTTTGCTCCTCCTTTTTCTATAAGAAATATTTCAAGGCCAAAAGTACACGTTAGCAAGTTAGATATTTTTGGTCGAGTCTAGATGAAGTTGTAGAGAAAATTGTAAAGTCTGATGGTTTTAGGGAAAATACAATTTAGGTTTTGAGTCAATCTATAGTAGGCTTTGAATTCATGGGGAATTGATGTTTTATTACAGTACTGGCATTTGAATTTATATGATTAATTCAAACTCATGTCTCTCCATTGTACAAGCATATTTGAATTTTGAATAAAATGATCAAGGGTTGTTTCATTCATCTCACTATTGTGGTGTGTATGATTCTTGTTTTAGGTTTAATTTAGGGAATTAATTAAAATGCTTGAATGGGATTGTAGGTGGATATGTTCTATATAAGCTATTTTATTTTTTATGTCTTAAATATTATACCATTTTACAAGAATAGGGGTGCCAATGTACAAGAAGATCTTTGGAAACTAGGCATGAAAATTGAAGGTTAAAGAGAATGGGGGTGCCAAACTTATAGTACTCATTGCCCCTTGGTCGTCAATTTTCTGTGAGTGCCCTCAACCTTGTCCTCGGCGCTGGTATTGACCTTGTTTTCACTCCTCCAAACTCTTCCTCGGCACTAATATTGACCTTGTTTTCACTCCTCCAAACTCTTCATTGACACTGGTATTGACCTTGTTTTAACTCCAAACTCTTCCTCGGTGCTGGTATTGACCTTGTTTTCACTCCTCCAAACTATTCCTCGAGGCTGGAATTGACCTTGTTTTCACTACTCCAAACTCTTCCTCAGCACTGGCATTGACCTTTTACTTCTCCAATTTGACGAGCTACAACCTAGTTTTGTTAGCTTTTACAGTATGTTAATTAAGTTCAAAATTTTGGCACCATTTAGCAAGGTTTTAATATTCTACAATATAGTTAAGTATATATTAGCTATATTTTACATAATAAATAATATAATTATTCAACTTATTATAATTAGATATTATATTCTTTAACAAAATTATTAAATACATATAAAATTATTATAATTGGTTTGGTGTCACAATAGTGGTTTCATGTGCCTCGAGAGAACAAATTTTATTTAAATCACATATTTTTAGAAAATATAACGATTTAAGCCTTTAAAAGTTCCATTTTAAGGATTCCAATTGAAGAGGGTTTGATCAAATCACCTTAGATCAAACCCCTTGATAGAACCTCGCTAGTTTTAAACCATACCTAAATGCGTCTCTTTACACCTATCAAAATGCTGATAAAAAATCACTTTTGATTTAGCTTTTGGGGGATCAAATGAATTCATTTAAAATTTATTTCAAATGATTATGGTATTTCTCAGAACAAGCTATCCAATGAATATAATTTTAATATGTTTTGGTTTTGTTATGTATTTGTTTTTTAAGTTTTATTAAACATAGGTTTTTCATCGAAAAAATGAATTTCTTTGTTCTTCACATGTGGAAAATAGAAGATTATCAAAAAAAAAAATTGAAAAATATGAGTGCACCAGATATTGAAGTCCTTGATCCAACAAAAATAAAGCTAAATTTTGACATATACAAAAAAAGTTACGCTTATACGGTACTGTGGTCTGAATTGTAATTCATTTGACTTTGAAACTTGATAAAGGAAAAAATATTCAATAAAAAACTATCTAACCAAGTGGAAGCACTAGACATCAGAGTTACAAATCTAAATTTGAAAGAATTAGAATTTTATCCTTCATGGAAAAAAAGTTATGCGTTATACGGTGTGCGTCACTTTTTAAAAATGTTGTTTTCTGAAAAAAATCAATTTTTGTGGGAGATGGAAAAAGAAGTGTAATTTGATTCCAAAAATTTTGAAAAAAATATTTTTACAATCTACAAGAAAAATTTGATGAGACTCTTGTTTTCACCATCTTCAAATTCCTCACGGTTTAGCCGCTATAGGTGCCCGAATGTCAAAATTTAGTTAAAAATAATAATTTCAGTGTCCAGTTTGGCCAAAAATTGTAAACCACTATTATGGGATCACCCAATAATTAATAATAAGTATATTTTTATATAATACAAAATACAATTAATGTAATATATATTTAATATAATAGTAATATATATTAATATGAGAGAGAAACTAAATTTTGATTGGTTGTTTCATGTTAACAATCCAAGGATGGCATGTGTCCTTGGGGAGTTATGCTCAAGGTAGCATGCCATTTGATTAAAGATATGATAGTTCTCCTTTAAGACCTCTTCAATGTACCCATTGCACACTTAAAGAGACAATGATAAATATAGGGTTCGAAAATATAGAGAGAGAGGGAGATAATTACAAACATACAAATAGAAAGGGAGACAAAGAAATAGAGAGGGGTAGAGAGATAAAGAGATAAGGATGAATAGATAGAGATATAGGGAGGGTGATTGATATATCTCTCCCTGTCGCTCTCTATATCTCCCACTATCTATGTCACTCTCGCCTCTTTCCTCCTCTATCTATTGAGCTATCTCTCCCTCTCCCCCCTTTCTCTCTCATTAACTCCATCTCTCCCTCCATCTCTTCTACTTTATATCTCTATCTCTATTTCTCTTTTTATCTCCCTCTTACTCCTCTCTATATACCCGAGATTAATTAGGAGGTGGAGGGTTGGCTTAAGCGAGGGAGGGATGGAAGAAGGGAGAGAGTGGGAGAGGGTGGCAGAGATGGTGGAAAAGAGTGGAAGAGAGTGGGGGAGAGAGGCAAGAAGAGAGTGGGAGAGAGTGGGAGAGATTGGGAGAGGGAGGGAGAGAGTAATATGGAGTGGGAGAGAGTGTGAGAGGGTGGGAGAGAGGGTGGGAGAGAGTGGGAGAGAGAGGGAGGAAGGGTGAGAATTGAGAGAGTGGGAGGGAGGCAGGGAAGAAGGTGGGAGAGAGTGGGAGAGGGTATGCAGAGAACGTGAGAGAGTGGGAGAGTGGGAGATGGGGAGGGAGAGAGTAGGAGAGAGTGGGAGATAGTGCGAGAGAGCGGGAGAGAGTGGAAGAGAATGTGGGAGAGTGGGAGAGAGCGAAAGCGTGGCTACATAGGGTTTCTATACATAGTATTTGTAGAAGAATGGTATCTCTATTTTGAATTATTCTAAACCTTGTTTCTATGTAGTAGTTTTAAATTCATTTTGTTGTTATACTCTATAATTAATAGTTTATATATTGTACTCTCTCTATACATGATTTTTAGCAAGACTGGGGAAACTAATAGAACCTTCATTTATTTTTTAAAAAAGACTAAGAAATGTATGAAAATTTGACAACATTGAAACCATGAAAATAAAAGTGAAAATAAAAATTTAACATAGTAAAAATGGCCAATCATGTGCCAAAAATGGAAAGAACCATTTGTTGTTACTCTAATATTTCAACCACATACTAAATTACCAAGTGCATTTTATAAATGTATCATGCAAGGAGCACAATACAGGGAATCAATGTGAATGATTCTCATCAAGAAATTAGACAAGCTTTGAGATTGAAGGACCCAAGCTCTTTGTAGGTTTTCAATGAAGATTTAATTAGCCATTAATAGGACCAATAAGAAAATAGATAAATGTGAAAATAAATTCTAATCTCTAAGAGTGTTGTGCTAAGAATTACATAAACATCTCATAAATTTCAATAGAGACATGAGGCACATTTATAGAAATAAATGAAAGAAATAGCTATTTAGATAGTTATTAATCTACAAAAGAGTAGGAACTATGTACTTCAAGAGATTAATAAAAATAAGTTTTTATTTATAATTTTTAAATTTGATAATTTTGAAATTATCATAGATGTAAAGTAAAGATAAAATATTTTTCAACAAAACAAATAAAAATGACAAACAAATAATGTGATTAATCAAGAATAACATGATATTGCAAAAAATATAATAAATAAAAGATTATGCATAATTGTACATAAGCCACCAAAAGTCTAAATATACCTATCTTTATAAAAAAATATATATATATTTAAAATGACTAAAAATTATTAAAACTTATTTAGCTCCATCACAAAATACTACCTTCCATATAAAGAGTATACAACATGATACTTATAGAAAACAAATTATGTAGGATACTAAAAAATTGTTAAAAAGATAAGATAAAATTATAAATGAAATTAATCATATTAATTTCATAGTTAAAAAGATAATTCTATGGGTCTTTACATATACATGATATATAATAATCTTTAAATCTTTATATAAAAATATATATATTATATTTTATAAACTTATACATTAAATTTTTTAATATTTAAGTTATACTAAAATCTAAGATGTTCAATATTCATTATTATTTTTAAATTGTAATATTGATTAAAGATATGTAATTATTTTTATAAGATTTAAATTCAATAATGAACTTGGAAAATATTAACTCAATCAAAATTGTTTCTATTATCCAAAATACTATATAACTAAATTATAAACTATTATAATATAATATTTAAATTTTCTATTTCAAATGTTAAATAATTCTAATGTTAAATTTTTATAATTATAAACTTACCTTTTAATGATGTAAGTTTTTTAATTAAAATTAGTTTTTCAGCATATATTAACATACCTAGATATATTCACCAAAATCTATTATCTATTGTTGATTATGTAATTTTGTATGTATAATATATTTTTTAAAAAATAAAAATATATTTTTGAAAAAAAATATATATTTAAAAAATTAAACAATACATTTTTTAAATTAGAAATATATTAGAAATATTTTGAATGTATTCAACTATCAAAATATGATTTCTTTTAACATACCATTAAAATCACTAGTTGCTCTAATTTCTTCGCTTTTGCTCATTTTTAATGAATTTCCTCCCGGCCTTGTCAAATATTTCATTTTAAATGTTTTTTCTTTGGAAGCAATGAAACATTTAAAATATATTGCACAAAAATTTCCTTGGGCCCCACATTGTACAATCCACGTCGCAGCCAGCCGTGATTTCCCAATCAACCAAAGCACCATCGTAAGATGTCAGGGAATGACTCATATCATAGGATAGTTGATGAACAGTCACAAAAATTTCATCCCTAGATGGGACACGTGTCGCCCACCCATGATATCACCATCCTACAATTCCCGATCACAGGATGGCAGGCAACCGTTGATCTTAAAGGAATTTTGATCGATGACATCACAAATTTCATCCTTCTAAAAAATAAAACATTCATTAAAGGGCAAGCAGACATTACTAGGCGGATGGAAAAAAATGAAATAAGTTTTTTGAAAACCGTTCAACACAGGGCCAACCAAGACTTAGGAAAATAAAAACCCCGGAGGAAATAAAATATTAAGACCAAAGGGACCAGGCCTAGATGGAACGATGGGGCATAAGATTTTTTTAAAACCCTTCAAAAAAGGTAACAACGAAATAGATCCCAACCAAGGCATTAGGTAAACACAAGGGTTTAAGATGAAGACAAAGCTAAAACCTCAGCCCTAAGAAATTTTCCAACACGATGAAAGACCACTGACATAAGGCAGGGCATGAGTGAAACATCAGGAACAAAAATTGAAGTTCCATCAGTACAAGCATTGGATAATTTTATATTAATAGTTTGTTCTATAAAAAATATAAAAGGTGAGCACAATAAATAACATGTATTTTCCCATTAAATGTGAAGGATTTTCAAAAAGTTATAGTGTTCAACTATTGGTCCATTTCTGTTCAATATAAGTTGTATTTTAAATCATTATGTGTTGTTTTTATAACAAAATATATATTTTTTGTGTTCAACTATTAGTCCATATGTGTTGTTTTTATAAAATAGAACACAGAGAACAAAACTTTGAAGTTCCATCACTATCCGACCATAACCCTAAACCCTAAACCATTAACCCTTAACCCTTAAACCCCAAACCCTTAAACCCTCTACCCTCTCTCTCTCTCTCAAGTCTCTCCCTCCTACCCCCTCTCCCTCTCAGTTCCTCTCAAGTCTCCTCCTACCTCCCTCTTTCTCCTCCTCTTTTAGGTCTTTTCTCTCTCACTCACTCTCTCCCTCCACCCTTAACCCTAAACCTGGAACCATCTACCTTTGTACCCTTAACCATCTTTCCTCTATCTATCTCCCACTCCTTCCCCTCTCTCTCTCTCAAGTATCTTCTTCACATCCTACTCCCTCTCCCTCCCCTTAGGTCTCTCTCTACTCACTCACTCCTCTATCTCTTTATCCCTCCACCTCTTAACCTTAAACCTCTTAAACCATCTTACCCTCTACCCCTCTTTTAACCCTCTCCTCTCTATCTCTCTCAGCCCCCTCTCTCTCTCTTCTCTCAAGTATCTTCATTATCCTAAATTAATTCCTCTCCTCTCAGTAGGGTCTCTCACTCACTCACTCACTCCTCTATTCCTCTCCCAGCCAACCTCAACTCCTAAACCCTAAACTCCTAAACTCCTTAACCTTAAACTCTTAAACCCTCTACCCCTAATTCTTAACCCTCCCTTCCTTTTTATCACTCTCTCCCAAGTCTCTCCCTCCTAGCACAACTCCCTCTCGGAGGTCTCTCTCTCACTCGTCCAACCTATCTCAAGTCTCGCCCTCCTACCCCTTCTCCCTCTCTTTGGTCTTTCTCTCACTCACTCACTCCCTCTATCTCTCTCCCCTCCATACCCTTAAACTCTAAACCCTTAAACCCTCTACCCCATATCTCTCTCCCACTCCCTCCCTCTTTCCCTCTTTCCATCTTCAATCTTCATATTATGTTTCTTTCCCTTCTAATTTTGCATTTTAAATGAAAAAACTTGGTTTTACACCTTATTTAAGTCATTTAGTCCTTGATTTTTGTCTCCAATAGATTTATTTAAAACTATAGACACCGTCCAATTGAATTATGAGATTCCTCTCTTCTTCTATTAGGATGTAAGAAAAATCATTTTAGAGGTCTTTTTGGATCTTATCCATTCCTTTTTCAAGGAGATCCTTTCTTTGAAAATGTTTCTAAAGACTTGGATATTCCACTCTTTTAGTCTAATTTTTATGAATTTTAACTTTCGATTCAATATGCACATCTTCGTGCAATGATCAACTGTTTGGGTGAGCCAAGAGTCAGTGACAACCATTCCTCTATCTCTCTCCCCTTCCCCTCTCTCATAACTCATAAATAAGTGACATATTTCATGAAGAAGTGAAATAAGTATTTTTTTGTTTCAAATAAAATACCACAACTCTCCACTATAAGTATATCATTTAAAAAATAGAATGGTCATTTAATAAAATAAGACACTCATTGAAACAAGTGTTGTTATCATAATGAAAAAATATTGTTCTTACCTGTACAACAATTGGGGTAGCAATGTACAAGCATTGAATAATTTTATATTAATAGTTTTTCCTATCACAAATATAAAAGGCGAGCACAATAAATAGCATTTATTTTCCCATTAAATGTGAAGGATTTTCAAAAAGTTTTAGTGTTCAACTATTGGTCCATTTTTGTTCAGTATAAGTTGTATTTTAAATCATTATGTGTTGTTTTTATAACAACAAATAGCTTTTTTGTGTTCAACTATTAGTCCATATTGTTGAATATAAAAGGTAGAGATATCAAATATTTATGGTTATCAATAAGTATTTGGTCTCTCTCTCTCTCTCTCTCTCTCCCTCTCTCCCTCTATCTCTCTTCCCTCTACCCTAAGCCCTAAACCCTTAAATCCCTCTTACCTCTTACCTTCTTAAACCCTCCCTTCCTTTATCTCTCTCCTTCACTCCTCCCTTCCTCCTCCCACCTCCCTCACAACCATAAACCCTTAAACTCCTTCCATTCTCTACCTCAACACTCTTCCCTCTCCCCCCTTCCCTCCTATTTCTCTCTCTCTAATTCTCTCTTCTTCCCTCTCCCTCTTCCTCCCTCCTAACAGCTCTATATATATCTCTCTCTCTCCCTTTCCTTCTTTTCCTCTCTCCTCCTCTTAGGGTCTTTCTCTCACTCACTCCCCTCTATCTCTTTCCTTCTCTCCACTTTGAAATTCTAAATTCTTTAAACCTAGACTCACCATGTACTTAACTTCTCCTCTCCCTTTCTCTCTATCTCAAGTATCTTCATTATTCTACTCTTTCTCCTCCTTGGGATCTTCAATACTCACTCTCTATCTCTCCCTTAACTTTAACCCCTATCAAAACCTCTACCTCTACCTTTTAAACCTCCCTTCTTGTATATAGAGAGGAGTAAGAGGGAGAGCAAAAAAAAGAGAAGAGATAGAGAGGAGTAGGAGCAGAGAGATGGAGGGAGAGATGGAATGAATGAGAGAGAAAGGGGGGGGAGGGAGAGATAGCTCAATAGATAGAGGGGGGAAGAGGCGGGAGTGACATAGATAGTGGGAGATATAGAGATATAGAGGGTGATAGGGAGAGATATACCAATCACACTCCCTATATCTCTATCTATTCATCCTTATCTCTTTATCTCTCTACCCCTCTCTATCTCTTTGTCTCCCTTTCTATTTGTATGCTTGTCATTATCTCCCTCTCTCTCTATATTTTCTTCCCTATATTTATCTCTATTTCTCTTTTTATCTCCCTCTTACTCCTCCCTATATACCTGAGAGTAATTAGGAGGCAGACGGTGGGCAAGAGGAGAGAGAGAGAGGGAGAGAGAGGGAAAGGGAGAGAGAGGGGGAAAGGGAGAGATAGATATATATATAGCTAAAGAATTAGGAGTGTGAAGGGAGAGGGGAAGATGGGAAGAAGGAGAGAGGGAGAGAGAGAGAGAGAGAGAATTAGGAGGGGGAAGGGGGAGGGGAAGAGTGTTGAGGGTAGAGGATAGAAGGTTTAAGGGTTTATGGTTGAGGAGGTAGGAGGGAAAGACTTGAGATAGAGAGAGAGAGAGGGAGGGAGTGGGAGACAGGGAAGAGGCCATGGGTAGAGGGTGGAGGGTTTATGAAGGGTTAAGGGAGAGATAGAGGGAGTGAGTGAGAGAGAGAGATACCTAAGGGAGGGAGAGGGGGTAGGATATTGAAGATACTTGAGAGAGAGATGGAGGGAGGGAGTGAGAGACAAATAGAAGGAGGAGGGTTAAGGGTATAGGGTAGATGGTTTAAGGGTTTAGGGTTAAGGGTGAACGGTAAAATACATGTTATTTATTGTGCACACCTTTTATATTTGTGATAGGACAAACTATTAATATAAAATTATCCAATTCTTGTACATTGCTAACCCAATTTTTGTACAGATAAGAACAATATTTTTTCACTATGATAACAAGACTTGTTTGAATGAGTGTCTTATTGTATTAAATGACCATTTTATTTTTTAAATGATATACTTAAAGTGGAGGGTTGTGAAATTTTATTTGAAACCAAAAAAAATAATTATTTCACTTCTTCATGAAATATGTCACTTCTTTATGAGTTATGAGAGAGGGGAAGGGGAGAGAGAGAGGAATGGTTGTCACTAAATCTTGGCTCACCCAAACAGTTGATCATTGCACTAAGATGTGCATATTCAATCAAAAGTTAAAATTCATAAAACTCAGACTAAAAGAGTGGAATATCAAGTCTTTAGAAACCTTTTCAAAGAAAGGATCTGCTTGAAAGTAGAATGGCTAAGATCCAAAAAGACCTCTCAAATGATTTTTATTACATCCTAATAGAAGAAGAGAGGAATCTCATAATTCAATTGGATGGTGTCTATAGTTCTAAATAAATCTATTAGAGACAAAAATCAAGGATTAAATGACTTAAATAAGGTGTAAAACCAAGTTTTTTCATTTAAAATGCAAAATTAGAAGGCAAGGAAACATAATATGAAGATTGAAGAGGGAAAGAGGGAAAGAGGGAGAGAGTGGGAGAGAGATATGGGGTAGAGGGTTAAATGTAGATGGTAGAGGGTTTAAGGGTTTAGAGTTTAAGGGTATGGAGGGGAGAGAGATAGAGGGGGTGAGTGGGTGAGAGAAAGACCTAAGAGAGGGAGAAGGGGTAGGAGGGCAAGACTTGAGGTAGAGTGAATAAGTGAGAGAGAGATCTCAGAGAGGGAGTCATGCTAGGAGGGAGAGACTTGAGAGAGAGAGAGAGAGGGAGGGAGTGGGAGAGAGATAGAGGGAGGGATGGTTAATGGTAGAGGGTAGATGGTTTAAGGGTTTAAGGTTAAGGGTGGAGGGGATAGAAATAGAGGGAGTGAGTGAGTGAGTGAGAGACCTAAGAGAGGGAGAGTGGGTAGGATATTGAAGATAGTTGAGAGAGATAGAGAGAGGGAGGGAGTGGGAGAGAGGTAGAGGGAGGGAGGGTTAAACATAGAGTGTATATGGTTTAAGGGTTTAAGGTTAAGGGTGGAGGGGATAGAGTTAGAGGGAGGGAGTGAGTGAGTGAGAGAAAGACCTAGAAGAGGGAGAAGGGGTAGGAGGGAGAGACTGAGAGAGAAAACCCGAGAGAGGGAGAGGGGTAGGAGGGAGACTTGAGAGAGAGAGTGGTAGAGGGCTTGCTGGCTCAGTTTAAAGGGCTAAGGGCTACCTGGTTTAGGTTTAGGGCAAGGTTATGTGGCTGGGTAGTGATGGAACTTCAAAAGTTTTGTTCTTTGTGCTCCAAGGCTATAAAACAACACATATGTATCTAACAGTTGAACACAAAAATCTACTGTTGTTAAAACAAACAATGATTTAAAATACAACTCTATACTAACAAAAATGGACCATAGTTGAAAAACTATAAGCTCTTTTGAAAACCTTCTACATTTAATGGGAAAATACATGTTATTTATTGTGCTCACCTTTTATATTTGTGATAGGACAAACTATTAATATAAAATTATCCAATGCTTGTACTGATGGAACTTCAATTTTTGTTCCTAATGTTTCACTCATGCCCTGCCTTATGTTAGTGGTCTTTCATCGTGTTGGAAAATTTCTTAGGGCTGGGGTTTTAGCTTTTTCTTCATCTTAAACCCTTGTGTTTACCTAATTCCTTGGTCGAGATTTATTTCGCTGTTACCTTTTTTGAAGGGTTTTAAAAACATCTTATGCCCCATCATTTCGTCTAGGCCTGGTCCCTTTGGTCTTAATATTTTATTTCCTTCGGGGGTTTTATTTTCCTAAGTCCTGGTTGGCCCTGTGCTGAATAGTTTTAAATAAACTCATGTCATCTTTTTCCATCCACCTAGTAATGTCCCCTTGCCCTTTAATGATTTTTTGATTTTTTAGAAGGATGAAATTTGCACTACCGTCGATCAAAATGCCTTCAAGATCAACGGTTACCCACCATTCCATGATCAAGAATTGTAGGATGGTGATATCGTGGGTGGGTGACATGTGTCCCATATGGGGATCAAATTTGCGCAACTGTTCATCAATTGTCCTATGATC
>VDFB02281492.1:798105565-798232151 GCA_007258455.2 Sequoia sempervirens | reverse complement strand
TGTAGCTTCACCAAAATAAAATAGAGAAAATTGGTGTCCTCTCTTTCACCTTTAGGGTTTGGGACCTAAAAGGAAAGGGGAAATCTTCACACACTTCACTCAAGAACAAACCCTTGAGATATCAATGTAAAAGAGAAAGAGATCTTGCAAGAGGGATATACTATGGTTGAATGATATCTAATCAGGGGTTCACCACCAAGTTTAGACTTGTAAAATATAAGATGAAATGAAAAACCCTAATTGAATGCAAACTAATTCTAAACGACCTAGAAAGAGGAATGAAATGCAATAGAAAATTTTAAAAATAGAAAGTGTGCACTTGGAAAACCTGACATGGTTGAATGGAGGTTTGAACAAGTGAAGAATCTTCTATCAAGGTTGACTGGGACTCATTCTCTAGGCTGGGAAAATTAGTCGAGTTTCTGGGAAATTGTGCAGATACATGTTTCTTCCGAAAGGGTGTCTAGATCTATAAAAATCTCTATCAGGCCTGTATAGTGGAACTCGTTCGCCACTTGTGATGACTCAACCCACTTTTCATTTTTTAGAAGTTTTAGACCTGATTTTGTTCCGCTTGGTCTACTCTTCTCTTCTTGATTTATTTTCATATTTGAAATTGCAAATTGCCACCTATAGGTCTTCTTGAAGGTTCTCCAAGGGTTGATGACAGCTTTAACAAATTTGATTACTTGAAGAAATTTCTCCAATCTTACTCCTTGAGGAATCTGCAACCTAGCTCTACAAATCACACACAAAGGAGAGGGAAAATTTTTGTGGGATTAGTGAATAGGGGTTTGTCTTGGTCAAACCCCTTTGTTGGTAATTAAACCTTGAAATGAAAGTAAATATGAATGGAGAATGATGAATGAACAAAAGGAAATGTTTCAACTCACCAAACCCTAGCAATAAGGTGTTGCAAATATGCTTGAAATGGTTGCAATGGATGTGGTTCTTGACTCTTTCTTGATTGAAGTTCATCTTACTTGAAACACTTGCTTGAGTCATAAACCCTACATCACACTTGTTAGCACAATAACAAACATGATGATTGGCACTTGAATGTTGCTCCAAAATGTTTGATAATATACCCTTGAAATGGTCTTGAATGCTCTTTTGAATGCTAAAATGCTCTTGTGAACTCTCTTGAATGCTAGGTGAGAATATGAGTGAAAGAACCTTGTATTTATACTCAATTATGCAAGAATTCCTGAAATTACAACACTACAAGCTGACATCAAATCTAGAAGAATAAAATCCATCAAAAAATTTGAATTAAATTTTATTTTGGGCCACATAGTACTCATTCGCTCAAGGTGGTGAATGATTCCCATCAAGAAAATGTATGGGACCAAGAACCAAAAGTGCTTAGAAATGTGTAAAAACTTATTTGGGCCAAAACATGCAGGTGGGAACCATTCGCCCAAGGTGGTGAATGAGTCTCAAACACAAAATTTGGGCCACACAAGCCAAGAACACCCGATTTATGATTGATTACTAATTGGTTTCAGGATTATCCTTGAAAAGATGCAATAAATGAGGCTTGTGGATGGAAAATAGGGTGAGTTAAAGCATGAGAAAGAATAATTATTAATGACAAGCCTAGAGAAGTGTGAAAGTGTGTTACAACACTTTACAACACTCCAAACAAGGCAAGAGTAAGGTTAATTTTGATTAAAAATAAGTTTATTATGCTTAGTTATTTGATAAAATCCTAGAAAAGTGTGAAAGTGAGTTACAACACTTTGCAACACTTTAGCAAGGCACCATTAAATTTCATCAGTTCACAAGGGCCCAAGACCTAATGTGAATGTGTCAACCACATTACAACACTAAATCAAGGAAACATTAAGCCAAAAGCCACAAGGAGGGTCCAAACAAGTAGGAAAATGCAAAGGGATACATTTTTCTACACCATAGTTTTGATTATAGTAAATTAAGGAACAATCCATACCCATTATGGAGCAGCCATAAAGGTGAAGAGGGAAAAAAATATCACCAGAGGTGAGATAATGAAAAAAAAACTAGAACAACAAGACCCAAAACCACCAAAAAAGAATCAATGAGATTTGAATCCAAACTTCAAAAAAGACCATAGAGTAGGAGCTAGGCCATCATGAAGACCCCCATCATTAATAGGCAAGATACCAATATTATCAGAAAAAAATCTCTTACAAAAAATAGTGGGAGGAATCTAAGAAGAAGTACCTCTAGGCCCAACATCCAACTTCCTTTTTATCCATAACATAGGACTAATACCAATAGCCTCATGGGAGGCCAAAGTCACAACAGATTTGTTTTCACCATTTTGGGTACTCATCGTAGTATTTAAATCTTTATGATGATAAGGTTGACCCTGAACAATATATCAATGTAGTCAAGTAGATTCATAAAGAAAATATTTCTCCCAAGACCCAAGCTTGGAGTAAAGGTTCACACTTTTGGGCAACACAGATCTAGACTCAACCTAAACACAAAATATTGCAAAGAGAAAGATGGATCTATTTTTAGTGACCTTATCTAAGGTAATAAAATGATCAACATTAGTAATATCATGAAGAATATCTTCATCCCAAAATTTGTAAGGAAGCTCAAGGAGACATGCCCAAATAAGCTACAAGTTAATTTTAGTAACAAAAAAGCCAATAGACTAGCTTTGAAGGTGAAGAAAAGCCTTACTAAAGAACCAAGGGACTTTGTGATAAATGTGTGTATAGTCCTCCAAGGTACTAAAGGAAAAAAGGAAAAACCTAGTCATCAAGGCCAAGATGCAAAGGCGAAGAGCAGCCCAACACTCAAAAGCCCACATATGAATGATATCAATATTTGGTATAAATCCATAAAATCTCCCAATAAGGGTATCTTGTAGACCAAACATAGTTATATCAATCCACCCATCAGGAATAGTGAGAGAAAAAGAAGGAGCAATAGGTGTCTCAACATTACTAAGAATAATCTAAGAATCCTCCTAAGAAACAATGGGAGTTCAACAACATTTCCCTAAAGATTAGGAAGATCAAACTCAAGACAATGATGAAGAGGAACTGAAGAGTGGAGATCACCTAGAGAAAAACTATCCTACAATCCAAACTAATCAAGATTATAAATTTTGGGGACCTCCATGGGAGACCCCAAAAGAGAACCCCCCAAGAAAATACTCGGAACCCCCAACAAGCCTAGCTACCACAGGGTTGTGAGAAACTATGAATCAGTCAAATGTAGGGGAGGAGAAAAAGGAGGGGGAAACAAAAAGACCCTCTTGGGAGATCTACATAGGTTTAACCCATCTTGACCCAAACTATCAAAACCCACATCACCCAACACACACTTATGGGTAAAGCATTGGGATTCCACCCATAAAGTTTGAAGTGAAATATCTTCATCTAGATTTGACTTGGCACACCTCCCGACAGAAGAACAAAGCACCTTCTTTTTCTTAGCTTTCAAACGGGCCTCCAGAAGAATTCCTAAAATATATTCACCGTCCTCCATACTCCCAAAATTTGATTAGCCATCACAATCCTCCTCAAGATATGCTCCTTCAAATCCAACACCAACAAAAAAACATCACCATCAATGCCTAGTCCTACAACATTGTTAGCCTCCCAAGCTCTAAAAACACTACTGCCCACTCCAACACCATGTAAGGTTGAAGCCATTTTGGAAAATCAGCCCCAAAAAGCCACAGTAGAGACCAAAACATTTATAGCAGCTGGAATACTACCCACATTAGCAATAGAAATCCTTAGAACTTGAACCAGGTTGACCACATCTATAAATCCACCGCCATCATTGTCACTCAAACCCTCATCTCTAGTATCATGGCCATAGCTAGAGCCAATAGCGACCACCACTATGGTTTTTGAAGCACCAAAGTGCATCATATTACAAGTTGTAGAAGTTTAGTCTAAGGCTTTCATAGTATATATTCTAAGGCAAAGACATAATATTTTGGTTTACATCCTTCTATAGAGCAATATTTAGTCTTGCAGTTTAGAATTTAAGTTCATTGAGATGTGAAGCTATTATATCAAAAAAATTCATGCCAATAATCCTTTTGTGGAGAAAGTTAGAAGTGAAAGAGTATTGAACTATATTAGAGCAATGCAAAATGGTTTAGAAGACTAGTTGGAATGCTCTACATTCCACAACATGTGAAGTTCTAATCAAGGATTTTTTAGGACATACTTAGTAATGTCTAAAATATGTTATATTGAAGTTTCAGGTGATCTGGTGATCCACAAGTTTATTTTTCAAATTATCAGAGTGATATTATTGGTTCTATATGCCTAATCTTAATTGGAACAAGTGTTTGAATACTTGTACCAATAGAAGTTTGTGAAGTTTATTTGTATGAGTTTGTGTGGACACTCCACATGTCTCATAGTATCTAAGGTATGAATGACATGAAGATATTTCTTGCTTCCAATACCACATAGGTGTTTCAAGTCATTTTGTGTTCGATTATGCTTATTGTTGAGGTTGACTAACTTATGTTGATGTTGTGTTCCACTAATTCAATATTGGGTAGAGTTTAAGGAGTGATTGAAGATGTTGTATGGGTCATGTCGACTCATTTGGAAGAAATGTACATAATGTTTTATCACTCTTGTGTATGGAAAATGGATATGAAGGCTGACATGCTACAAGTTACATATTTTCTTGTTTATGGTCGACTTAATTTATATTTACAAAGTGCAAAAATGCTATATATAGAAGATAAAAGATGAGAAAAGAAGTAAGAATATATTTGATGATTTGTAAGTGTATGGTAAGATTGTAGTAAGGTCTTCCATAGACCTAAAGTGTAGAATTGATGACTATCAGTGGGTTGAAGCCATAAAGTTAGTCATATTCTAGTTATTTTAATTAGGGAGATGTAGTTTCCATGAGTGTAACCCTAAAAATGTAGTCAAGGATTTGTATATTCCTTAGGTTGTAGCCATAAATCAAATTTTTAACTATTATTTATTTGTGAGGTTGGATTAGGATAGTAGATCCAAGTAGCTTTTCTCACTGTGGTTTTTCCCCTATGGGGTTTTCCACTTATATCTCATGTCAACTTTGTTTCTTGTGTAGATGCTTATCTTCTTTCCTATTTTTATTAAGTAGATGAATTATTTAATGGTATAGCTTAGCTTCAATAGTTAAGGATTGAAATTGAAATTGAAGTATGTTGTTTCACCCCCTCTTAGTATTCTAGTGCCTCCAATAATAGGGTACATGATATTTTTTGATTGTATAGTATACTCATTTTTGTACTTAACTTTTATTTAGATTTTATATGATGATGTATCTAAATTAATTCTATGTGTTTGTTTGTTTAGTTCAAACTTGATATTGGTTCAACTTTATGGGTTGAATGGTGATGGATATGGTTCCTGATGTGTAGCTACATTAGCCCATACAGGCTAACTATAGGCCATAATAGACTGTAAGGCATTATGTGAATATTTTGAGCCCATAGTGTGGTTGAGAAATCAATCTCCCACTAATGATTATTCTTAAATGATCCTGTAGGTAGAGGTGGATAGAGAATGTGTTGAGAAAGATCAATTTCATCAACAGTGTATAGAGATGTGAGATGATGGTTGATTGAACTCAATGAGCTCAAAACATTTAGCAATGATTGGAAATTAAAATATCTCACAATTTTATCACTAATTGAGATTATATTCCACTATTCTTATTTATTATAAAGGCTGCTTGAGTTTGATTACCTTAATACAAAAGATATTTCTACTAGTATGTGCCCATACTAACAAAAATAAGTTACATATGGCTAATAATTGAGTCCCTTAACTATAAATTCTTGTTCTACTACCTTATGAATGGAATATCCCTCTTATTAAAATCATGCCCAATGATTCTTAGAAAAATGATAATGCAAAGAGTTTTGAGAATACTATAAGTTATGAGGACTAGTAAATTAAAAAGGGATCAATAAGTATTATTATTATTTTATTATATATTTTTTCACATTATAATATAATATAAATATATGCATACATATATGTAAAACAAAAAAATTCAAAGCTACAACACTATCTTAGCATAAAAAAAATACACTCAAATATGAATTACTATATGTAATAAGTATTACATTAATATGAATAGTAGTATTAAAATACTATAATTTTTCGCAACTTATTAAAAAAATTATTTAAAAAAACCTAAAAATCATGTGTGCATTGACACAAAGGACTACCTAGCATAAAATAAAAGAACCCAAAAGGTCAAGTGGTAAAGAAGAAAGAGGAAATATTCCAAAGCCTAATACTTGGAGAGCCTTAGAACAAATTTTGATTTTCAACATCTTTGTTGATTTCTAGAGAGACTTTCACTTGGCCTTAATTGGTATATCCTCCTTAAATACTTTATTTTTTCATCTACCTACCATGAATCTCTATAAAAGATACTTTACATGTTTTCCACTGTATTCTTCACCTATATATCTAGTTGTGCTAAAGGCTTAAATCCTATTATTTGATTCCTTTATATCAACTAGTTGAGATCATGTCTAAGAGAATTGTTGGCCTATTCTTAGGCATTCTCGTGTAGATTTATAAATTCCTCCTTTAGTACCATATAATTGCATCCAAGGGTGATTACAATTCTTACCTACAATTCAAATTTTAATGTTCTTGTCCATTTGTACTATTTTTTAGATTGATTTAGTACGAGTTTATGTCTTATTTCTATGATTTAATATTTAAATAGATTCATATATGTAATTAATATCATTAATAAAGTAAAATAAATTTGAATATCTTGGATTTTAATCTTAAAAGGAATCTAGAGATTGCTTGAATTTATTAAAGGAGTACACTCATTACATCAAAATTCTATAAGGTATTTGTATACTTGTGTGTGTTGTCATAAGACATTGGCTTAGAGCCATAAAATTGGTGCAATCATGGCTTTGACGTAGAACAACCCTATCAATTTGATAGATTCTTAAATAGTGATTGTAAATACCACAATTATTACAATACATTTATATTTATAATATTATAGATTACATAATCTAGAGTCTATATATTAGTATATCAATTCATGTGTAAGAGGTTAATTTGGAAGAACTTAAACTTGAAGTTAAGTTATTTATAATTGAACTATAGAGTGTTTTACATTTATATAATTTAAAACAAGTGACATCTTGAACACATAAATTTCTATAATGTAATGAATCAATTTAACCTCACCTAATTTTCAAATATATATTACTATTCATAAACTAAATCTATTACTTGAATCTAAGCTACTTATGTAATTATTTACATTTACTTAATTTAAATAGATCTATATCTTAAAACATATACCAAAACAATAATAATTATATATACTTTTTCAATATTCCCTTCTTAAATTATCAATGGTCAATGTTTAAATGGTCTGCACATTATTGTCATAATTTTGTTTTTCTATTTTAATGCCCTGCACATGATTGTCATAGTTATGTTTTTGTATTTTAAGGGCCTGCACATGACTGCTATAATTATTTAAGAAATGTAAATCAGTGGACAATACAACAAAGTGTAAATAAGCATTCACCGTTTGTCTTTTACCATCGTTACCTTATTTTTTAATTATTCTTTGTTTAATGCGTGTCACATCCCCGTGTAAGGGGACCTGCAAGAGGGGCCTTATCCTGATAAGACTCCTAAGCGGTGGTCCATCTGAGTTATGATTCTTATGAAAGGAATTTTGTTTATCAAGGCTTACAAAGATGGACCACCGCTCAGGAGTCTTATCATGATAATTATGCAGCCTTGGAGACGAAATTACAGGATCCGTTAGGATTAGCATTACTGGGGAGATCCTTTCCAACAAGAGGATTTTTCAGAAAATGGGAAGAGAAGTTCTATTGCCTGATCATGACAAGAACATGAGAGGGAAGCTACCAAACTGAAAAGAAGATAGAAATTTCAAGGAGAATAGAGTAGCAAAAGAGAGACAAATCAGGAGGGTACGTGAAGGGGAGACTACCCAGAAAGGAAAATAAAACACAGACGAAGCAGAGACAGCTGAGCAAGAGAATTTCTTGCAAGGGATAGAGTTTTCTGGACCAGCCGTCCTGAAGGAGGTGATCCTATTGCCTGCACCAGAAATATCTTCAACATCATAATTTCCAGAGCTGGGTAGATTTCTCCTTCTCTTTTAAATAATATAATAGTACGCAATTTTGAACCATTTACTCTTGCAGCTGAAAATTGATTTCATCTATGCTGCTTACGGGATATGTAGATGACAGTTCGTTTGTAGTTGGTGTAAACAAGAGAATGTTAGGATCGAAGAATAAAATAGCCAATCCTCTCTTCTCACTCAAATGATAAACAAAAATGAAAATGTGGAAACTTAGACAAGGTACGTGAGCTGTGGAAACTTGTGAGCTATAGTTTTCTTTTGGGAATAGATTTTGGAAAATGATAATCTGTTGCATTGCTTTGTTTTAGTCCCTTGTATTGTATTCCTTTCATTTTATTTTTATAAGGAAAGTTACTTGGTCTTTAAAGAAATTTTGGGTATAAGAATCTATAGTTATGTTCTTTTAGGAGATTAAGATAAGAAAAGCAATCTGGGGTTTTGATTTCATTTGAAAGAGAGTATGTAGGAAATCTTTGGTTCAAGGAGGCTCATATGATCCAAGTCCATAAGGGACAGTATAAGGAATAGCTCTAGGTTGGGAGTAATGAAAGAGAGTATGTAGGCAATCTTTGGGTGAAGGAGGCTGCTATGATCCAAGTCCATAAGGGACAGTTTAAGGAATAGCTCTCGGTTGGGAGTTTTTTTCAATTATAACTATCTATCCCTTTTCAATATGCTTTAGATTGTGGATAAATTTCTAGTAGATAGCAATGGTCTCACTTTCAAATTGATGTCCTTAATAAATACATCTAAGCTAATAAAAAAGCAGTTACTCATTATCAAGGTTCTCTACTTTAAGGTTTAGGTTTTTTGGCTTTCCCAAATCTATTGTAATTTTCGATGAAATTTTAGAGTCATTGTCATCATAGTATATCTCAATTTATGAAGGTGTGATAATGCCTCAAATACTATATGGTTTATGTACAAAACAAGCTATAGCCTTGGGTACTAGATCATAACTAGTATAGGATGGCTTAGGTTACCCTCTAGAACTAGTGAGGTTTGTTCTTCCAAGAAAGAAGGGCATAAAAAACTTGGCCATAACATGGCTATGAATGAGCTATGAAAACCTAATAATCTATATTTAATCATGATCTTGGATTAAGCTATTATGATCTTAGGGTGTAAACATCTCTTACTATGTATGGATGGTCTAATTGTGCTAAATATGTGCACAATTTTGTGTCGAGCCTAGAATAGAGTTCCCTATGACCCATTTTGTCAACTATGAGACACTAACTTTATGCATTATTGAATATGCTTGCATATTTTTCCTATATATTATTTGGTGGATAAATGCATGATACGAGTTATTATTGATAATTATACAAAATGTTATATGATCTAAAGTAGGACATTGTTAATATTACTACTATGAGTTTTGATTATGGTAAATTTGAGAAGGGCCCATACCCCTTACAAAATAGTCATAAAGGAAAAGGGAAAACAAAACTCATCAAAGATGAGACAATGAAAAAACCACAAGGAGAACAATAAGACCAAAAATTCTTTTGAACAAAGCCAAGAACTAGGAATAAGTTTTGGAAGGACTCAAAACAACAAAAACCAATCAAGGAGGTTTCAATTCAAATTTCAACAAAGGCCTCAATGTAGGAATCGGGCAAGATTGGACACTCCAATCAATACATGAGCTACCAATCTCATCAACAAAATTTCCCTTGCAAGAAGCACCATCCAACCTAATGATCTCAATAGAAAACTTCTCTTTACCAATAACTATGGGATGCAACTCAGTATAATTACCAATCCCAAAATCTAGCTTCCTTTTTGTCCCTAAAATAGGATCTTGACCAATAGCATTGTAGGAGGCCAAAGTCATAGGAGACTAGAGAGTTTCACCACTTTGGGTACTCAATGAAGTATTCAAATCTTTAATATGAAGAGGTTAGCCCTGAACAGTAGGGTGATGCAATTGAGCAGGTTCATAATGAAGTTCTTGCACCCAAGACCCAAGCTTGGAACAAAGATTCACACTTTTGGTTAGCACAAAGATAGACTTAACCAAGACATAAAATATTGCAGGGAGAAAGTTGGATCTATTTTTGGTGACCTTATCTTTGGTAATAAAATGACCAACACCATTAGTAATATCTTGAAGAATATCTTCATCCCAAAACTCCAATGGAAGTTTGAGGAGATAACCCCAAATAGGTTGCAAGTCAAGCTTAGTAATGTCAAAGCCAACAGACTAGCTTTGAACATGAAGAAAATCCTTACCAAAAAACTAGGGGCCATCATGAAAAATGTGATTGAAATCCTCCAAGGAAAAAGGAAAAAGGAAAAGCCCATTCATCAAAGTCATAATGCAAAGACTAGGAGCAACCAAAAGCTTAGAAGCCCACTTACGAATAATATAAATATTTGTTCTAAAGCCAAAAAATCTCCCAATGAGGGTGGATTTCAAACTAGTCGCAATTCTATCAATCCATAGATTTGGAATAGTGATGAGAGGAGCAAGAGGAGCCTTAATAGAACTATTCACGTAGAGTCGAGAAAAAGCCTTGAGAGAAAACCCACCAACAACAGTAGCTCCACAAGGAGGACGAGACATAAATAGAGGTTTGACAAAAAGGGGAACCCTCATAGCAGGAGCCTACTACAACCCACTCCTAGGAGGACCAAGAATCAAATCCCCCTCAAAAGAGAGGGAAGGATCAGAAATCCCAACCAAAACAAAAGCAGTAGGAAAAGCTAAAGTCTTGGGAGGGGAAAACAAAAAGCCCCTTTGAAGAGAAAGATGTGAACCATCAATCGGATCAATAGATCCCTTTCCCTAAAAGCCCTTTTCAAGTTGGGATTTCAACCACATAGCTAAGGGAAAATCCCCCTCATGATCCAACTAATCTCACTAATCTATAGAAAAAAAAGGAGTAATTCCCCTCTGGGTAGCCAAGTGGGCCTCTAAAAGAGTGTCAAGGAGGATCTCATCATCCTCTTCATACCTATAAAACATAGAAGAGCCCTAAAATGTAGTGCCCAAGCCATCCTCAGAAATAGAGCAGTCGTTAAAAATGAATTTTGAATCAGTTAGGGCATCTACAAAACTATCGCCATTGAAATCACCACCAAAGGTAGAACCGCCAAAGATAATTCCTTCTACTTCTTTGTTAGTGCCACCACTATTGCCTTCATCACCTTTTCCTACACTGTTTCCCAGGTTGGAGTTGGAAGCCACTATGGGAGCTAGGGTTTGTGTCAAACACATTGCAGTGATGAATTCCCCACATATATTACTACTATGATTTAATGCCTATTTAATAAACTAGTTTTTTTGAAAATAACAATTGAATGAAGTTTGATTGTGGAAGGGAGAATGCTAGTTGGTCTTTGCCGCCTTTGGGTTGGGTGAAAGCCAATTTTGATGGTGCGGCTAAAGGCAACCCTAGGAAAGCTGGCAGTGGGTGTGTTTTAAGGGACAATTCGGGGGCTTTTATTGCGGCTTTTGCTATGGACATCGGCATCCAAACTAATCATGTTGCGAAAGCTGTAGGGGCTTATCATGTGGTTAGCTTAGCTATCAAGATGAACACAAAATTTCTTTGGTTGGAGGGTGATTCAATGAATATAATAAATTGCATTCTTGGGCTTACCCCTCCCTCGTGGACCATCAAAAAGTGGATCAAAGATACACAAATTTTATTAAGTAAATTAGATAAAGTGAAAGTGTCCCACGCCTATAGAGAAGCAATAAGGTGGCTGATTATTTCGCCAATGAAGGGGTTAAGAAGGGCGGGGAAAACATGTGGAGGAAGAATGACTACATCCATCCTAAAGTTAAAGCGCTAATTTATTATGATTCAGTGCATGGAAGAGAAGTTTGTCTTCATCATGATGAAGTGGATAAAGATTAGGTACGTCGATTTCATTAGATTTGATGGGACTGACGTCATTTTATTTTTCAAGAAGAGTCTTCGGTATGCTTTCTGGGTGTTTGATAAAATATGCCTAAACGGGACCCAAAACAACTGTAGAGTGTTGTTTAACAGAGCTTTGAAAATGGGTGGAGAAAGAAAACGTGTGGAGCTGAATAGTTTTCAGGAGCATAGAAAGTACGCCAAAGCCTGGGAAAGAATTGAAAAGGGAGGCTGTAGAAACCCCTGTTTCCCCCTAACACTGAATCTGACTGTAGTTTTGAGTTTTTTCTGACGTTTTTAGGTTTTTGCAATTTTTTGTGTTTTTTGATGCAATCATGAAGTGGTACGATTTTGATAATAAATGGAAATAAATTTACTAAAAATCAAATAGCTCTGGAAATGCAACAATATCAATGCCAGTATCCTTTATTCATCTTCTCTATGGATTACAATGATACCCAGATGCATACAACAAATTAAATGAAGAATTTTCAATGTTTTAAAAACCTAGAGATTGCTGCAGCAGAGGTATAGAAATGTACGGCTGGGTTGATTTGTCCCTTTCTCCTTCCGTCTGACATGCACAAAATGATCCAGTGGTATTGGTGCCTCCTTGACTGCAAACTGGAACCCTCAGATCAAGGTGTTCCTTTCAAGCTGATGAGTACGGCCAAAAAGACAGAGGTACGACCCTGACAGAAAGGTACGACCTGTCAGATCTGCATTTAATGCTGTACGGACTTCACCCAAATCAATATCAATGTCTCTGAATATGGTGCACCCAGGTTATTAGATGATATCTGGATGCAAATAACTGATAATAACTGAAGATATAATTTTCTCTGAAGCTCTGTAGTTTTCTCTGAATAAGAAAACCTCTGTAGGCAATAAATCAAGTGGTATTGCACACTCTCTAAATTGCTTTCCGCTGGAGATGGCTCGTTCTCTAAGGAATCGAACGTGAAACCCTAAAGTCTCAGGCTCAGACCAAACTTGATCAGTTTCAAACTCAATAATCACATAATGCACAATTTTCAATGCAAAACCCTTTATCTTTCTCAAAAATGCGATTTCCACCATAATAGGGTTTCATTAAAATATTCATGTTTTAATATTTTAATATTTCAATAGTCCTCAGCTGAATATTTTAAATTAAATCAAATGTCAAACTGGCCCCCTTTTTAATGATGGCGCACCCCTCAAGGCAATCACTTAAGTTATAATTAAAAATTATAACTTTATATTATAAACGTTAATTAATTAATATTTAATCAATACAATCAAATATTAATATCTTCCTCGTTTCTAACCCGATGACTAATCCGTCTGATGCTGATGAACTCTGAAGTGATTCCTGATGCCGCCACAGCCATACTGCTAAAAATAGCAGTGGTCCCACACTGCCTGCCAGGAACTGCTAAAAATAGCAATTCTGCAAATAGTCTCCGATTGAGCCAGAACGAAAGACAACTGATCAATCCCTGCTGACTGAAGCTGAGCCAAGCTCCGAAGTGACCCTCTATCCAGTCTATCGGCCTACGAGGGTCATGTGATAGGCCAATCCTGTCCTTTGAGAGATGTCACTGAGAAGGGGACATGACAGTTAGTCCCGTATTTGGAAAAGCTCCATGGTACTGATGAAGGGATGCTGGACTATTTTGTCAAGAATTGGAAAAATGGTGAGATCGTGTTGTTTGGCAGGAATGTTAAGTTGAATGAGAATTTAATCGGTGAGATAACTGGTCTTTCGACGGAGGGTGTGAAATTCTATCGGGACCGTCGGTTCTCTGATGAAGCGGTCATTAAATTTCCTAAAAAAGTCAAGGAGAAGGCTAAGCTGGTTAAGGTTGCCAATAGCTATTTTGATGTGAAGTCCATCAAATCTATTTGGAGGAAAGTTTTAAGATTTATTATGGAGTATATCACGGTTGACAGGTGCTTCACCAGAGTGTATGGTTACCACTTTGCCATTCTGAACCACTTCTGTCACAAGGTTCGTATTTCTTTTCCTTTTTACTTATTCTCTTCTTTGAAGAATTGCCTTGATGAAGTTGAAAGAAACCCTAGGAGGACTTCTATTATCCACCCTGGTCTTGTCAGGCTCATATATGAGCATTATCAAAATTTACCTGCTTTGTCTAAAATTGTTGAAATCAGAGATTTGGATGATGAGGATACAGAAAGTAGTAGGGAGAATGACCCCCGAGCCCCCCTGCTTGTGCCCTTGTTGGTCCTAATACCATTGCTCCACAATCCCTGTCTTGTCAGAATTCCCTTAAGGATTCTGCTCTGCCGTCATGCCCTAAGTTGCTTCCTTTGCATGATTGCCCTAGCCCGGGTTTTGCTTCGCCGCCCTGTCTCAATCCCCAGTTGTCTCCTGGCTACCCTACTCCGGGTTTGGTTTCTGGTTTTAAAGGTACCTCTGTTACGAAACTTGTTTTGTATTCTGGGAACTCCATGGAAATTCTCTCTAATAAACCTATGGTCAGTAAGGAGTTGGTCCCTAGCGCCTCTGCGTCTGGAAGATTTGGGAACGCCCCTATTGATTCACCTAATCAGGATGAAATTAATTCGGCCCTGAATAAGCTCAAGCCTGAGGACATTGTGAGTGCGGTGGAAAAAAGTACGGATGGCCTATTCACTGTTCTTAAGTGGACCTAGAAGGAAGTCTATGATTTGAAAGGCCATAATATAGATTTAAGCAACATGGTCATGGATTTGGAACAAAAGATTAGCTGGAGCTGTAAAGAGAATGAAGGACACGAAACCCCCTTACCAAGGAAAAGACCGCATTCGTAGGAGGAAAGATTGACTAGGATTGAGTGAAATATGTCCAAGATAGGCAAAGATATAAGGGCCACTTTGGCGAACAATCAAAAAATTGCCAGGCATAACACCATTATCATTAATGCTATGGTGGAAAAGCTAAAAAAAAACCAAAAGGGTTCACTAGTTGTGGATTTGGATGCAGACAGAGGTGGATACAGATCTGCTGGTGAAGGGATTTCGACTCGCACCCGGGCTAACACTAAGAGGAAGACCCCGACTTCGTCACATATGGCTCAAATCCTCAAGCAGGGGTTACAGGATATGAAGGATGTTGAAAAGGAGGTCGAGGAGTTGTTGAACACCTTGGAGTAGTTTCGGCGGTGTTTAGTTCTGGTTTTTTTGGGCGGTCCTTTTTTCGGACCTTGTTGTCTCTTTGTGCTGTCGTTTCCTTTTTGGGACAACTGTCTGCTTGTTTGGACTCATTTTATATCTTTTGTTGTTTGAACTCTGCGGTTTCAGGTCCTTGTAAAACCTATTTTTTCCTTTTCAAAAACAATTGAATGAAGTGAATGAACTTGACTCTTTATGAGTCAGTAATAGTTTATATGTGTGTTGGAAAATTGACACAAAGACCTATAAAATTATTGTATAGTGTAATGCATCCTTTTATGGTAAAGTAATTGGATTACCTAGACTACTATGTAAATCCTTAAGATCATATATTTTAGATGCATGTTCTTGTACCCTCTAATATCATAGTGTTGAACTAAGATAAATATAGGGTGTGACTTCCTAGCATCAGAACTAGGGTTGAGAAAGGGACTCTATGAGGGCATAGGTATGAGATAATTGTACTCTAGATGTATGTTGTTGTCATCCTTAGGTGATGACTAATATATTGTGAAAAAATATTACCCATTTATCAATAAGCTTATCATTTTTGTAGCATGATATGTGTTAAGGAATATGCTCTGCTAAAACATGTTTTTGACTGCATCTATAGGTTTAGCTATATTTCACAGTATTATGTAGTTGATATATTCTATAAGATATCCAATTATATAGGGTTTAGATAGAATTTTCCTAGTGGCATGGAGATGATTGATGCTAATATCTACCTATCTCAAGAGTTTTCTATTAGGATTGGTGTATTAGAGGATCATATGTATGTGTATCATATTATTGTATCTGCCTAAGGTAGGCATAATAGTTTTGATCATTATTTCAATCCAAATAATTGATATTGCAGGCACTAGCATTGAGTCTATATGGTAAGACCATATGAAACCTTGATTATGTAAGTTATTTGATTATATAATGAGATAGAGGATTAATGGGATTGGAAACCTTATTAATTGACTCTCATGTAGTTTTTTTCATTTATTCTTATCTAGTAAGCATCACAAGTAGTATGTAATTCTTTCCCATCATTGCAACTAGTACAAGGAACTAAGGAAAAGGATGAGAACTACAATATATTATAGGAGTATTTGACATTCATTTTCTGAATGGGATGTAAGTTCATAAACTTACACATTAATGAAATAGGAAAAGTAAAAGGTGATTGTTGTAAGGTTACAACTACTTCCTTTTTGCTAAATCACTACTCTATGTACTTATGAGAATGTTAAGTTATTTACATTGTTTATATGTATTGGGCACTTGAGCTAGTCACACAATCTATCCATGAAACATGTAAAAACTAAATTATGTTATGTATATATGCCATAAGATGGAATTATTTATAGTACATATATCTTATGTAAGTGGGAATTATTCACATTATGTATATGTGATATATGTCTAAGCTAGTCATTGTGTATACCTATGGTGTGGGTATGAGCTACTCACCTTGTGTATATGTGAGTTATCCTTGAGGTAAACCCATGTGTACCTATGAGGTGTATAAGGTATAATTGAACCTATGTGTGAAACAAGTCGAGATACCCATGCTATGTATAATTGATGTATAATTGATCCATTTATATGAGAACATGTAACATGGATAATTTGATCCTTTTGTAGTTTTTTATGTGTTGGTACATTAATGTTGCTATTAAATCAATAATCGATTGGAATTTTTTACATCATTATGTTATTATAGGATTAATATTAAATTATGAGCTCAATGCATAGTTATAGTTTGAAACTAAGATTATTAGATATCACACATAACAAGAGAGGATGAATTCTATCTAACATTGGTGTACAAATTATGGAGCCTTTCATTCCAAAAAATGATCTATAGGCAAGGACATTATGAATGCATCCTTGAGGTTTAAGTCAAGGTCTAGAGATAGCCCTAACGTCTAGAGGTTACCACATTCTAGTGTGAGGTTATGAGTTGTGGAAGAGTTGTCACCCTACTATGGATTGAAAATTTATGAAGTTAGAACTTCTAAATTAGATTGAAAATTATTGGCCAATTTAGTACTTATGGTGGATAAAAACCTTCTTATTAGTTACCAAGGGACAATCATTACATTATTATTGGAGCATGGTTCAAACACTAGACCTATAAATTTCACTTAATGCTTGATAACGTATATTTTCTTCTATTACAAGCCCACTATAACTAAGTTGGTCACTTAGGATGAATGTAGTTTCTTTGAATTTCTTTAATGAATTTTTAATCTCATGAGAATGGTTGGCTAGTAATAACCAAAAATACCTAATGGGTGTGAAACAAAATTTGGATGTATTTTTGTAAAGGAAAATTAGAGTGTGTAGCAAAAATTCATGGTATTTAATAATTGCTACTTCCCATAAATCAATTTTCAATTTTAAATCTACACATATATAATTAATTTCACAACATATTTTAGAGTGTCAAGAATCATCCTAATCATGTAAGCATGAATGTCTATGAACTTAAAATGTAATTAGTTGGGGATGCAATTTTGAATTGGTCAATATGTGTTAAAGAAAAATTTGGGACTATACTCAAATGGGTACATTGTAACTACCTTAATATTTGTTGACATAGTCACAAGTTTGATTGAGTTGTTTGATGTATAGCTCTACCATATAGCTTAAAGATACACCAAGTGAGAATGTGTATTGTAGATGTTATGAGTATGCTATATTCACATACCTAAATGTATCTAGATATATAGTGAAGAAGTAATAGGTAGGTGAAGATTGTCATGCATCAACACATATGCATGTCATTTGTAAACCAACATAGTATAAGTTTGGAAAAGAACTTGTAAATAACTTGTAGATTTGTGTTTCTACTCTTTGATGATTAAATAAACTTGCTTAAATTAAATTAAAATAAAATCTAATATTAATTTAATGGGACTCTAGTTGTATGTGTTGTGAACCTCCCTAATGTGTGACATGATTGTGGCCATGGGACTTAAGTAGAAATTAATCAAATTAATTTGAATATATTGATTGTACTTAACTGTAAAGAGTGGTTTGTTGATGCATTGTGTTTTGATACATTATAAGGATTTAAGTATAATCAATGACAAAAAAATTGTCCTCTCTTACAAAATCAATGCATAAATTAAAAAGTATAAGATCCCCTCAAATAAAAATGCATATTTAAAGATATTTTTAAATATGGACCCCTAATTAATTTACCCAAACCGATCAAATTAGAAAGAAATAGGCTACTTAAAAAAAAAAAAATGAACTCAAATGAATGATTTAACACTCAGAAATCAAATCTTTAAACTCGCGCTCAAAAACCATTGTCTATTATTACTAACCATTATCAACTTATCCATATTACATATTTCTATGACTTATTACAATGTAGTGATAATAGATTTCCACAATCCACGAAAAATTATTGCAAGAGTTTTATGGATTAGACTGTGTCGCAGCTTTTGCATCAACATTTCAAATCAAACTCCGTTTAACAGAATGTGATTCGAAACGTTAATGCAAAAGCTTTGACACAGTCTAATTCATAAAACTCTTGCAATTATTACAATGTTTTAATATTTAAAATATTCATTTGAAAATTCATCTTTACCGCTTCAAATTACATTCGGCAAAAGCACGTTAAAGTTAAATTAAAAATACTAGTAACGAATTTTCTTTACGATTGAGCTGTTCCACACGATGTCAGATGGAATCTTACTTTATATAAAGTATTTATTTTTTGTCCAGTCTCGTCAATTCTAAATGGAATTTTACAGCAACGAGCGAACTTAATCAATTTACACGTTTGCAGGCGCCGCCCATAAATATTCGATTGGTCGACGCCTTAGAAAAGTTGGAATATCGACGTACTGCCATTTTCTCAGTGGAGTCTTAAAGCATTGGAATGAAGCATACCACTAAGTACCCTAAAGTTATGGGCAAAGGATAAAGGAAAGAAAAATACTTTAAAATCAAATTGTTCGAGTAACTTTTTCAAAAGCAGGACTTGTCTAATTCAGCTTCACTGTTCTGTTCTGCAAAGAATAAATTAAGAAAGGAAAAGTTTATTTACTTGTCGTGTTGTGCTTTGTTTAGCTACTGTATTCCGCTTAATTTACAGCTAACTTTATATCAATGAAAACAATGAAATCTTATAAAGCTTATAAGTCGATGAGCTATAACGGAAGGAAAATAATTTAGTGCTACTAATATTACCTTTGCTGTGTTTTCCATCTATACAGTGAAAGCCTGTCCATACAAGGGCATTGCTGAATATATTACAGGTAAACAAGAATTCGAGATTCATTCCTGTTGAATTTTTTCTTGAGCTATTTATTACACTTGTTAATTACACTGTTGTGATCTGTGATTGCTGCTGCAGGTTATACCCCCAAATGCCCGACTCATGACAGCTTCACTTATTCTCTGGTTTGTCGAATGATTTCTCCTTCAAACTGAATTATGAAAAACATAAAAGTTCGATTGCTTTTCTGATAACGTCTCTCAGTGCTATCATCGAAATATTTACATATGCAGGTAATTTTTTAATAAGAGAAGTCCACCATAAATGGTTTTGTAGATATTTAAATAACGTTTTTATTTACATCTGCATAATAAATATAGGATTTATTTTCACATATTGTCTATCAAACATTCTGAAGAGAGATTTATTTATTTTATGTACAGCTAAGGTTTTGAGAGCATTTCATGGGAGCCGGAGCCCTAGAGGCAATTGTAAAGCTTCAAATTGAAAATTGTATGAGACTCTGTAAAGTCAAAATAATAATATAAAATAAAAAAGTGTGTGGGGTCCTATTTTAGGGACCGGGGGAGTATGTGTAGGAATTTCTTAATGGTTTTGTATTTTATTTTTTGGTTTATTGTTTGTGGTGATGAATATGGCAGGTAGGGTAACTTTTGGCATGTTAAGTTTTTAAAGGGGACAATTTTATTTATTGGTACACAAGAATCAAATCGTACTAAAATCTAAAAAATTTGTGAGGAAATATAATAAGAATTAAAAATATACTATATTTTTAGAATATGGGAGCATTTTTTATATATATTTTTCATATACAAAAAGTGGATTAAAAAAATTCCACCAATATCAAGAATAAAGTCATAGAATGAGTATTAAACCTCCAAACTTATGATTAGCATGGAAAATGTAGCTTTGACATTCCCAAGCATTAATCTAATGCATTACCAAGAAATAACTAGAGGGAACATGTTTTGGCTAGGAAAAATGGACATCTATTTTTCATTAAAAAAAATGTGTTGTGCATTAGTTAAATCGGGGCTATTGTCAAGCCCAAAAATGCTAACAAAAAAAAATTATATTCACTTTTATGTCTAACAAAGCCAACATTCAAGGGAGAAAATTTTAAGAAAAAAAATGGATATCAATATTTTTATGCACATGTTTAATGTAGGTCATTGTTGGATAACATTTTTTGTGGTCGCAGAATAAGGACAAAAGAAATAGACAACCATTTTAATGTAATAGATATTTGTTATAAATGAATATCATTTTAATAAAACATATATCTATTATGTAAAAAATAGGCCCTTTATATGAAAATGGAACCAATATAATAATATATCTATTTTGTTTTAACATTACCAAATATTTTATAAACTTCTATTTGAACCTAGAAAGGTCAAGTATGTGTTTTAAAATTTTGATTGAGTATACATGTACATTTTTCTTATTGCCACTATTTATCTCATGATGATCTCACATTCACCCTTGGGTGTACGACTTTAGAAGTATTGAAAATATTTTTGAATCTAAGAGATTAGTATAAAATAAAGCAGTGGAAATATAAAATTAATCATGTTAGACACAATGGAGGTGAGTGTAAATCAAGTGAACTTGTAGGATGTAAAAATAATGGAATCAATATAGAGTTCACTATTTGTTATAATTTACTATAAATTAAGTAATTTAAATGAATAATATGATAATTATAGAGATTGAAAGGAGTATGATGAAATATAATAATTAGGGTAATATTTTTAGGTAAAAAAATATAATAGCATATCTCCTAAATAAGATTCTTAGAAAAGTAGTTAAGGGAATGATTCCTAAATAGGATAAAGGATTTGGAATACCTTTTGAAGAGAACTAATTTTATAGACTCAATAAAGCATTGTATGACCTATTAAGTAGACCCCAAGAGTATGGTATTCTAGAATATACTGATAGCTACAACACAAATATATTGTTGTGATATTCTTATTTCAGTATACTAGAATTATTGGCCTTTATATAAGAATATGAGGTTGTGATATTCTAACCTTAGTTTTCTATGTAGATTATATTATTCACAATGGGAATAATGATTCTTTATCTATAGAGTTTATAGTGGTTATGATTGCAAAAATTAAGATGATGAATTTGGGATAAATACACTATTTTCTTATTATAGAAGATGGAAGAATGCGAATGGAATATCCACATCTCAAAAAAATATTCAGATATCTTTTAGAAATTTGATGGGGATATTAGCAACATCTATTGAACTTGAACTTAAATTTTCAAATTCAAGTGAATCAAATTTAGTGAACCCCACTTTATAGAGATAATGGATTGGAAAATTAATTTACTTGAATCTTACTTAAGAAGATGTCACATATGCAATAAAATTGGTCCCATTAAATTTCAAAATTTATGATAAGACATTAGAGTGTAGCTAGGATAATTCTTAGCTATACATCAAAGGGCTATTCATTTATGGTCTCTAGTTTTAGTATTGAAATGATAGTAGATTAGTTGTATAGAAAAAATTAGATTGGATATGTTACACAAAATATTGAAAGTATAATTTTTATTGAATATAGTACTTTAATGAACTATAAGAAATAACTTATTATTTTATTTTCTATCTATTATGGATACAGTACAAGGCTACAACATTCATATCTTGTGAGATAGTATGTTATAGAAATATTTTAGCAAATATGCACTAGATACATTATGGACATATCTAATTTTATTAGGATAAATGAATTACTCTACAGATAATGAAGAATTTAGTATTTCATAGCAATACTAAGTATATTAAGTTTCAACATCGCTATATTAGAGAGCTGGTTTAAAAGGACTTGTTGAGATTGTGCATTGTCTTAAAGAAAACCAAGTGGAGATATATTCATCAAGGTACGTAACTATAGAAAAAAAATTAATGAATGACCTTAGTATACTCATGATTTACATCACCTAGTGCACCCTATTTTTCTACATAAAATATGATGATGGGATCATGACCTAAAACTAATAATCAGTTACAAAGTCCATTTCTCTATAAGATATTTGTTAGTATCAGTATTTAAAAAGTTTGTGTAAATTGAGTCTCTATTTCTACTATTATAATGAGTTAAAAGGTCAAAATGGTCATTAGAGCCATAAATTTTACAACTTTATTATAAAAAGTTCTTTAGCCATCATATGTATGTATGGAAATATCAAGTAAAGGTGCATCATGAGGCTTAAGTATAAGATCATATTTAGTGATGAGGGTGTACTCTTTTTGGTCAAAGGTATCCAACAAAGGTATGCACTATTTCAATTGTATGGTATCATGCCCCAAATTAAAATATGTGATGGATATCTTTTGAAGAGTAGGGATGTCATACAAGGAAACTCATTACTCAAATTTGTGAAGTTAAGAAGTGGAGTAAACACCACCAAATACTATCAAGACATTATTTTATAACATTTACTATGAAGGATAGACTATTCTCATAACCCATTATCCCATCTTTGAGGTATGGTGTGACTAAATTATCTCATATAACTACCTACTAATGTATCACATATTGTAAATAATTGAAAGTTGTCTAAGAATAGGTTAAAAAAATAATGAGATATTATGATATACATTAGGATATATGAAAGATGAAGGCTCTATATAAATCTTGTTTGATGCCTATTATTAGAGTTTAAAATATCCTCACTTGATTATACTCTTTATGGGTATCTAACTTAGCACAAGAATGATAATTCTTGTGGATATTTGAAAACCCCTAGGAACATAGTATTTGTAGCCTAAATAAATAAACTACTTAAAAGGAAACAATGGTAGATTTAGGAAGGGATTATTTATCCCACTATTTTTCAACCCACCTTTTTATCACAAAGGATTCAATAGGGCAAGGTAGGTGCATAAGGCACATGTAATAGAAGGTCCTAATTTTGCACTCTTGTACAACTTTTTGTGATATTTGTTATAAAAACAATAGTAGACATTTGAAAATTCCAACATAATATTTCTAGCCTTGAAAAATAATCAACCATTTGAAAAAAAAAAGGGAAAAAGAAAAAAAAAGGAAATGCACATTTAAAAAAGATTCTTTGTTCCATTATTTTTCCAACCACTTTTTTTATCACAAAGATCCTAATAAGACAAGGTAGGATGATATGATGTATAATAGCAAAGCCATTATCTTATTGAATATGTTATTATTATATCATTTATTGAGATCTAATATAGAAAATAAGATTACATATAAAAATCACACAATTCTTAGAAAATAGTTGCAAATATGTTTGTATTGGTCATCAAAATCACATGTGAAGGTAACATCCCTAAGGACAATAGTCTGTTATAAATTACAAATAGAAAGAATCTCAAATCCCTTGTATGCCTTCATCATAGAAAAATCTTCAAGTGACATTAAATTTCTTCTTCAATCAACAGTTCTCTTTGCAAGCCACTTGCTCCAATTAGATATCCGATTTTGGCAACCAACTAAAAAACTCCCTTATCTTAATGGGTTTCCTGTACCTGAAAAGAATTTAAATTAGATTGCTGCAGGTGAATAATTTGATCTGTAGGAGCTCCTTTCGAATCTAGGCCATGATTTCATACTAAGATCTTTATCGAAAACCAGGTTGAATTGCTATATAAATTCAGCACGGATCGCACGAATTGTGTTTTGGACCGCTTCCTTTGTGAACAGGAGCTGCAGGTTGTAGTTGACGCCTCTGCAGTCAAAAGAGAAAACATTAAACATTAAACATTAAACATTGCAGTCAAAAGAGCTCCATAAAACAAGACAAAAGTATGGCACTGGTAGTTGGGATTAATAATCCGATAGAAAAAAAGAAGAAACGGTTTATGCACGAAAATCATGGTATACAATAAATCTTCCCATTTGCTAGTAATTAACAGTAAGAAAATAAAAATGGCGAATTACCTTGGTACAGTTATGATTTCCATCGCCTACTGCGCCATATTCTTCTACATTAAAAATACGGCGAGCAGAATCATCGGGACCAACAATTGTTTCTGATGCCCAATTCGCTGTAGGATATTGCTTGTTATCATTGTTTGAAATAATCCTGGGAACTTGAATTTCTGCTCCGGCTACTAGAATCGCCATCAGAACCACGAGTTTCAGAGCCATGAATAAGAGATTTTCCCAGATGAATTTGAAGAAATAATTTCACTGGACTGAGTTTAATACATTCAATTTCATTTATATCAGTGGCATATTTTTCTCTTTAATGTTTTGCTTTCGGTTAAATATCTTTGAATTGTTTTTCTTTTGACTTTCAACATTCAATACAACTTGAAACTCTGTTATTTTCTACTATTCCTAACCAATATATGTATCTCCTTGGCAAGAAAAAAAGAAAAAACTACACCTCATAACACAGTGCAAATTATTTATGTTGTTTCTGGTATCGTAGACCGCACTCTTTGTTCACGGTAAGGGCGGCCTAAACCGTGGAAGCTAGAATTCTTCTACTCTCAATATGAGCGGATAAGATCGAATCATTTAGTGTGCCGTGGGTATCAAGCTACTAAGCTCCTTTCTAAAGGTAGATATGTGATGGCCTAGGCTACTTAGGCAATCCCAATCCAATTGCATAGGCGACATAAGTTTATGAGACTTCTATTTTAGGCGACATATGTAGTTTTCTATTTTGTAAATTTATGTTTGAAATTGATTTTTTTTTAAAGTTAGTTATAATTTTTATTTTAGTGGTGTAGCAATATGTAGTTTTTTATTTATATTTGAATTGATTTTGTTTTTTTAAGTTAGTTACGACTTTTATTTTAGTGATTTTATTTTAGTGATGTGATAATATGTAGTTTTCTATTTGTAAATTTATATTTAAAATTAACTTTCATTTTCTTCTAGTTTCATTTAAATGATAGTGGGGTCTTTTAATTAAGATTAGAGTGTGTATTTAAAGTGTAAAAATGGTTTGGAAAGTATAAATTTACTTTTATTAACAGATATTTATCTTCAAATATTTAAGATGAAAAACATTAGTTGAAAGTGAAAAATAGATATATTCTAAGATTTCTTAGAATATTAAAAGAATTACAAGTTTGAAACAATAATCTACACACTTTAACTATTCTATGTTTTCTCAATCTAAACCTATCAATTTTATACATTATGGATGCAAATCCCAAACAAGATAGTGTGTCAATTTTAGTAGAGAACATGATAAAGTTTCATGGTTACCTCCCTCTAGCTAGTTAGAAATAATAAACATTTCACTCCATTTTGCTGGAGATGGTGTGATACATGGGGAATCATAAGGGTATATGAAGGTTAAGAAGTAAATGGTGGATGAGGAAGATAAGAAGGGTATTAATGAAGAGGAAAAGAAAATGGCAAGAATAAAAGAAAAGGTGGTGTTATCATAGAATAATATGGAGGGGGATTAAAATAATGAGTCACTTGAGGAGGATAAATAGAGGAGAAACATATCATAGTGGTGGTGGAAGGGAAGTATTAGTAGGCATAAACACAATGGTATAGGAATGAACATGCATATAATTAGATATAGATTGAAATTAATTAGGAGGAATAGAATGGGGACAAAGAGTAGAAAGGATACAATGAAAGGTAGAATATTGATTGTTAATTTGGAGGAAAATTTGTCTAAAAGGAGGAACAAGAGAATATGTATGAATGATAGATGAAGGAAATGATATAAAAGGAATGTGATGAATATAGGTAGAAGAGGTCTTGGTTGATTAAAATGTGATGCAAGGACTTCTAGAGGCCATAACTTTTGACTTGGGAGTCCATTTGATTTGAAATTTCACATAGAGGAGTGCTCAAAGGGTTTATTACAACCCTAATAAAACTTATTCAATTGGAGCACATCTCAAGACTTTTTTGAGAGTGTTTTCTATTGTCTAAGGTCTCAAATAGTGTTTTTTATATTTTTCCAGTAATTTCCAAAATTGAGCATTTTTTGATTTAAAAGTATGAATTTTCTAATGATTTCATTTGATGATGATTAATTTCTCTAACAAAAAATGATTAATTTTATTTTTCAAAAAAGTTCAAGAAAAGGTTACTAGGTCTTCTTAGTTTAAATTACTTATTTTTTATTGAGTGACAAGTATTAATCAAGTTCTTTCCTCTTGAAGGAAACATCAAGTAACATAGGATCTACATTTAATTCTTTGATATTCTAAATAATGCATGCATTCACTATATATAGTAAATGTTGAGTTGGTGTAGTGTGAGGTTCACTAGTAAAATATGAGATATATTTGAATGTGTTGGATAGGTTAGGATCCATATTATTAGAAATTAGAGGTATGAAGGGACTTCCACTCTTTTAATTAAATATGATTCTTAGTGGTAGATACTATTAAGTATCCATCACAAGACATAGGGATTGTCACCTTTGTTTAGAAACAAATTCTAGGGTTTGCATGGGTATTTATAAATATGTGAATTATATTTTCACACATTGTAAATGAATTATATTTTCATTATTGATAGGGATAAAATTTCTTCTTGTCATATTGATATCCTCTCTTTGTGTTTATCATTTGGCCTTTAGATCTTGGGTTATTATCTCCATAGCCAACACCTACATGCTCAAATGTATCATAAATATGACTTAACATTCTTTAACTATTGAATATTCAAAAGAAATTATAACTAAAATTTATATGTGGAGATAATTTAATTTCCATTTGAATATGTGTAATTGAATGTCAATTGCCATGTTAAGAAAAAATCCCTGACATCAAATATAATTGAAAAATTTATCATGAGGTAGAGATTGCTTAGATTGAGGTAGGGATTCTCATACATTGTAAATGAATTATATTTTCATTATTGATAGGAATACAATTTATTCTTGTCAGATTGATATCCTCTATTTGAGCTTTCCATTTGGCCTCTAGATCTTGGGTTGTTATCTCCATTTCCAACTCCTACATGCTTAAATGTATCATAAAAATGACTTAACATTCTTTAACTATTGAATTTTAAAAAAAAAATATAACTAAAATTCCCATGTGCAGATAATGTAATTTCCATTTGAATACGTGTAATTCAATGTCAATTGCCATGTTAAGAAAAAATACCTGACATGACTATAATTGGAAAATCCTTGAAGATTTTCTCTAGTGCATGATGAGACTACTTTATTGATTTCTAAATCCCATTAGATACTGCTACTCACTACATCATCTATGGACAAAGAATGTGATGAAATCCTCAAATTTCTCACAAAAAAAATACATAGAAATGGACATGAATTTATGAATAAACCTACTTCAATTTCACTTAAGAATTGAGTGACTAAAATCCTCTCAACCCATGTTAGACTCTTTTACTAACAGCTAAAATAACTTACTTTAAGATATAAAGAGCCATATAATCATATGTTGAGAAGATGGTTGATTGAACTCAATGAGCTAAAAATCTATAAAATAATTGGAAGATACAAGAGCTCACAATGTTATCACTAATTGACATCATATTCCACTAATCTCATATATTAATTTTTTTTACCTTAGTAAGAAATATATATTTTTTGGTAACAAAAGTAGGGGAAAGGACCCATAAATGCAACCAAAGAAAAAAATGAGGCCTAGAGACCACCAAAACAAACCCAACAAAACAAACAGGGGCCAAAAACTGACCAACACCTTGCAACAAAACCAACACCCAACAACATGGAACAACAAAAAAACTAACCAGCAAAGAATAGTGTCCCTAACGGTATAACCAAAACAAACTAATCGAAGGGCACATAGGCCCAATCAGAGTATCAATAAAAAACTTAAAAACATAGACCAACAGACCCAATTACTATTTCAAAAAGTGAATAAGATTCTATTCACTCTCGAGATGTCCCATCACTCCACTGTACTATTCCATCAAACCAAAAGCTCTTTCATCCAGTTTCTCCTCCACAACTCGAGAGGCTTGTTGCTTCTAATGGCGTTTCTTAGCCTCAGTCACCCCATTGACCACACCAAAGATGGCCTTTAACATTATGCCCAAATTAATAACCATTAGCTTGTTGAAGGTCATGTCTATCTTTTCCACTTTCTTCTGGAGCTCACAGATTTGAGAAGCATAGGGATCCAGGGGTCTAACATTATCTTGCATCATACCACTATTTTCCTTCATTGGTTGATCATCCATCCCCTTTGTGACCTCCCTAACCACCTCCTCAATTTCATGTTCAAAATTCTGAGACCCTTCCTCTTCCTCATCCTCCAAATCTTCAACCACTAGTTGGTCATCACCCACCATTTCTTCATCTTTTTCAATGCTCATAGAATCATCTAAGAGATCTTCTCCCAACACAACTGACAACTCCTTTTTACTCAAATTAATGGGAGGTGGAGTTTCCTTTTCAGGGTCATCCACATGCTCTTTGAAACAAAGTTATTTCCCTCTAGAAGATTGGCCAACAAGCCTAGCTAATCACCTCTCACCCCTCCCACTGCTAGAATCATCCAATTTTCCTTGTTCCTATTCATCTCTAATTTCAATGGTGACCTTTTTTTGGCTATTTTTGGTTCTAGACTATCACAAGATTTTCTTTTAGTGCCATATCTACTTAGGAGGTTAACACAAGTCTTTTTTCCCTTTTGGTTCTGAGTAATAGGTGTTTCCTTGGTAAGAAGGCCCCTGATTGAAGATTGTTTTAAACTGGACAGAACAATGGGGGGCTTTTTAGTGGGAGGTCTCACAGAGGAGGTACCCTCACCAAAAGAAATAGCTAGAGAAGGGCCGGAAAGGGGTTCTCCATGAGAAACAGGGGAAACAAAACCAGTAGGGATACCACTAGGAGGTCCCGATAGGGGGGTAATAGCATCAACATAATTATAAAGACATTGGATCAAACCCTGATAGAGAGGGAGTGAGGTTCCCTTAGCTTTGCATTGCTTTAAAGATGAAAATAGAAAGAAATGAATGTTAATTCTCTCATTCCTTCAAAGGAATATACTTGTGTATGCTATCCTAGAAAATCTTCTTAGAGCCATAAAGTTGGTGTAGCTAAGTGTCTGACCTATAAGATCTTTTAACCCTAATAATTTGTTATATTTCTAACCATAATTGTTACAACCGATTGAGAACACAAAGATTAGGTATTAGAGAATTTAGTAGTTTACACTTTGATTAGATCAATTTTTGGGTAAGAGGTCAATTTGGTAACACTCAAGATCAACTTTGAGTTATTTAAAATTGACCCATAGATTTTTTTAATTTTACATAGTTTAAGACAATAGACATTTTAAGGACATAAATTTCTAGAGTGTGGTGAATCAATTTAGTACACCATCAACATCATTTCCTTACTGCCAAATTTAAAACCAAATCCCTCAACCCCTTAACTAACTTATATATATATATATATATATAAACAGAACCTACTACTTAAATCAAGACTGACTATAAAATTATATACATTTACCTAATTTAAATAAATTTATATAATATAATTTTATTCCCTGCCAAATATAAGTAAAAAATATTAATAATTATAATTTTTTTTATATCCCCTTCTTAAAATATCAATGTGCCAACCGGCTTTTATCATTACGATTTGTTTGAATTTCCTCAACATGTTTTAACATTATATAGCGAACAGACTATAAATTTCATAACCCCAAAAGGTAATACACAATTCATGCAATTAAATGGCAGCCCATAAAAACTATATATAGGAGTTCCATAATTCGATATTTGACTACAATAACCTGAAATGAAACATATTATATAGTAGAAGTATAGGAGGTTTCGGGAAGTATTGCAACCCTTAACCTCTCTCTACACCACAGCTACAGTGTTCCGCTTAAAAAACAGAGGAGGCTTAAACGTTTATTCCTTTAAAAGGGGTGTCTCTTCATTAGACTCGAGCTAAATCTTCTAAAATTCGTATGAAACAAATGCATTAACAACCTATGCTATTACGTTTCCGAGTTTTCATGGCCTGCGTGTACATTTCATAATTATCTAACACATACAAATCACAGCCTGCAGTGAAAAGAAAACATTATAACTTAGGGCAGAAAGCTATATATATTTTCTAAGAAAATTGAATAACATACCCATAAATCAAGACACAGAATTTTTGGAATATGGCACAAGCATTTATATTAATAAGTTAATTTTCTTATTTGAATAAAAGGTTGGCACTTACTTGTTCATTAACCCACCTAGATTCCTCAACCGGATGCAATAGGATTACACCCTTTTCTTGATATGGCTCTGCTTAAAAAAGAGAAAGAGTCAAACGTTGATTCCTGTAAAAGCGATGCCTCTTCGTTACACTCAAGTCTTCTAAAATTCCTGAGAAACAAAGGCGAACTCTGCAATAATGCTTTCTTTTTCTTTCTTTCTTTTTTCTAATGGCCTGCACAAGATTGTCATAATTAATAACATATGTAAATCAGCCAACAATATACAATTGGTAAATAGACATTTACAGTTAACTTTTTCTATCGTTACAATATTTTTGCAGTAAAACAAAAGATATCAGTCCAAGCTCAAATCTGTTAGCCGAGTGAAAGGTTTCTATTTTCTCGTCCATTGACTCATCATGCTGCACTCTTATAATTGCAATTGTTCTATTTTGATAGTTAAGATTTGATTATCATCAATGTTCCAGATTGATTACCACTGGAAATCAATGGTAGCAGTATATCCAATGTGATGCCATGGGTCATCTGCTAATCTACAGAAATTGGTCTGATCCAGTTATGTCAATACATCATATACCTTCTTGATTTCACCACATGAGAAGCTCCAAATTTACTTAAATTTAGTTGGGCCACATTCAATGCCGAGATTAGCATGGCTTTCAAATAAATGGTTCCAATAGATCCTTGAATAGGCAAGGTATACCCCGCTTTGATCATTCAATATATAAAAAATTGACAGGACTTAGACACGCAACAACATAATGAGAAAGAGACCTGGAGGAGGGGGCCCACATGGCAAAAGGATAAATTAGAAAAAAGGAAACAAAAAGCTTCAATGAAAAGGAAACAGGAGAAGACGACGGAAGCGGGGTGGAGAGTAATGGCGCAGGTATGGGCACCACGAAAGAGGAAATACATATTAATTTAGAGTATTATTAAAGAGTAATTAATATATTTTATCTTCTCAGCAATATTTTCTTAATATCAATTTAGAAATTTATATATACAAGTTAAAAAGAAATAGTGATAGATTATATTTTATATTTGTAAGATTTTCAAATGTTAAGAATCATCAAGAAGGTTTATTCTTATTTTAAATATCATAGAATCTTGAATAATTTATATCATCATGAACACTAAAAAAGTAAAAACTTTAATTTTATGTGATTTGATAATTATGAATATGTTAGAAAAGTTTAGTGGGTTTATCAAAATACCACTTAGTAAGATAGTCCACAACAATATTTCATTTCCGAGAAATATAAGTAAATGATATAGCCTCAAGATTCAAAGAGATGGAGGGTCTAGTCCACTAAAGAAGCAATTCTCTAAGATGACATTTGAGAAAAACATTCTTTAGAAGAGAAACCAATATAAAGAATTAGACTCACAAAAAACCTTCCTCCAACCCAACTCATAAGCCTTTTCAAGAGCTAGCAAAATAGGCACACTTTCATCAAATTGTTGGAAGTAATTCCCATTACATAAGAGAAAACAAAAAGGGCTATTGTATAACTGGTGTGACCAATTCCTCTAATTCCAGCAACGCCTAACTTAGTATGAGAAAAAACATCAATATTAATTTTGGAAAAGAAAAGGAGGAGGGCACCACTTATCACACCTATTCACCTTCTTAGAAGACCAAGATTTAAAGCAAGACAAAATATGAAGATTTTAAAGTTCTAAATTATTTAAAGAAGAGATCAATAAGAAGATGAGAATTTCTCAATAGAAAATTTAACAACAATAGTTTCTTTGAGTATAACCATAATCTTTATCTCGTTCAAAAAACATTGGTGACCTTGAAAGATTCTGCAATTCCTCTCTAACCATATCTATCAAAGAATGAACATAAAGAACATAATTCCAAACAAACACAAAAAGAGAACAATGTAGAAGGATAATCTAAACTTACTTTTACTTATAATAATAAATTATTTTTATAATTTAAGAAAATTTTTAAAACTAAAAATAATTATTCATGATTTTATATTTTACTTTTATTTTTATATATACTTATTATTAATACAAATTAATAATTAATAATTATTATTTATTTTAATATATCAAATTAAATTATACTTATAATTAATTTCTTAAAACTATACAACTAATCTTCTTATACATATACTCAAATTTTACGTGACTATACAAATATTACCCTATACAATCTCCGCTCAACCATTTATAGACTAGTCCATCATGAATGCACACTAAGAAACAAAATCAAGAAATAAATGACAAATTTATACATAAATAAAGACTACAAAAATATGACTAAACAAAATACTATTTGAAACCAAAATAAGACTATCTCAAATGAGTGGTCCACACTTATAAGTCCAATCTTTAAACTCAGGTTAAAAAATTCTTGCCTATTAATACTAACCATTATAAACTGATCCATTAAATATTTCTATGGCTTATTATTATATTTTAATATTTAAAATATTCATTTATGCAATAATATCATCCCCCAAAAGAATATTCATATTTACCACTTCAAATTACATTCACCGAAAGCGCGTTAAAGCTAAATTAACACATACTGGTAAAGATAACTTAGTGGAACGTCTTTCGGCATTGGGATGGTCCACACTAACTTATAATGATGTCCCTTTTATTCTTTCTACTTTCACAGGCTTTCTATAAAGTATTTATTTCATGTCAATTGTCGGCAGTTCTAAAGGGACTTTTACGGCAGCGAGCTAAATCACTTTACACGTTTGCAGGGACCAACCATAAAGATTCGATTAGTCGACGGTGAAGAAAACTTGGAATATTGACGTAGTGTAATTTTCTCAGGCATGTCTTAAAGCTTAAGAAATAGCCATAATAAAGCGTAAGGAGAATGTGTCAGGATAGGTTAAGTTAAAGAAGAAAATACTTGAGGCCATTAAATTTAAAATGAAATTGTTCGAATAACTTTTAAAAGTAGACTTTTTACGTAACTTAGCTTAACCCATAAGGTATCCCTGAGAAAATAGCAATACATAACTTAACCCATAAGGCATCCCTGGAAAAATCGCAATACGTCAATATGCTAAATCGACTAGTCGAATATTTATGGTCGGTCACTGCAAACGTGTAAAGTGATTTTAGTTCATGTAGGCCAGGCTCGCTGCCGTAAAAGTCCGTTTAGAATTGCCGACAGTTGACATTCAATAAACACTTTATAGAAAGCCATGAAAGTAAAAGATTCTATCGTTATTACTTATGCTGTGGTTTCCTTCAATACAAAGAAAACCCTGTCCATGCAAGGGCGGTGCTGAATATATCACAGGTAAACACGAATTCGACATTCACTGCTGCTGAATTTTTCCCTGACCTATTTATTTTACTAATTCGTGTTGTGATCCGCGATTGCTAAAGCTTATGCACCCCAATGCCCGGGTCCTAAGAGCTTCAATTTTACTCTGTTTCCCGGTAAGTTTTTCCCCGTCAAACTGAATTAGGAAAAACATACAAGTCTGACTGCTTTTCTAAAACCGCCTGTTAGTGCTATCATCAATTTATCGGCGTATTCCGGCCATAATTGTGTATTTCTGAATTTCAATTGAGTCTATTTGAACGTGTGCTGATAAAAATATTTAGATAGTAAGAAGAGTCCAGCGTAAATGGTTAAGTAGATATTAAAATCAAAGTAATTATTTTAGTCCAGGTTATAAATACACAGAAAGGGTTCACTTTTGGGTTCAGTAAATTTATATTTAAACAGAGCTATTTAGTTAGGTCCACGTTATAAATGGAATTCCTCGTGTTTGGGATGACATTGTGAAGCCGTTTACCAAACATTTTTGGCCTATGTTTTGACGAATATGCAAAAATATTGATAAGAATTGAAGCCCTTTTATGATTGAAAATCTAATGCATTGAAAGATTAGAATTCTTTTGGAAACACAAATATTGTCGTGTCTTTGAGTTTTATTTTAGAGCGATAGGATCTTTTTGATTTACAATTAATTGATGTTTTCGGAAAATTGATTTCAAACAATTTTATGTTTTCTGTGGCAGGAATCTGTAACAGCATGGAGTGCAGCATGTACAAAGTCAAAACCATTTTGTTAGTATCAGTGGGCAAGAAATTTCTTATACACAATGTGAATCTGGGTTATTCTACTTGATTTTCTATTTTTATTTATTAAATGAATGATTTGTTTGCATTTGTATGTAGATGGTGTAATAGCTGCACTTCTAAATCAAGCAAGTAAGAAAAATACTAATCATTTGTTGCAATTTGTTGAAGTAGAAAGTGTCACTTTGAAGGATAGGAAGAAATAGTTGTGGACTGAGTAACGTAAGTGGGTTCATGAACAAGTGCCAACCTTTTAAATAATGGAATTTATTAATAAAAATGTTTGTATATATATTAAATAAAATAAAAAATTTACCTATAAATCAAAGTAGATTTTTTTAAAATATAGTACAAACATTTTTATTAATAATTTTTTTTTATTTAAGTAAAAGGTTGGCATGCAATTATTGACTCACTCACATATATTAATTGGCACATCACTTTTCTTCTTGTCTATCAACTATAAGTTTGTTTATCAAAGTAAATATTTTTAGTTTAACAAATTGCAACAATTTATTAGTATTCTTCCTGTTTGTTCGATTTTGAAGTGTGGCTATTAATCCATCTACCTACAAATGCAAACAAACCATCCATCTAATAAAAAGAAAAGAAAAATTAAAACAAATAGAATAAACATTTCCTTTTAATGTTATCAACTTTACAAATCATGCTAGATTTCACATGGCTTCTCAAAAAAGCAAATTGTTTATAAGAAACTTTTGTTAGACACATGTAACCTTGAGAAAAAGAAGTAAATTTAATGCATCCGTAATTCTAGTTTAAAGTATCTTGCAACATCTACCAACATTCTTGTTTTTAGGCTTAATTTGTAGTGCCCAAGATTGACTTAGGTTTTTAGAATTTTATTTTTCTTTTTTTTGGAAAATAATTATTGATAGATGAGAATTAAAAATAATAGAAAACACAAAGGAAGAATAGAGAAGTTGCATGAGAATATCTTAGAGTTAAAAATATAATAGAAGTTACAAAAATAAAATATAGTAGCTCTAAAAAAATACACATAGATCTTCAAACAACTTTAGAAATTGAATATAACAAGCAACTCTAAAGTGTACACAATAATATCTCCAAAGAGAGTATGTAGAACAACATAAATATATGTCTACAAATATTTTAAAATTTATTTGAAATAGTTTTTACATATTATCTTTGATATTAATAGATAATTTATATTCTTCCGTTTTAAAGAGTTATCTCCTTATTTTGTCTCCATATTTATTTTAACATTTGGTATCAAACCAATAGTCACCAAAGCTATTTCTCCAAGAGGAGGTATTAGAGCCAAGCTTCTAGATTATATTGGGCATTAATGTTCTAAAAATTAAAGTTTTACTTTGAGTTTCTAGTATAGTTTGAATAGATATTAAAAGTTGGTGAAAACCAATCACACTTAATAGGAAATATTAAGATATTTGGTCAAAGAACATGAGAAATTATGTATAGTAGTTGTGAATGGATGCATACATATAGCAAACCCAACAACATATGCACCACTCACAAATTTCTAAGGGATTTTATTTGATGGAGGAGCACCCGAGCGTATACACAATCTTGCATCACAAAAAACAAGGTTAATTTAGTTTTATCTAATTTGTGGGTTTTGTAACAATTTTGTGGTGTGTTGAATGATCTTTATCTGGGAGGCAGATTGAAGTTACATTTTATCATGTCCCATTGAAAAAATATCTTATTTGGATTTCCAATTTCCAATTCGATTATTCTTTCAATTGAATATTACATGGTTTGCAAAAAATATTAATTTGATGTTAAACAAAAGGAGACAAAATAATACTAGAAATTTTCATGATTGAAAATTAAAGTCATGTAACAACTATCCCAATGAAAAAGACATTTTTTGCACAATTTTTTTTTTATCTCCAAGGCCCCGCTCGTTTTGGTCATGGTGGGGTGCAAACTAATCCCAATCAAGTGGATTCAACCCTATCCACTCCTCCAAGTGGATTATATGGCCCATGACGAGAGAGAGAGAATTGTCATTCTAGCCCGTAGCCAATGAACAAAATGTTTTCCTAGAGACCCTCTTCTCGAGGTGCAACTAGCTAAGGTAAGCTTATAATTCATTTTCCAAAAACTAAAAAGATTCATAGGGAGTTAATTTTATCTACTTGAGCTTGCTGGGAATCCACCTTTTGGCTGTCCATCTAATCGGCTAAGCAATCAAGGGTAATCATCACTAGTGTGGAATGCTCCTAGACTAATGACCATCTCGAGCTGGGTATTGCTTCTAGACTCTTGTCCATCTCGAGCTTAGCACCACCCCTAGATGATTGTCCATCTCAAGCATATACTACCCCTAGTCTTTTTTCCATCTCGAGCCTAGTACTACTCCTAGACTACCTTCCATATCGAGCAAGTATTATTCCTTGGCTTAGGCTTAGCGCTGGACCATATATAGGTTCCCAACTCAAACTCAGTAGGTTCCAACTTAGGATCAATAGTCTCCCATCATAGCTACAACGAAGCATGGCATGGCTAGATATTTCATGAAGAGAACCTCTTACTCTTAGACACCTTATGGTGGAGAGAAGGTAACTTTGCATCTCTAGATAGCTTGAGGTGGCTACCTATTCTATTAATTCCTACAAGAATAATTTGCAAAACACAGATTTGGAAGGACTACAATTCCATACTACAACAGTTCAAGTACTCTATTAGAGGAGAATGACTGCCTATTTGCTCGTTCATAACAAAATAACCCACATATAGATGGTTGTCCTACTAGCCAACAAGGCAGAGATGTATGGAGTGGATATTTAAGTTGGGGACAACTATAGATCAATTCACCTTCCCCAAGCATTGCTTACAGTCTTACAAGTCTTCGTCTTAGTTTTAGCCTAAGGTTATGAAAGAGTTATTTTATCAATAACATTGTTTGATGCTTCAATTTGGGAAGACCTCTATGAAAAGGGAATACCTTGCCACAATCACTTTTGGACAAAGATTATTCAATGTGCAGGTATCACATAGAGTTATCATCCCACATATTTTCATTTTATTTGTAATAGATTCGACTCACACCATTTCTAAGGTAAAATTGGTTCAATAATACCATGGCTAAGGGAGTTATCTTAATTTTTTTTTCTTATATAAGACTTACCCAACTCCACTTCTAAAGTAAGGTTAGACCATTATGGCAATAACTGAAGGAGAGATATTAACTTATTTTCGTCAAATTTGACTAGATAGCTTACTAAATAAAATTAGACCATTCAGACTATGATGAAAGAGGTATTTTAATGCATTTGCATCATATTTGACTAGCTAGCTTACTAAATAAAAATCAAACCATTAAGACTATGTTGAAAGAGGTATTTTAATGCATTTGCATATCGTATTTGACCAACTAGTTTACTAAATAAAAATCAGACGATTAAGACTATGCTAAAAGAGGTATTTTAATGCATTTGCATCATATTTGACCAGCTAGCTTACAAAACAAAAATCAGACCTTTAAGACTATGTTGAAAGAGGTATTTTAATGCATTTGCATATCATATTTTACCAGCAAGTTTACTAAATAAAATCAGACCATTAAGACTATGTTGAAATAGGTATTTTAATGCATTTGCATATCATATTTGACTAGCTAGTTTACTAAATAGAATCATACCATTGAGACTATGTTGAAAGAGGTATTTTAATGCATTTTCATATCATATTTGACTAGCTAGTTTACTAAATAAAATCAGAAAATTAAGACTATACTAAAAGAGGTATTTTAACGAAGTTAGGCAACTGTGTTCAATGTGATGGTTCTAAAATCTATGCTCAACTCAAAATACCCTGTCCTTATCTTTCATATGAGTTTTTTTTCGTTGTTCAAAATAAGAAATAAAGGATTCAATATTCAAGTGCTCCATCCTACAGTTGGTGAAGAGGTTTATTTTTGGATTTCCTTGTTTCTTAAATTATTTTCTTTACACGAGATTAAATCTATAAAAGAAAAAGAATAGCTCACAACACTTGAACATGTGGTGAGCTTCTCCAAACAATTTATTTAAAGAACTTTAATTCAAGATTCCAAGGCCCAAATAAAATTTCACAAAGGCTACAACATAGAATGGTAGCACAAAATAAAAGAATTTCAAACCTGAGTTGTGAAGTCTTGAGTAGCATTATCGAATGCCCTAGCCGCCAAACTCTGGCTTCCTCTTCAAAACCAATCCCTACTTCAACCACACCCTTTATTTCTTCTTTTTCTCTTTCTACAAATCCTCTCTTCCAAAAAATGAGATGCTGCCAGTCTAGTTAACGAAGAAATGGATGAGGTTTTTCATGGCATGCTGGTCAAAACTTCTTCCTACCATTGGCAGATATTGTGGGGGTTGCTAGGTCACTTAATGCTTCTATTGTCCTCCTCCTCCCCAAGCTTTTTCCTCATTGGTCAAGATTTTTGCCTCTAGTGCTATCTTAGCCACCTTCTTCTCCCATGAAAGCTTCTCCTTCATTTTCCTATGTCCTCTTTTCCTTTCCATATTTGCTTGATGATAAACTTTATTTATTTCTTCATTTTATTTAATTTGATGGGGATATTGGCTTATACACCCCTTGTAAATGTCAATTTAGTGAATGACATTTCAAATTATGGATTATTTTATTTTATATTTTTTTTCTTCTTCTTTTCAACGCCCATCTATTTTCTTTTAGGTAATATTCATGTGGTGAGTGTTTATTTATTAATTTTCTTTAAATTGTTGTTATTTTAATAATGTAGCAATCAATAATATAATTTTTAGTTTTATTATTTGCTTATATAACTTAATTTATTTATTCACTTTTAGATATTTATTTATTTAAATTTACCCCCTTCTCTCATAGACCTTAATTAAATCTACCAAATTGAGCATTGTCAAATAATCAAGATATTGAAGTGGACCTAATGGCTTAACCTAGCCGAGTCAAGTAACTCTAGGAAAATATATATCAAAATCCTAGGTTTAATGAACCTCGGGCTACTAGAATCTATAGATAGGGTCAACACTAGAATGCCATACCAATTGTCTATCTCTCTATCAATGAAACCACATAATCCACCTCACTTTGCACCCCTGGTATCTACATCAAACGACAAGCCTCACACAAATACGACATCCAAATTGTTAGTCCATGTTAATACAACATTTAATACATTAAATCGAAATAGCATAATAAGATTGATAAGCACACTTAATAATAATAACATCATGGTTCATGATTTTAACACACACTCATGCACACACACACTTATATATGTTCACATAAATTAAGCTACACAATTTATTTTCTCAAGTATCTCAAAAGGTCCTATGAATCATGGATCTAGTTTAGTAGCCTTACCAAACTTTATTGAGCTTTTGTGTGGTTTGACGCATAGGAACACTTTGTGCCCTACTACAAATTCTCTTGGTGTCCACTTGGTATTTGCATAACTTTTCTATTAATCTGAAGCCTGCTTCAATCTTTCTCTTATAACTTTCACCTGAGTGCCATATTTCTGAAGAAGTTTTGGGCCTATAGTTACTTGATTTTCTAAATTGTCCCAACCTATAGGCGTTCTGCACTTTCTACCATAAAATGCTTCAAATGGTACCATTTGGATGGAAGAATGGTATGAATTTATATATACAAATTCTACTAGCGGTAGATACTCTTCCTAGTTAGTGGGCTGATCCATGGCATACATTCTGAGAATTTCCTCCATAACTTGGTTAACTCTTTCGGTTTGGCCATCCGTTTCAGGATGGTAAGCTATACTAAAATTGAGTTTGGTTCCTAGGGTGGTCATAAGAGAGGTCCAAAACCTAGAAGTGAACAACTTATCCCTATCTGAGATTATCACCTCAGGCATCCCATGTAGCCTAATGACTTCCTTTATGAATCTTTTGGCCAAAACTAGGGCATTAGCCTTCACATTGCTTGGTATGAAGTGTCCTACCTTGGTAATTTTATCAACCACCACTAATATATTGTCATGTTGATTCCATCACAAAATCCATGGAGATTACTGACCACTTATGCTATGGTATATCATGAGGATATAGTGTTCCCGCAGGATGACAATGCTCCAACTTAACTTGTTGACTTTTAAGACATTTGGCGACATAGAAAGCTATTTCATTTTTCATTCCTGGCCAAAAGTAATGAGTTTTTAGGTTTTCATACATCTTAGTCACCCCAAGATGTGCTTGATAAGGCACATTATGGCATTCTATGAGAATTTTCATTCTTAAACCACCCTCTTCTGACACATAAATTCAGTTCAAATAATGGAGGATTCCATATTTTCCCACATGGTACTCAACTGAATTAATCCCTTGCTGAAATTCTAATAGGTCTTTTGTTGAAAAAAGAGATCTTGTTCTTGCATTTGCTTAATCTTTTCTAGCAATTCAAATTTTAGTTGTGAGATTGTAGCTAGTTTAGCCTCTCGACTTAAGGCATCTGCGACATGGTTTTCTTTTCCTTTAACATATGAGATATCTATTTCATAGTTGGTTAAGAATTCTAACCACCTTCTTTGACATGCATTCAAATCTGGTTGGGCGAACAAATATTGAAGTCCCTTATGATCAGTGTTAAACTTGAAGGATCTTCCTACCAAGTAGTGTTTCCATACCTTTAAGGCATGCACGATTGCCGCTAGCTCCATGTCATGGGTGGGATAATTGAGTACATGATCCTTCAATTTCTTGGACTCAAAGGAAATCACTCGCCCATTTTACATTAGCACTCCATGACCTAGCCCATCCAATGAAGCATCCATCCAAACTACAAATTCTTTATCTGGATTAGGCACTTGCAAAATTGGTGTGGTAGTAAAAGCTTCCTTCAACTTCTAGAATGCAATGTCACATTTTTCTGTCCATTCAAACTTCTTTCCCTTTCGTTGAAGGGAGGTTATGGGGTTAGCTATCTTGGAGAAGTTCTCTACAAACTGTCGATAGTACCCTAACAAACCCATGAAGCTTCATACTTCGGTCACAGTTTTAGGAATAGGCCATTCTACAATTGCTTGCACCTTTGTTGGATCCACTGCAATTCTTTGGGATGATATAATATGTCCCAAATAGTGTAAATTAGGCTAAAAGAAGGAACATTTAGACAATTTCCCATATAATTTATGATCTCTCAACATTTGCAAGACTATTCTTAAATGCTCCTCACGCTCTTACAAATTTTTAGAGTAGATTAGAATGTCATCCAAAAACACTAGCACAAATTTGTCCAAGTAGTCATGGAAAACATGGTTCATAAGGATCATGAAAGCTAAGGGGGCATTGGTTAGGCCAAAAGGCACCACCAAAAATTCATAATGGCCATACCTAGTTCTGAAGGTTGTCTTTAGAATATATTCTTCCCTGATTCTTAACTGGTGGTAACTTGACCTTAAATCTATCTTGGAGAATATATCAGCTCCCTTCATTTGATCAAACAAGTCATTAATTCTAGGTAGGGGATATCTATTTCAAATGGTTACCTTGTTCAACATTCGGTAATTGATGCACAACCTCAATGTTCCATCCTTCTTCTTAATGAACAACATTGGAGCTCCCCAAGGAGACACAGTAGGCTGTATCAAGCCTTTCTCCATTAGATCTTGCAACTGCATCTTAAGTTCTTGTAATTCAGCAGTGTTCATTCTATAGGGGGCTTTGGAGATAGGCTCAACCCTTGGAACTAGATCTATTGTGAAGTCTATTTTTCGCTTAGGAGGAAATCATGGCAATTATTTAGGAAAGACATCACAGTACTCTTGGAGAATGAGATGGTCTTCAATGCTAGGTATGGGATCATCATTACCCTCTTGTACCTTTACTAGATAAATTTTACTACCCTTTCTAACTACTCTTTTCACTTGCATGGCTGAGATCATTCTTACCACCACAGGTCTCCTAATCCCCTGAAGAACCACTGACCTCCCTTGGTCATCTAGACATTCGACCTTATTGTTGTAGCAATCCAACTTAGCTTGGTGTTTTTGGAACCAATCCATCCCAAGGATTAAATCATAAGACCCTAATGGAGTGACCCATAGATCCACCTTGGTCCTTATAATTCCTAGGTCAATTTTAGCTCCTCGCAAGCAAGATTTGATCTTTTGTGTCTTACCCGACCCAAACTCAACCTCCATCTCCTCTCTACTAAGACTCTGGTGATCAATTTTACATTTTTGAATAGCATGAGAGGAAATAAAACTATTTGTGGCTCCTAAATCTTCCAGAATAGAAATGGGTTGGATGAGAAGTGTATCTTGAAGTTCTATCAATGGAGCTTGCTGATTCACTTGATGATTATCCACAATTGCATAAATTCTAGCAGTGGGTTTCATGGTTTTGTTTGGATTATTGGGACACTCGCTCATATAATGATCACCTCTGCATGTCCAACATCCACTGACTAGTCCTTTTCAGTCTTCCTTGCCTCTCTTGGAATCACCTTGTGCCTCATGCCTAAATGATTTTTTCCTTTTGTCTCCTTTATCCTTGTGACCTTCTATCCCATGATTTTCCTTACAATTTTGGCCCCTCTTAGTCTGTTGAGAAGCCTTTCCTTTAGAATTAGCTTCTTGATTACCCCTCTATTTATTATTAGAGTGGTTGGAGGAATATGGCTTTTGTTTGCATTCTTGATTGCTCTTATGCTTTTCTACAGCAACCAAAGCTACCTCCACTGCCTAGTTTAAGCTTTTAGGTCATGTGACCTTGGTTGTATAAAAAATATTCTTACTCAATCCCAAGATAAATTTGTTCACCCAATCCTCTTCTTCCTTCATATAAGGCACATGGTGGAGTAAGCTCATGAATTTGGACTTATACTCAGCTACCATCATTCCCCCTTGGCGCAGTGAATTGAATTCGGTCATCTTTTGGTCTCTATGGTGAACAAAAAGGTACTCCTTGTGAAACGGCTTGGTGAACTTGTACCAAGTTAGTTGAATGATATCAGAGTTTTTTATTTCCACCAAATGTTCCCACCAAAGCGAGGCTTCTCCTTCTAGGTGATAAATGGCAATCCTAGCCTTAGTGTTGGAACTTAATTCTATCAACCCAAAATACTTATTCATTCCAATGAGCCATGTTTCAGTGACATCCCCAGGCCCAGTGGGTCCTTTCCCACTCCTCATTGTGACTCTGATCGAGAGTGACTATAGGTGGGAATTCTAGAGCCGCTCTCATGTTCTTGACTTGTATTCACATTGTGCTTCCTATCTAACTCTTCCATTCCAATGCCAGTGTTGTGACTAGTTCCTAGGGAAGTGTTGTGGTTAGTGCCTTGCTCCTTTTTCCTCGTTAGTTCCTTGATTTACTACTCCTGTGATGTTATTTTTGCACGAAGTGCATTTAATTCAGCTTGTAACTCTTTAGGTATGGTAGGAGGTGGAGATGATGCACCCCTACTTGCATGCAACATTTTAGCTAGGCTAGGGCTTGTTCCCCTCCTCAAAGTTCTCTTCATTGAATTTTTTTGGTTCTGCGAGGGAAAAGAGAGTGTTATTTAAGTGTCTTTGTTATTTTGTTTTAAATATTGTCTTATATTATATTTAAAATCAAGGAGAAATTCATACTCAACATAAGATTCACATCATTAAATATTCCTTTCTCATTCACCATAACACCTTGATAATAAAGTCTATATATATAGATCTTTAATAGTTAGCAACTTTTACAAAAAGTGATACGATGTTTATTTAGTACTAATTCATCATATTGTACATAATTTCAGTTACAGAGTAGGTTCCTCCTCCTCTTTGGGTTCTTCCTCATCGGAGGTCCCCACAATTACAAACATATTAGCATGGACATAGTTGTACTATGCAATTGCTTCCTTAGAGAAAATTGGAGCATTGCATCCACAACCAACAGGGAAGTCCCTAATAGCTGAGGGTTTTGTTTTTAGATTTGGTTGTAGGAATCCCTTTGTTGGTTCATGAATTTCATCTGGTTTGGCCATTTTATTTCCCTTCTGTATTTTCAATCGCTTAATAGTCTCTGCCAATTGCTCTGTGTCAGACATGGTTTCAATTTCAGTTTTTTGGCCATGTGATAATAGTGGTCTTGGATCCTTCTGGGTTATTTCATTAGGGGTGTTTTCTTGAGGCCTTCTTCTTCCCCTTTCCTTGAATCCCTCGACCCATGACTTTCATTTCCAAACAATCATATTATTACAACAAAAGAGAGAGAGCACCTTGGTCCTAGTGTCGAGTTCTAAGCTCTGATACCAATGTAACAAGTACCCGAATGAAAAAGACATTTTCTGTACATTTTTTTTTCATCATCATGTAAAAATGGATTACATCGAAGGTTAGATTATATAAACATTAATGGAGATCAACTTAAGCAATATAACATCATCTTAGTTACATAATTTCCATTAGTTGAACTTGTTGTCTTAAATAAAAGAATGCTACTAACTATATTGCACATACCTTCATGATGGTGAATTTTTTTCTCTCCAAGACCTCGCTCATTTGGGTCATGGTGGGGTGCAAACCAATCCCAACCAAGTGGATTCAACCTTATCCACCCCTCTAAGTAGATTATGTGGCCTGTGGTCTGAGAGAGAGAGAGAGAGAGAGAGAGAGAGAGAGAGAGAGAGAGAGAGAGAGAGAGAGAGAGAGAGAGAGAGAGAGAGAGAGTTGTCATTCTAGCCTGTAAGCCATGAATAAAATTTTTTCTTAGAGACCCTCTTCCTAAGGTGCACCTAGCTATGGTAAGCTTATAATTCCTTTTTCAAAAACTATAAGGATTCATAGGGACTTAGTTTTCTCTACTTGAGCTTGCTGGGAATCCACCTTTCAGCTGTCCATCTAATCAGCTAAGCAACCAAGGGTAATCATCACTGGTGTGGAATGCTCCTAGACTAATGAACATCTTGAGCTAAGTATTGATTCTAGACTCTTGTCCATATCAAGCTTAGTGCTGCCCCTAGACTATTGTCCATCTCGAGCATAGTACCGCCCCTAGACCCTATCCAACTAAAGCTTGGCACTGCCCCTAGACAATTATCCATCTCAAGCATATACTACCCCTAGTCTTTTGTCCATCTCGAGCCTAGTACTACTCCTAGACTACCTTCCATCTCAAGCAAGTACTATTCCTTGGCTCAGGCTTAGCGTTGAACCATTAGTAGGTTCCCAACTCAAACTCAATAGGTTCCAACTTAGGATCAATAGTCTCCCACCATAGCTGCAACCAAGAATGGAATGGCCAGATATTTCATGAAGAGAACCTCTTACTCTTAGACACCTTATGGTGGAGAGAAGTTAACTCTACATCTCTAGATAGCTTAAGGTGGTTACCTATTCTATTAATTCCTTCAAGAATAATTTACGAAACATAGATTTTTAAGGATTGCAATTCCATACTACAGTAGTTCAAGTACTTCATTAGAGGAGAATGACTACCTATTTGCTCATTCATAACAAAATAACCCACATATAGATGGTTTTCCTAGTAGCCAACAAGGAAGAGAGGTATGGAGTTGATATTTAACTTGGGGATAGTGATAGATCAATTCACCTTCCCCAAGTGTTGCTTACATTCTTCCAAGTCTTCATCTTAGTTTAAGCCTAGGGTTATGAAAGAGTTATTTTATCAATAACATTGTTTGATGCTTCAATTTGGGAAGACCTCTATGAAAAGGAAATACCTTGGGCCACAATCCATTTGGGACAGAGATTATACAATGTGCAGGTATCACATAGAGTTATCATCCCACATATTTTACATTTTATTTGTAATAGATTTAACGCACACCATTTCTAAGGTAAAATTGGTCCAATAAGACCATGGCTAAGGGATTTATCTTTTTTTTTTTTTTCTTATATCAAACGTACCCAACTCCACTTCTAAAATAAGGTTAGACCATTATTAAAATAACTAAAGGAGAGATCTTAACTTATTTGCATCAAATTTGACCTACTAGCTTACTAAATAAAATAATACCATTGAGACTATGCTAAAAGAGGTATTTTAATGCATTTGCATCATATTTGACCAGCTACCTTACTAAATAAAAATCAGACCATTAATATTATGTTGAAAGAGGTATTTTAATGCATTTGCATATTGTATTTGACCAACTAGTTTACTAAATAAAAATTGGACCATTAAGGCTATGTTGAAAGATGCGTTTTAATGAATTTGCATAATATTTGAACAAATAGCTCACTAAATAAAAACCAAACTTTTAAAACTATGCTTAAAGAGGTATTTTAATGCATTTGCATATCATATTTGACTAGCTAGTTTACTAAATAAAATCACACCATTGAGACTATGTTGAAAGAGGTATTTTAATGCATTTGCATATCATATTTGACTAGCTAGTTTACTAAATAAAATCAGACCATTAAGACTATGCTGAAAGAGGTATTTTAATGAAGTCGAGCAACTGTGTTCAATGTGATGGTTCTAAAATCTATGATCAAGTCAAAATACCCTACCCTTATCTTTCCTATGAGTTTTTTTTTGGTTCAAAATAACCAATAAACGATTCCATATTCAAGTGCTCCATCCTACAGCTCGTGAGGAGGTTTATTTTGTAATTTCCTAGTTTCTTAAATTATTTTCTTTACACCAGCTTAAATCTATAAAAGAAAAAGAATAGCTCACAACACTTGAACATGTGGTGAGCTTCTCAAATCAATTTATTTCAAGAACTTTAATTCAAGATTCCAAGGCCCAAATAAAATTTCACAAAGGCTACAACATAAAATGGTACTGCAAAATATAAGAATTTCAAACCTGAGTTGTGAGGTCTTGAGTAGCAAAATGGAATTCCCTAGCTACCAAACTCTAGCTTCCTCTGCAAAACATGTCCCTACTTTAGCCACACACTTTGTTCCTTATTATTCTCTTTCTGAAGATCCTCTCTACCAAAAAATGAGACGCTGCCAGTCCAGTTAAAGAAGAAATGGATGGGGTTTTTCTTGGAATCCTGGTCAAAACTTCTTCCTGCCATTGGTAGCTATTGTAGGGGTTGCCAAGCCACTTAATGCTTCTTTTGTCCTCCTCCTCACCAAGCTTCTTCCTCCTTGGTCGAGATTTCTACTTCTTGTGTTGTCTTCTAAGCCAACTTCTCCTATGAAAGCTTCTCTTTAATTTTCCTGTGTCCTCTTTTCCTTTCCATATTTGCTCGATGATATACTTTATTTCTTTCTACATTTTATTTAATTTGATGGGGATCTTATTTTATATGCCCCTTGTAAATGTCAGTTTAGTGAATGACATTTCAAATTATGGTTTATTTTATTTTATATTTTATTTTCTTCTTTTCAATGCCCATCTATTTTCTTTTAGGTAATATTCATGTGGTGAGTGTTTATTTATTCATTGTCTTTAAATTGTTGTTATTTTATTATTTGCTTATATAACTTAATTTATTTATTCACCTTGAGATATTTATTTATTTTAATTTACCCCGTTCTCTCATAGACCTTAATTAAATCTACCAAATTGAGCATTGTCAAATAATCAAGATATTGAAGTGGACCTAATGGCTCAACCTAGCATCTATAGACAAGGTCAAAACTAGAATGACATACCAATTGTCTATCTCTCTGTCAACGGAAACACATAATCTGCCTAACTTTGCACCCTTGGTACCTACATCCAACAACAAGGCTCACACAAATTATACAACATCCAAATCATTAGTTTGTGTTAATCCAACATTTAATGCATTAAATCAAAATAGCATAATAAGATTGATAAGCACACTTAATAATAATAACATCATGGTTCATAATTTTAATGCACACACATGCACATACGCACACACACTTATATATGTCCACTTATTAAATTTTGAAGTTCCACCCCTAGTCCAAATTACATCGGTGTTAGGGGTCATGCAATATCATTAAAAAAGTATCGAGGGGTAATGACAAAAAGGTCACAAGTGTGACTGTAGTGAAGATTTGGAAACAGAAAATTAGAATTAAATAAAAACAATGAAAGTTTTAGAGTAAAGAAAAAGAGGAAAAGAAAATTAATGGCATATGGAAGGACATTAAAACTTAGTGTTGGAATATGGAGAGGGTGTGCATGGTCAAGATTGTAGAGAACACACTATGGAACAACTATGCAGTTGTGAGGAAGAAAAGAAAAGGGAACTGGTATAGAACTAAAAGGAAAATTTGGCACATGAAATAGCAAAGGAAACTTAGGATAAATAAAAGTGTGTGGAGTATTACTTCAAAAGTGGTTGCGCGAGTTGAGAAGGGAAGACAAATGAACGCTGAGCAAAGGGGGTTGATGGGAGTGGACTATTAATATAGGAAGATGCCAATACTTCTACATAGCCAGGCAAAGGAAAATAGGCAATATAAAGAAGTTCTAGAAGAGTAAGGGACATGTTGGAAAGTTAGTGCATAAGCTTGTAAAGTCAGTGCATAAGAGTGGAGATTCAATGGAAAAAGCAATTAAGGCTGGAATTCAATATCCAGCCTACTGGTTGTAAATGTCTTGGGTCTATGAACAAGTAATTCAAAAATAAATACATTCGAAAACTCTTGGAATGTTATCGCATTTGAATTTAATTGTCAATCAGAGTTGAATTTTGATAGAATTGAAAATAGTTGAAGAAAGGAATTGGAAATTGAATCTTAATTGATAAATGAAATTGTCAAATTAAGAGAGAAACTCGATGTGAAATTCACCATCTGATAAGATGCTTGGATTTCAAACTACATTATTATTGAATGATACAAGGAAGAAGGGTGAAACATTATGAGTATTATTGAAGCAATGATAGTATAAAAAATATTTCCCAAAACATAATCAATTGACTATTGAAAGGAAGAATGGGAGATGCTTCAAAAATCCTACAAAAGGACTAATGAAGGTTAGAGAAATTATAATTTCTTAGAAGAGAATTTGAAAAAATAAATGAAGGATACTATGTCCATTTTTTATTTTTGTACAAGATTTTAAACTATAAAAAATCAACTAAAAATTAATTGTGAATCTATTAAAGATCAAAAGATCACTAAGAAAACATTCTTACATGTTTTCATATAAAGTTTGATCTCGTAGTCATTGAAATAGAAGGGGCTAAGGATTTTTCAAAAATGGTAGTGGATGAGTTGATGGTTCGCCTAAACTCCATAAGAAATTCTCGAAAGGTCTATCCCTTCTTTCCTAAGAAAATAATTCAAAGACCAACCCAATGTGAGCTCAGTAGGGGAGAGGAAGAGACAAATCCAAAAGAATCTTTAGAGCTAAAGGAATAAGTAATTTTGGAATATACAAATCTAGAAGAAAAAATAGGAAAGAGAGTAAGAAGCTCAAACTTAGGCTTCAAACATAAGAAAAATTAGCACCTCAAATTAGAGGTATGGTAAAATGATAATTCAATGTTTTTCTTGTGGCCAAAAGGCAAAAAGCCTGAACTATTTATATTAACATAAAGTAAAAATACATAAGAGCATGAGAATGCCATCTGAGATTACATATAATAGATTGCAAAGGGACCAAAGCTAGACAAATTGTCCTTGGAAATCATGCAAAAAAAATAGAGACCAAAACAAAGCCTAGGTCTTAAAATAAATAGTAATCCAAGAACACAAATCAATAGATTGAACAGGGGTTTAGGTTGACTAAATTCTCACACAACACTAGGGGAAACATCAAAATCTATAATCCATTTGAAGTCAGCCATTTGCTCAAGTTGTTAACTTGCTTAAGAAAGACACAACCCATGCGTGTTTAGCTCTATGTTGCACCAATGTGATCGTGCAAAAGTTTGCGAGGAAAGGGGTCCAATCAACACTACCAGATGCCACATACCCATGCTAATACATAGAAATTTAGTGTCACTAGTCAAAATAAAGTGCGCATGTGGCTAAGATGAAGTAACCTGAATATGAACTTAGTAAAAGGTGTTTATCATGTGCAACATTTCTAAGTAGAGTAATGCTAAAGTTTCATACCTTGATAATGGGTGCAACAACCACATGAAAGAAAATTGAATACTTATTTTCATTGATTGACAAGAATATCTAGTATGAGATCAAAATAGAGAACAATGAATCAATTCTAGTCGTGGGTAGAGATTTTATAACAATTTGCACCAAGTATGGCAACAAAAGAGAAATATATAGTATTTATTATGCCTTGGGAATAAAAAAAATCCTTTATCTATTGGATGTCTAGTTTGAAAAGGCTGCATAGTGGTAATGAAAACTGGAGAGTGCATCATATTTGATAAAAATAAGAGAAAGAACAGGATGACTAAAATAAAAAAGATAAAGATTTACATGTTTCCTCCATTGAGAAAAACTAATCTCTTAGCATACTTTATAATTTCTCCTCCCAAGTAGATAAAGAGTACAAGAACACTAAAAAAGGAATACTTCAAGATAGTAATCAAATATCCATTTAGACTCTAGAATTCAATGCATGTACTTTTTAGTTATTCTAGAATAAGTATTATATCCAAGAAGGATATGGTTAGAGGGATACCAACCATTGTAGATTTTGATTGAAAATTTGATGCTTGTATTTCAGAAGAATAGCATAGGAAATCCTTTCAATTAGGGAAGTCTAAAACAATTTTTTTTTGAGTTTATAAATTTAGGCTTATGTACCCATGCAAAATTTCAACCTAGAAAAAAATAAATATTTTATGGGTAAAGGTACAAAGTTGTGTCACACTTTTTAAAGGAAACAACTAACACCGATCCAACTTTTAAACTTGAATCACTAAAAAGTGACACATGTTTTGAATTTTGAAATGATGTAAACTAATAAAATATTTATTTTTTAGTATATTTGATGATTTAAAAAAAAATAAAAAAATAAATATTTGAATATAGTTTTTTATAAATTGACACTATAATTTAGTTGTTGAAAAAATGTTGAAAAATGAAGTTACGTGATACGTCAATCTTTATATAGAAGTTTTTTATTTTTTTCCTTTAATTTTTTGTGTGTATTTATAATTTGAAACTTTAGTGCATGGATATTTTTTCCAATTTTGATAAATAGATATTTTTAAATAAATATTAAAATGTTTGTATCAAAGCATAGTTATTTCCACTCGACGTCAACTTTCACATTATCTATTTATCTAAAATGGAAAAAAAATTATACAATCTATTGGAAAATACACAAGATCAAATATAAACCTTCATTGTATTAACAATGGACAAGAATATAATATATATAATGGATAATAATTGATCCGGTGGACATTTTTCAGTGGAAATTGAAGTGTCTCATTTTTCTCAAAAATCTGCACCATCAGAGAGAGCTCAGCGTCCTGGTTCCAACGCAACTCGAACGGAGCAAAAAGGAGTCCGTTTGCACGAGTTATAGCCAGTCAAACCTTTGGTCAAACTGGAATCAGAGGGCGTCCAGGAAGCGAAAAAATGATGTCGTCAAAAGTTGTCGAAGTCGGCACCATCAGGAAGATCTCGTCACAAGCTTTCCAACACAACTCGTTTCGTCGAAATCCGACATCGGACGCGAGAGTTATCAGCGGTCAAAGTTTCAGGTTTGACTTGGTGACCGGAAGGTGAATGATGACGTCAGCGTCCGTACAAATGACGTCAGCAGTCAGTACAAATCCGAAGTGGACCAACCAGATGTTGACATGTGTCAAGTCCGTACAGGTGACGTGGCATGTGAGTCAGATGGTACGGCCTATCGGCGGCCGACACGTGGCATCCAGTCAACGTCACGTCGGATTCCAGTCAGCATACAGTCAGCAACACGTCAGCTCTCTGTGTATAGTCAGCGCACGGTCTTTGTCCATATCGTCATCTTAGTCAGCGGCACAGTTGGCATTACACGTCATCAGCCAGTCATCAGACACGTAGGCACCGGCGTCAGTGACACGTCTTCATGATCGGCGAGTGAGAGTTGGCCACATGGCACCCTCCTGGTGCGACACGTGGCCCCATCTTCTTTCGTCGGCAATTTGGTTGTAAATTGTTTGTTGGTTTTGTTATATTTTTAAGCAAAAACTGTTAGCGGTCGGGATGGGAGTCGAACTCCCAACCACCCGCCAGCGAGTTCACCGGGCAGCCATTCTGCCAGATCGTCGGCCGTTAATTCTATTGTAGGCCTGTTGGTTTTATTATAGGAATTTGTTTTGTTTGTTGGAAAAACGGCAGCCGGTGGGTTTGGAACCCTGGACCGGCCGGCTAGCAAAATTAACAGCCACCGGTACACCACGCGCTCAGTTTAAAACATACATGGCGACAGTTTGTTTTAACAACAGTTCAAACCCGAATGCCTTATTAAAACAAAAACAAACTCCTAAATTTGAAATACAAACAAACAAATAATCTTTCTAAGGATTAACCCCGAAACAATAAAGCCCGATGGGAATAAAATGAAGGGCTTAAATAAAGTGGGGGTTATTTTTAAAAGATTATTATGGATATTTTTGAAGACTTATCTTGTAAAAGGGAGATTAAGTTGTTTATATGAGAGATTGTAAAAGATTGTTATGTATTTTGGAAAGATAAGGTGATTTGGAGAATATTTTTCAAATCAATTGGTTGAAGGCCAATTTGAGCAAATTATTTGTATAAAAAGGGGGCTTGAGGTGAGGATTGGAATCAAGTTTTTTTCAGGTGACGAAGTCTCGAAGCTGTGGAGATAATCGAAAGAGGGGTCTTGTTGAAGAATTTTCAAGCCATTGTTGAATGTCGGAGCCCTGTTATGCTGCCGAACTGATGGTCTTGGTGCATCATTTGTAATCGATTTTGGAGTTAATCGGATCGGTCTCTCTATTGGAGTGGACCCGGAGACGTAGTCACTTTCGTGACGAACTCCGTTATCAACTGTTTTCACTTCTCTTCTTCTCTCTCTTTCTGTCTCTCATTTCCTTCTTTTCTGTTATGATCACCTTGATATTACTTTCATTCTGTTATTTCCTTAAGTTAATTTCGATTTAATTAACTTGAAATAATCATTGTAAAGCATTGTAAAAGTTAAGCATTCCATTTCTGCAATCTAGTCTAGATCCTACACAGATCAAGTTGGTATCAGAGCTTTAGGGTGACTTTTATTGCAGTAGTTTTTCTTTTTGAATGCTAACGAGATCCAGGATTCAGAAGGGTGAAGGCAAGCTCGAAGACTTTGATCCTGAGATCAGGAAGCGAAGAACATTTCCGAAGATGTCAGTTTCTGGAATGGAGGTTCCTGAAGAAATCAGTGAGCAGGAGTTTCGAAGAGCATTCCTCGAGATGAAGGCAAAGGTGGATATTCTTTTTCAGGAGAGACAAGAACGGAAGGCACGTGAAGAAGGTTCGTCAAAGCAAGAAGATCGCAAAGACATGAAAGGGAAACATCATGAAGATGGTGGCAAGAAACCAGATCATCCCTTTTCTTCTTCTCCTCCCTCTTCTCCTTCTCCTTCTTCTCCATCTTCTCCTCATTCTATTTCTTCCAATCCTTTCAAGAGTGGGTATAAGCCTAAAATAAAACTGGATGTAAAATTTGATTTGCCTAAATATTGTGGTGAACTTAATGCTAAAAAATTGGATGATTGGATTCAACAAATAGAGGTCTACTGTAGAGTCCAGAACCTAATAGATGATGTTGATAGGATCCAATTAGCTTCTCTTCGTTTAGGAGGTACAGCCTTAACTTGGTGGGAGAGTAAGTCTAAAGCAGAAGTTTCACAGCATAGTAGAGTTAGTTTAACTTGGGTAGAATTTATGAATGCACTTAAGAAGCAGTTTTATCCCTTAGGACATATGCAGCAATTAATGATGGATTGGCAAATGTTTAGGCAAGGGAAAGGTCAAACTGTCCAAGAGTACACCCATGAATTCAGGAAAAGGGCTATTGCTTTGAATGTTCCTTTGTACACTCAGGACACGTTGTTGAAGTACATAGGAGGTTTGCATTCCTACCTTAGGCATTCCATTTTGGTATTGAACCCTTGTAACTTAGATGAAGTGTCTGTTCAGGCTACACACTTAGAGTCAAGGGGTAAAGGATCTTTCATTGAAAAGTTTGATAATGATGTAAAGAAATCTTCTAAGAATGCAGAGACAGGGAAAGGAAAGAAGGCAGCTACAGTCAAGAAGGATGAGAAACTTTCTTGCACTCATTGTGACAAGGAAGGTCATGATGAAAATCACTGTTGGAAGTTGCATCCCGAACTAAGGCCTAAGTGGGCTCAAAGACGTAATCAGAAACAGAAAGGTAAGGATAAATCCATGAATGTTGTTATGGATCTTGGTTCAGATTCAGATGATGAGACTAAGATAACAGCGATGGGTCTAAAAGGTAAAGCCTCTATTTCTGGTGTTTCTGTTGCAAGTTGTGCTTCTTCTACAGTTAATGATTTCTCTGAAGATGTAAAAAGGAATGATTTGTTTCATTTAAGGGTTATGGCTAAGAACAGTAAAATCGATGCACTCATAGATAGTGGATCTCAGGTGAATTTAATTTCAGAAAGTGTTGTAAATAACTTGGGATTAAGAACTACACCACATAAGAAACCTTATCCACTAGGTTGGATTTGTGAAAATGATAAGTTGCAAGTAACAAAACAATGCACCTTAAGGTTCACAATTACTAGTAAGTTTGTGGATGAAGTTCAGTTTGATGTAGTTCCATTGGATATCTGTGGGATAGTGCTTGGTAGCCCTTATCTTTATGACAAAAAAGCAATCTTCTACAGGCAACAAAATCATTATCATTTGTTTAAGGATGGCATTCAGTACATTGTACATTCTCACAAGATTAAGACTGATCAATCTTTTGCAAACACAGGGTAGTTAAAGAGGGTAATTAATGCAAGTAAAGAGTTAACACTTATGTCTGTCAGTACAGGTGGTTCTAAACTTGAACTTGGAGTAGCTAACCAGGGTCAGATGTTGCAGGATGCACTTGCAGTACAGCATGAGAAAAGGATGCTTGAAAGCGTTGATGGATCCTTGGGTAAAAATGGTCCTGTTGTGAAGGATCGATATGTTGTTGACCTATTTTCTTTCATTTCTGCATTGATGTTCAGCTTGATGCTAGTCAATTTTTGTTGGTTAGTGGCTATGGCAATTGATGTAGATGTTTATGGAAGTGATAACATTATGTTTATGTTCAACAACATTGTTGCAGTCTTCATTGTGCTTGTGAGCCAGGTATTCAGATGTACAGAGGATACAGGACAAGTGGGGAGGCCAAGTCCTCACTTATTGTCAGAGTAAATGCCACTTTTGGAGGTCCAAAAGGTCTTCAGTGGGGAGGCCTGATCCGGTGGACATTTTTCAGTGGAAATTGAAGTGTCTCATTTTTCTCCAAAATTTGCACCATCAGAGAGAGCTCAGCGTCCTGGTTCCAACGCAACTCGAACGGATCAAAAAGGAGTCCGTTTGCACGAGTTATAGCCAGTCAAACCTTTAGTCAAACTGGTATCAGACGGCGTCCAGGAAGCGAAAAAATGATGTCGTCAAAAGTTGTCGAAGTCGGCACCATCAGGAAGAGCTCGTCACACGCTTTCCAACGCAACTCGTTTCGTCGAAATCCGACATCGGACGCGAGAGTTATCAGCGGTCAAAGTTTCAGGTTTGACTTGGTGACCAGAAGGTGAATGATGACGTCAGCGTCCGTACAAATGATGTCAGCAGTCTGTACAAATCCAAAGTGGACCAACCAGATGTTGACACGTGTCAAGTCCGTACAGGTGACGTGGCATGTGAGTCAGATGGTACGGCCTATCGGCGGCTGACACGTGGCATCCAGTAACGTCACATCGGATTCCAGTCAGCATACAGTCAGCAACACGTCAGCTCTCTGTGTACAGTCAGCGCACGGTCTTTGTCCACGTCATCATCTTAGTCAGCGGCACAGTTGGCATTACACATCATCAGCCAGTCATCAGACACGTAGGCACCGGCGTCAGTGACACGTCTTCATGATCGGCGAGTGAGAGTTGGCCACGTGGCACCCTCCTGGTGCGACACGTGGCCCCATCTTCTGCTCTTCGTCGGCGATTTGGTTGTAAATTGTTTGTTGGTTTTGTTATATTTTTAAGCAAAAACTATTAGCGGCCGGGATGGGAGTCGAACTCCCAACCACCTGCTAGCGAGTTCACCGGGCAGCCATTCCACCAGATCGTCGGCCGTTAATTCTATTGTAGGCCGGTTGGTTTTATTATAGGAATTTGTTTTGTTTGTTGGCAAAACGGCAGCCGGCGGGTTTGGAACCCCGGACCGGCCGGCTAGCAAAATTAATAGCCACCGGTACACCACGCGCTCAGTTTAAAACGAACATGGCGGCAGTTTGTTTTGACAACAATTCAAACCCGAATGCCTTATTAAAACAAAAACAAACTCCTAAATTTGAAATACAAACAAACAAATAATCTTTCTAAGGATTAACCCCGAAACAATAAAGCCCGATGGGAATAAAATGAAGGGCTTAAATAAAGTGGGGGTTATTTTTAAAAGATTATTATGGATATTTTTGAAGACTTATCTTGTAAAAGGGAGATTAAGTTGTTTATATGAGAGATTGTAAAAGATTGTTATGTATTTTGGAAAGATAAGGTGATTTGGAGAATATTTTTCAAATCAATTGGTTGAAGGCCAATTTGAGCAAATTATTTGTATAAAAAGGGGGCTTGAGGTGAGGATTGGAATCAAGTTTTTTTCAGGTGACGAAGTCTCGAAGCTGTGGAGATAATCGAAAGAGGGGTCTTGTTGAAGAATTTTCAAGCCATTGTTGAATGTCGGAGCCCTGTTATGCTGCCGAACTGATGGTCTTGGTGCATCATTTGTAATCGATTTTGGAGTTAATCGGATCGGTCTCTCTATTGGAGTGGACCCGGAGACGTAGTCACTTTCGTGACGAACTCTGTTATCAACTGTTTGCACTTCTCTTCTTCTCTCTCTTTCTGTCTCTCATTTCCTTCTTTTCTGTTATGATCACCTTGATATTACTTTCATTCTGTTATTTCCTTAAGTTAATTTCGATTTAATTAACTTGAAATAATCATTGTAAAGCATTGTAAAAGTTAAGCATTCCATTTCTGCAATCTAGTCTAGATCCTACACAGATCAATAATGAACGGTTGCATAGCGAATGGTTGATACAACTGTTAGCAACCATAACTACTTCCATAGCAATGTATTACATTTTCTAATGTTCCCCCCTGATTACATTGTTCCTACAAATATACCCCCTAAAAGCTCTTATTCATTTTTCCAAGGGAGCCCCCTTAAGGCTTACATAACAAAAAATGTTGATTAGAAAATGTATATACATATTTGTGAAGATCTTCCTTGAAGAAATAAATCCTGAATTAGGTTGAGCTCCATGAAGCTATCTCGTGACCCTCAGAATGGTGTAGCCCCTAGCTGAATTCCTATATTCTTCCTCCCATAAACTCCTAAATCACAAATTCATGAATTATTCGACAACAATCCATATTGAGCTCTCTAAACACATGGCTCTATCAATTTGTTTGATGACCCTCAGAAGGGTATAATTATTGATCACAACCTCAAGCGCTCACTGGAAAACCATCCATATTGAGCTCTACACTAAACCCCTTGTCTTCAAAAACCAACCTTCACAATATATGTATTCTTCAAATCTATCAAAAACAACAAGGAAAAGCAAAAAACTAAAGCCAAAAACACTTCTCATGCAAAGCATCATCTAAAAGAAAGAAGCTAACTTGAGATGATGGATTTTCCTCCATCCTCTAATGCCACCAGCCTCCAATTTGATCTTGTTACACTTTATCCATTTGATGTCTTGGATGAGTCTCTAGAGGCCTCATCAAATGATGCAAAGATAGCCCCAATTACTATATTTTGAATGGTATTTATAATGTTCTTATTTCTAGTGTAATGGGCCTTGATATAGCCAAAGATAAATCCCCTCTTTAGATCTAGCTTCTCCAAAAATAATTCAAATCTCATCATAAATTCACTTTCTCAAACACCAACAGTAAGAAAATAGACTGTTTTGAACTCCATTCTATGCATTTCACTTCTTACAAAGAAAACATCCCCTTTTCTCACTGGGCAATAAGCTTCCAACAAATAGATTTTTAAATATACATCAAACAAATTCGTAGTGACACTCTTAATTGTATCATCAATGGAAAGAACATGAATGCACTTACCATACTTAACATTGGGATATTGGTGAGCATAAACCACATCTTCTATAGAAATCATAACATTTTAATGCATAACCTTGTTCATTATAATTTCATTTTCCAGAGCAATATAGATTGTATAGTTCCTCTTGTTTCCCTTAATAAGTATTGTGTCTTCATGGAACAATTGTAATTTTTCCATGGTTTCTAATTGTAGGAAAATAACCAAGTTATCATCATTAATGGATTAATCCACAACCAGTCAATTTGATGCCTTCTGTGTCAATAGAGTATTTTTATTTATCTAATTATTGTGCAAGTATTCAATAAACTTGGGGGTTTTCTCCATTTCAATTAAACACATTTTACAATTTCCTGGAATAGAAAGATGATGGTGATAACAGAAGTCCATTATCAACCATTAATAGAGTCTTCAAGCATAATGGCTCAATGTATATCCTTTCAAATTAAATCTACAATTGCTTCACCAAATTCTATTCATCCACCTTTCATTTCCAATGAAAGGGAAATCACTAGATTATCTTACTCACTATGGCACTGATTTAGATTGTGCTGCTAGGCACACTCTTGGACAAGGAAGCAAATTATTATAGGTGGTGTGTGAGTGCTTTAGGAAGGAATGGGTGTGGCTCATGACATTGAACTCTAGACACAACTACGATTTCTAATTCACTACTTAAAACTTCACGGCCTTCTCCTTATGCCATCTTCCATCAATGAACACTAGATATGAATTTTCGTTTATCTCTAGGAAAGATTCTTATCTTTCTAATTGCTATCATCATAGATCTATAATAACAAAAGAATCATATAACCTCCATGCCTCTAGGTTCTTCCACGTGCACTCTAATACCATATGTTGTAAAATACGTAGGATCAAATATAAACCTTCATCATATTAACAATGGGTAGGAATACAACATATATAATGAAGCATAATGAATGGTTGATACAATTGTTAGCAACCATAACTAACTCCATGGAAATGGTAGAAAAGTTACAATGTAATACATTTTCTAACACAATCTTTATATAGATTCTTTTATCTAGTGCATCATTTTTTTTCTCAATATTTTTTGATAAGTATTACTATTTTTCCTTCACATGGTAATCAACCTAATATTTTTTGTCGATAACCAACTTTTACTAAAAATAAAAAATGAAAATATAAATAATAATTAAATTATTAAAATATATATTTTTGAAAACTATATTGATGGATCTACAAAAGGGTATTTTTATATTTTAATAAAAAATGTTATTCACATGAGTAGAAGTTATTGAAACATCAATTTTTTCAAATAAATCTACTTTAATGGTAAATTGGCCTCAAAGTGGTGCTACATATGCATTTAGCCCACAATTTTTGTTGGAAAAGTTATGGGCATACCTAACTTAGCTAGAATGAATCTTATAAGATCATATGTTTGTCCAAAATAGAGTTTTAGTTAGAAATTTACTTAAATTCGCTTGTATTGATAAGTTGGCCGAATGTGTGACACAAATTTGTACTTTTACCCATCAATCAAAGAATGGTATATTCATTTCACAATCAATATGTTAAGGAAATGTTGGACAAGTTTGGAATGGAGGATTCAAAACTAGGATGTACTCCCATGGTTAATGGTAGTAAGTTGAGCAAAAATGATGAATCTCCTAAGACATATCACAATAATTATAGATCAATGATTGGTAGATTGGTAGATTGATATATAACTATTACTAGACTAGATATCATGCATATAGTATGTCTTGTGGTAATATTTCAAGAAGATCCTAGAGAATCACATGTGGCAACAGTCAAAAGGATATTTAGATATTTGAAAGGCACTCTGAACTTTGGTATATGTTATCCTAGGGTTACAAATTTATCTTTGAGTGCTTATAAATATGTAGATTGGGCAAGTTTTGTAGATTATCATAGAAGAATTACAAGTGGAGGTTCCTTATTTCATGGAAACATATGGGTTTCTTGGTTAAGTAAGAAGCGAGATTCAATTTCATTATATACTATAGAGGCGGAATAAATTTTTGCATCATGTTGTACACAAGTGTTGTGGATGAAGTAGACATTAAAAGATATCAAAGTATCATATATGATGAACCTATTTCAATATTGTGTGATAATAATTGAGTGCTATCAACATTTCAAAAATTTGGCAATGCATTCAAGAAAAAAATATATCTCTATCTGGTATCACTTTCTCAGAGAGAAAATTGTTGAGAATGAAGTAATGTTAGAGTATGTTTCTACAAAGGATCAAGTAGAATTTTTTTTCACAAAGGGTCTTCCAAAAGATATATTTGAGCATCTTAGGAAGAAGCTAGGGGTTATTTCCCTTCCTTCTTTTGACTAGGTGCATAGTTAGTGCATATGTCTAGGGGAGCTATTCAAGATACATTCTTGGTCCTAGATTAATGAAGGATACCTCTTAGGGGGAGTAGGTAGTGGTGTCTCTGGTTGGTGTAGTTAGGGGGAGCATATCTTGTTCCCCTAAAGGGGATAGAGAAGTGGAGAGAGAGTAGTGGAGAGAGAATAGTGGAGAGAAAGTAACTAAGAGAGAAATTAGTTTGTTGGTGTTGTCTGAAGTGAAGTATGTAGGTTTTTCCCTTTGTCTTTATTATCAAAGGGGGAGAATAAGTCTAAAAAATGGGGTAGAGAGTGAAGTTTGAAGAGGGGAAGAAGTGTAAAAAATCCTTGATGCAAAGTTACTTTTGTTGATCATTTTTTAGAGCTGGTATTGCCATCAATGACAAAGGGGGAGATTATTGGAGATTATTGCACTATTTGTATTTAGTGTTATAATTTATGTCAACCTTTAGTGTGGTCATGTTGAGAAGGAGTTTTTGTGTTGATTAGGCGTTGCTGGTGCAGCTGGTTCACTTGGTTTCAAAGTGCTTTTAAGAAAATTTGATTAGAGAGTGTACAAGGTGACAAAGGTGTGTTCTATATTGTTCTTTGCATTTATTCCTATTTGAAGATTTATTTGTATGGTTTGGATATGATGATATGATATGTTCAGAGGTGTGATATCCAAAATTTCTAGTTCTAGATTGTGGGGTAGTGGAAGTTGTGTTTGACAGTGTGTTGCTTGTTGTAGTGTTGAAAAATGTCGTGACATTTTCACACTTTTTTGGGCCCTCATAAAATTGAGCATAATAATGCCTTGACTTAGTGTTGTAATGTGTTTAACACACTCACATTAGGTATTGGGACCTTGTGAACTAAATAAACTTATTCATACCTTATTTAATGTGTTGTAAAGTGTTGTAACAATCTTTCACACTTTTCTAAGGTTTTCATAAATAGTTGGGCTTCTTTATGCCTTAATTGGCCTTATTTTGCATCCACAAGCCTTAATTAATGTATCTCTTCGAGGAAAATCCTGACATACATCAACATCCAATCATAATTTAGGTTTTTTTAGGTTGTGTGCCCTAGATTTAGTGATTTGGGACTCATACAACACCTTGGGAAATATGAGTCCCACCTAAGGTTTTGGGTCATGATCTAGATTTTACACCTTTCTAAGCATTTTTTAAAATTGTCCCATAATTTATGCCTAATGCGACTCATATGCCACCTTGGGAATATGAGTCTCGTGTGGACCAAAATCAAAATTAATTTAAATTCTTGGAAAGATTTTATCCTCCTAGATTTGATGTTGACTTGTAGTATAGTAATTTTGTGAAATTTGTAATAATTAAGTATAAATACAAGTTTCTTTCACTCCTTTTATACCTGGCAAGTTGAATGAGAATCCTTATAGAAAATTTTAGTTTACAAGAGCATTCAAGGGATATTATCAAGTGTTTTAGAGAATTCTTCAAGTATCAAGCATCATTTCAAAGTCTTCATGCATCATTTTTTTTTTGAGCTAGCAATTGTGATGTAAGGTTTCAAGATTCAAGCTAGCATTCAATTCAAGATCTATCACATTCAAGCAAGAGTTAAGATCTACATCCATTGGAGCCATCTCATACATGTTTTGAGCTCTTATTGCTAGGTTTTGTGAAGTTGTAACATCATATTTTGTTCATTCAACATTCTCCATTCCTATTTCATTTCATTTCAAGGTTTGATTACCAAAATGGGGTTTGACCAAGGAAAACCCCTTTGTACTAACAAATCAATATTTTTCCTTCTCTTTAGTGTGTGATTTGCAAGGCTAGGTTGAAGACACATTGAAGAGAAAGTTTTGTGAAAGTTATCAAAGTGTTCAAAGTTGTCAAGGGACTTTGAAGTAGTTAGGGTTTTGTGTAACTATAGAAAATAGTTATTGTCACGGTCTTGATAGTGGAGTTTGTGGTTACTGAATATAGAACTCTAGTATTTCATTTGTATAGTAGATATATAAATGAAAATTATTTGAATACATAGAGGTTATCAAATTAAATATTTTTCAAGTTGGAGGTAGAAAATATTGAGCTAGAAGAAAAGCTATCAATGAGATGATTTTTTTATATTTTTTGAATTTTGAATTGAGAGAGGTGAAAATTAGAAGAAGAAAGTCCAGAATATGAATTGAAAAGGTGCATTTTAGGTTGTAGAGGAACAAATGTCTGCATATATAAACTTGTAAAGCTTTAGAGGTTCGTGCTTAAAAAAAATGAGTTGGTGCTCAATTAGATGTGTACTGTACCTGAAGGTTGGTCCCTCAAAACAATGTCTTGAGTGTCAATGTACCTACAAGTTGGTGCTTATAAAAAATATGTAATATATTTTATGGTGAGGTTGGATTTGAGTAGTAGACTCAAGAAACATTTCTCACTGTTATTTTTCCCTATTAGGATTTTCCATGTATATATGGTGTCTTCTTATGTGCAATATTATTTCTTGTCTACTAATTTAAATTGGTATAAATTTGAATACACTAATCTACCCCCTCTTAGTGTATTGGTGTTCTTTCAATAATTGGTATTAGAGTACAAGCTTCCATGAAGAAATTTTAACAACTTGAGGTTGATCTGGTTTCAATAACACTATGAAAGGACAATAAGGATCTTATTTGAACAAATAGAGTACCATTATTCGATGGAACAAAATATGATTTTTGGAAAATTAAAATGGAGACTCACCTTACCTCTCTTGGATTTGATGGATTGCAGTTTGTTGTAGATGGATACACAACACCAACAACTCCTCCCACTAACTCAACTAATAAGAAAACTTGTGAATATAATTCCAAAGCTAAAATTTCTATTCTATATGGTCTAACTGATGCTAAATTAGTAAAATTAATGAATTGTAAATATGCCAAAGATGTATGGGAGAAACTATAGAATATCTATGAGGGTGATGAAATTTTGAAATAAGAAAAATTACAAACTCATAGAGGAAAATTTGAGACTCTTAAGATGAAAGATAAATAAAGTATTGTAGCATACTTTCTCGAGGTAGATGAAGTAGTGAATGCAATTAGAGGTCTTGGTGAGAACATAGAAGATAAGGTTCTTGTAAAGAAGGTTCTGAGGTCTCTCCCACAATGATTTTATTCTAAAAGTCTTTACAATAGAAGAAGCTAAAGATCTGGATAAGTTCTTTATGAATGAATTATTTGGGTCACTAGTTACATATGAAATGAGAAATGAGATTAAAGGCTCAACAAAGAATGAAGAAACATTCAAGACTTCCAAAATCAAGAATACTGAAGATGATTCAAAACCTAATACCATTTCATTAAATGGAGAAGAAGGAAACTTTTTGAAAAAAGTGAAGGGCTCTGGAAAATAGAAAGGTAAGCTACCTTTCAAATGTTTTAACTATGGTAAAATATGTCATTATGCCTCAAAATTTCCATTAAATGAAAATAAAAAGGGAGATGGCTCCTCTAAATATAAATAGAGAAACTATAGTAAAAATAAGAAGAGTATTTATGTTGACAAAGAAATTGGTTCTTTAGATAGTTGTTTTTCTGCAAGTGAACAAGTTGAAACTACACTTATGGCTAGGAAAATCAAATATTATAAAGAGGAAGATGATGGTGAGGTAGATTTGGAAGGTGAATTGGTCTCTAATTTAGAAGAATTGAAATATGAAAGAAAAAAAAATGAGAATTACAAGTTAAGGATTGAAGAATTTACAAAACTTGTTGTAGACCTAAAAATGCAATTATCATAATCAAAGAGAATAGCATAGGTGACTAGGTTAGATTTAAAGAACAAACTAGAAGAGTGTAAAAAATGAAAGGTTGAAGTTTTTTTTTAAGGAATTAGAGAATATAAATTTACAATTAAATAGAAGTCTCAAGCTTGTAAAATGTTATGAAGTCATTGGTGAAATGATTGATAGTCAAAGATCTATTTTTAACAAGTTTGATGGTTTAGGATATGAAGACAATAATTTCAAAATATGATATCTCTAAAAAGAATGTAGCCACTTTTGAGAAGTCTAAACGTTCCATGAAGGATGAGAAGATTGAAGATCACAAAAAAATGGATGATGGATTCATCAAAGTGCATAATGTGAAGAGGATGTTTAAAGGCCAACTTGCAAGAAAAACCATATTATTCTTTTTTCAGTTACTATTATTCATGTAATCAGTCTAGACATAAATAAATAGATTGTAGAATTAGACCTTTAAGAAATGTTAGACATAATTTTTGAAGCAAGAATCCTTTCGCTCCTTTAGTTAGCCTCAATGATGTTTTCTATAATTGTAAAAAGTATAGACATATCAGCAAGTTTTGTAAAATTATGTCAATAAAGACTCTTAGATAGAAGACAAAGAGATTTACTCCTCCAAGGCAAGACACATCAACTCATTTTCATGCAAGTGAAAAGAAAGAGTTTTCACCCCCTACATAGAAAAAAGAACTTGCATAGACTTATGAGGAAAATTAAAAAAATCCAAAAAAGCAATAGAGAAAGAAGAAGATTGAGATGAAGAATGAAAATTCGATGATAGTCCAAATAGATTTTCATGCCAAAGGACAAGGAAAACCTTGGGTGATTGATAGTGGTGGGTATGTGTAGGATCATGATGGGCCAAAAAGTGGCGATATGATGGGTATGTGCAGGGTATGTAGCTGGCGACTTTTTTTTTACCCAAAATTGATGAAATGAAAAGGGTTTTTAAAGGAGATTCTCAGCTTTCCACCAATATAAATTATGCTTTACTTTGAATTTAATAAATAATTATAATTCATTTTCTATTTGAATTACAACTAATGTCCTGATTGATAGGCTAATTGAAAAACATCTATAGCTTTCAAACGATATCACATTTTTTGAATCCAAAATATGTTTCACATTTTATGCTTTGCATACTATGGGATTAAAAAAAAATTGAATTTCATGAAGTTTTGACCAAGTTAAGATGGTTAGACATACAATTTTTTATATTTTTTAAAAGTTGTAATAAAAAAATCATAATTAATTATTTACAAGGAAAAATGTTACAAAAAAAATATGCATCACATTGGGACATGAGTCCTCTACTTATATCTAAAATCTTATAAAAAAATATTATCATTTTATTGTGGTTAGGGTGGTCAGACAGACACCTACTTATTTTCCATGAAATTTAATTACTCTGCATTGAAATTTCAAATTTTCACCAAATAGATTCTTTAAAAAAAAAAAAAAAACCTAGTAGTTTAGAAAATACATTCAATTTTCTACAGATTCTATTCTTAAATATTTTTGAAATAATATAGACAACTTATTCAAATTTTTACGTCAAGTTGCCTAACTCTGATTTTTCTGATTTTTTTGCCACTTAAGGACCTATTTTTTCCATGATGATCTTGCACATACCTTGGTTGGTCTATTCATATGACTATAGATAAGAGTAAATTGACTATCTTGGAGAAATGGAATAGTAGAATAGTTAAGTTTGGTGATAATACCACTGCTAAGATAAATAGAAAAGGTACAATGTTCATAGATGGTAAAAACTAACACTCAAGATGTGTAGTATGTAGAAGGATTAAAAATTAACTTGTTTAGTGTTAGACAGATGTGTGACAAAGGATATAATTTTTTTATTTCATGCTAGTGGATGTGAGATAGGGAAAGCAAGCTCTGGTAGACTTAGTGTTAAGGTAAGCATGTAAGATAGAAATGTGTACCATCTAAAAGAGATGAAAAGTGAAAGATGTTTGTTAGGGAAAACTAATGAAATTTGGTTATGGCACAAAAGGAAGGGTCACATTAAATTTGACCATCTTGTGAAGGTTAGCAAGAAGAATGAAGTTAGGAATATGCATAGTATTAGCAAACCAACAAGTAAATTTTGTAATGAATGCCTTAAAGGGAAGCAAACAAGGATCAGATTCAAGAAAAAATATTTGTATGGACCAAAAAGAACCAAAATAAGATCAGTGGAGAGAGGTATTTCACATTACGGATAGATGATTATTCAAGAATGACATTGGTAACTTTTCTTAATGATAAATATCAAGCTTTAGAAAGATTCAAAATTTTTAGAGATATGGTTGAAAATGAGATTGGTTCAAAGATAAAATGCTTAAGATCTAATACAAGTGGAGAATTCACTTATAATGAATGAAAATAAGAAAATAGTGGTCCATCTTTTACCTTTAGGGTTTTGGATCTAAAATGAGAGAGGCAATTTCCTTACTCTTCACTCGAGAACAAAACCTTGAGATTTCAATGCAAAGGAGATTGAAATATTACAAAGGGACTATCCTAAAGGTCAAGAATGAGATCTAATGAGGGGTTCACCACAAATTTTAGACTTCCAAAACACAATGAAATGCAAAACACAATGTAAAACCCTAATTGAATGCAAGACAAAACTAAATGACCTAGAGAGATGAACAAAATGCAACAAAAAGATATAAAATAGAAAGTGTGCACCTAGGAGACTGGAGAAGGAAGAATGGAGTTTTGGATCACTAAAAAATCTATTGTTGATGTTGACTAGGACTCATTTTCCAAGCTAGGTGAATCATTGCAATTTCTGGGAAAATGCACTGCAGAAAGTTTCAGACAAAAGGGTATCCAGATCTATAAAAATCTCTGTCAGGCCTGTACAGTGGGAATCATTCGCCAATAGTGGCGAATCAGTTCAATTTTTATTTTAAAAAAAAATTGAATTGGATTATGTTCCTCTTGGTCTACTCTGCCCTTTTTGATTGGTTTCTAGATCTAAAACTACAAATTGCCAACTGTAGACCTTTATTCAATCTTCTCCAAGGCTTGATGACAACTTTGACAGCTTTAGGGATTTGAATTTTTTTTTCCAACCTTGCTTCTTGGAAAATTTGTAACCTAGCCCTACAAATCACACACAAGAAGAGGAAAAAATGTTTTGGGGTTTAGGGAATAGGTGTTTGGATTGGGAAAACCCCTTATTGGTAATTAAACCTTGAAATGAAAGTAAATATGAATGGATAATGATGAATGAACAAAAGAAAATTTTGCAACTCACCAAACCCTAGCAATAAGGTGCTACAATAATGCCTGAAATGGCTGCAATGGATGTGGTTCTTGACTCTAGCTTGAAGGATATAGATCTTGCTTGAAATGCTTCCTTGGATCATGAAATCTACATCACAATTGTTAGCACAATAACAAACATGAAGAATGTAATCTTTGAAATGATGATTGGCATTTCAAGAATTCCCTACAATGCTTGACAATCTTCCATTCAAAGCCTTTGAATGCTCTTGTGAATGGTGAAATGCTCTTGTGAACTCTTGAATGCTAGGTGTTGAACATGAGTGAAAGAACCTTGTATTTATACTCAATTATGCAAGAATTCCTAAAATTACAACATTACAAGCTGACATCAGATCTAGGAGAATAAAATCCTATTAAAATTTTGAATTAAATTTGAATTTGGGTCACATGAGACTCACTCACCCAAGGTGGCGAATGAGTTCCATCATACATAATGTAGGGGACCAAAAATAAAAATTTCTTAGAAATGTGTGAAACCTGCATCGGAGCCAAAAAGATCTAGGTGGGACTCATTCACCCAAGGTGACGAATGAGACCTAGAGACTAAATTTGGGCCACATAAGCTAGGAACACCTGAATTATGATTGGTTATTGATTGGTGTCAGGATTATCCTTGAAAAGATGCAATAAATGAGGCTTGTCGATGCAAAATAGGACTAGTTAAAGCATAATAAAGCCCAATTATTAATGATAATCCTAGATAAATGTGAAAGTGTGTTACAACACTTTACAACACTCCAAACAAGGTAGGATTAATGTTTATTTTGATTAAAATTATATTTATTATGCTTAGTTAATTGATAAAACCCTAGAAAAGTGCAAAAGTGTGTTACAACACTTCACAACACTTTAGCAAGGAACAATTAAGTGCCATTAGTTCACAAGGGCCCAAGACCTAATGTGAATGTGTTATCCACATTACAACACTAAATCAAGGAAACATTAAGCCAAAATCCACAAGGAGGACCCAAACAAGTGTGAAAATGTCAAGGGATCCATTTTACTACACTACATTTAGCCCCTGCTTTAGTGAGAGGATGAACCTACTTAAAACTCACACTAAAGTAGACAAAACACACCAAGAAGGGTTCCAATGAACCAAAACTAGCAAGGTGAGATGACAACGATCAAGAGGGGTGATCAAGCCCCCAGGATCAAGATCCCATGGTGAACCAACATAAACACAAAGGAACACACATGAAAATGATATAAAGAACATCGAAAAGGAACAAGCATACACTTCCAAAGAAAAGAAAAGAAAAAATTGAAATAAAAGAATCAGATCAAGCTTCGACCGTTTTTCCATCACGATGTAGATTAGATCTAGGTTTTTTTTTTGAAAAAATGTATACTCAATTTGAGGCAACGAAAATCCTGGCTGTTTGCTGGGTGAGAAGTCCTAAAAGGTGAGAAGTCCTAAAATGTTTGAAGGAGTCTTTCTTAGTTCATGTGAGGTCTTTAACTTAGGGAGCATTGTGTCTAATTTCTCCAAGAGAGGACCAATCAAATAATATAATATTCGTAACTTAGGGGATGCAATGCATCACATCAATCCACTAAGAGGAATATAATATTCTAAGAGAGATCATGCTCTTGAAGGACATCACCCACAATGTCATCAACAAAGCAACAAACACATCGAATGAAGTAAGAAAACTTCACCAAGAACCAAGAAAAAGGAAAATGCAAAAGAATAATGCCAATTTATGCCCCCACTTTAAAGAAATTACTAAACACCATGCTATGATCAATTAATTTAAAGTAGCGAATGAGAAATGAAAACAAGAAGGAAGATATGACAGCCAACTTGAAAAGCCCTATGCCAAGTCATATATTTCCGAGTAAAGATGCGTCATGTAAGAGAAAAAGAAAAGAGAGAGAGGGGTTGCCCCCAAAATGAAAACACAAAACACATAAGGGATCTATGGATTTTGGGTTAGTATGTTCTTTGCTACATTGTTTTTAGAGAGCTTGGAATTGTCATCATCCCCCAAATACACATAGAACTAGAAGAATGACACAAAGAGAGCGAAAAACAAAGAATTTTTTTTGGGTTAACATGGAAGAGACATAGGGTGTCTCAACACCTTGCAACATCCCCAAAAGGAAAACACAAGATAGATGAAAAGATAAAGGAAAAAGGAAAAATAAAAGTAAAAGCCTTTTGGGTCAACATGGAAGAGACATAGGGTGTCTCAACACCTTGCGTCATCCCAAAAAGGAAAACACAAGACAAATGAAAAGATAAAAAGAAAAAGAGATACACGACATAGAGAAGAATGAAGTTAAAAATAGAGGAATGCCACAAAGAGAGAGAGGATATCAAACAAAACATCACAGGGGATCACATTACACACATGCAATCACACAAAAAGAAAATGAAAATGAAATAATGAAAATGACTAGTAAGTAAAGTGTGAGTCAACCTATGAGCAAGTCATCCGCCTCCCAATCTCAGTTTGTATAAGAGGAAGGTGAATAACATAGCTAAGGGACAACATAAAATGCATTACTAGGACAAGGCTATCAACTTATTTCCCCCACTGAGTGCGAGACAAGAATGAGCCGAGGTAGGTGATGGGAAGGGTCATGTAATAGTGAGAATAGGATGTTCTACAACTATTACATGACAAGGGGTGAAACAATATTAGGGTAGGAAATCACACGATGGAAGTAATTGCCATCAAAATGAAAAAAAATCAATATTAACTAGAATCCATGAAACTCATCGGTACTGTGTTCGAGGATTTGATGATATGCACAATGTGGTACTTTTTCATCCTTACGATATAGTACTAATCTATTCATAGGTGGTAATGTTATCAGTTCTTTGTTCAAAATTTTTTTTATCTTCTTTTCACTTTTAGGTGGTGGATGAGGAGACTTTAGTTTTTGTAACTTGTAAGGTCTCTTGCATTCGCTAGATTCACCTATTTATTTAATTGAATGTAGAGGAGGAGGACCTAAGGTGATCCTCTCATCCTTGTCATTTTTATGAGTGATTGGTTGTTCTTTAGGAAGATGGATATTCATATCAGGAGGGGATTTCAAGATCACCATACCATCACTTCAGAGGCTTAGATATTCTTTAAGAGTTTTTCTATTGTGAGAGGAATCTTGATAACCTAGTCATTTTGTGTTTTCATCAGTTGGTATTTTCTCTAAGAGTTGATGAATTTAATGTTCAGTTATTGTATCACATCCTTGTTTACTAAAGATTGTGAATCCTTTTCCATTTGTTTCTTCAATATTTATGGGAGTGTTTTTTACTTTTTTATCATAAAATGGTTGAGTGTTTCTTGTCTAGAGGAACTAGGTTCACTTGTTGTAGGGAAATTAGGTTCAACTTTTGTTTCAGGATGTAAGTAACCAAAACTTTGAAGAGGTGGTATTGTAAGAGGATTGGGTGTGTTCATGGATGGATAGAAGGATCTGTTAGCTTCAAGGTTATTAAGACAATAATTTAGGAACTTATTTGTGTTGTCATCATCTTCTCCAGTGATGTCAACATCACAAGGAGGAAATGCATTAGGATTTGAGTAACCATGAGTGAGTTCAATTTTGTTACCTAGTCATTTCCAAAGGAACATCTTGACACATCCACTAAGTACTTTAATGATGACCAAAGCTTGCAAAAGCACATCTCCATGATGCAAATTTCATATTCTAAACCATGCAACAATGTTGTAAATGCAAATTTGATTTTAAGCAATGCTTGAGATGAATGAATTTAAGCTAAATGCAATGAATCGAATGAAACACTTTGAGAAGTATACAGACTGAAACAAAAAGGTAACAGAAGCAAACAAAAACTCATAAAATGAAGTTTAAATTCCAAAAAATGCAGTGCAAAATGTGCAGAGGGACTAATTCACCCAGGGTGGCGAATGAGTCGAGGTACTAATTTTTTTTAAAAAAATCTAAATTTTTGAATTGAATTTTATGCTTTTTTGTTTTCTGATGCAAATCTAAGATGCAAATGAAGAATTTTAATGAAATTAGATTCAATAATGTAAGCTAAATGAGCTTTTCACTAATGAAAAATTTAAAACCCTAGAATGCCAATTAACCAGTGCAAAACCCAATGCAATGTTAATGCAAGCTAATCCTAGGATGTAAATGGACTCCAAATCAGAACTAGGCTTATATGCAGGTTTATCAAAATGAAAAGAAGAAAATTGTGGTAGATCTCTTTCAACTTTAGGGTTTTGGACCTAAAAGGAGAGAGGCAATTTCCTTCTTCACTAAAGAACAAACCCTTAAGATTTCAATGCAAACGAGATTAAAATCTTGCAAAGGGACTATCCTAAAGGTTGACTGAGACCTAATGAGGGGTTTATCATCAAGTTTAGAATTGGAAAAGACAATGAAATACAAAATAAAATGTAAAACCCTAATTGAATGCTATACAACACTAAATGACCTAGAGAGATGAACAAAATGCAACAAAAATCTATAAAACAAAAAGTGTACACCTGGGGAGACTTGAGAAGGTAGAATGGTGGTCCAAATCACTAAAAAATCTACTATTAATGTTGAATGGGACTCATTCGCCAAGCTGGGTGAATCAACCTAGTTTCTGGGAAAATGCATTGCAGCAAGCTTCAGCCAAAAGGGTATCCAGATCTATAAAAATCTCTGTTAGGCTTGTACAATGGGACTCATTCACCAATAGTGGTGAAAAATTCCACTTCTAATTTTTTAGAAATTCTAAATTGGATTCTTTGCCTCTCAATCTTCTCTTCCCTTTTTGACTAGTTTTCAGATTTGAAGTTGCAAATTGCCACTTGTAGACCTTCTCCAAGCTTCTCCAAGGCTTGATGACAACTTTGACCACATTAGGGATTTGAAATTTTTTCTCTAACCTTGGTTCTTGGAAAATCTAAAACCTAGCCCAACAAATCACACACAAGAAGAGAGAAAAATTTTGTGGGGGTTAGGGAATAGGGGTTTGCCTTGGTCAAACCCCTTGTTGGTAATTAAACCTTGAAATGAAAGTAAATATGAATGGAGAATGATGATTGAAGAAAATTAAATGTTGCAACTCACTGAACCCTAGCAATAAGGTGTTGCAATAATGCTTGAAATGGTTGCAATGGATGTGGTTCTTGAATCTAGCTTGAAGGAGATAGATCTTGCTTGAAATGCTTTCTTAGATCATGAAATCTACATCACAATTGTTAGCACAATAACAAAAATGAACAATGCAATATTTGACATGATGATTGACACTTGAAGAATGCTCTAAAATGCTTGATAATCTACCCTAGAAATCCTTTGAATGCTCATGTGAATGCTCAAATGTTTTTGTGAACTCTTGAATGCTAGGTGTTGTATATGAGTGAAAGAACCTCATTTGTATACTCAATTATGCAAGAATTCCCAAAATTACAACACTGCAAGTTGACATTAGATCTAGGAGAATAAAATCCCACTAAAAATTTGAATTAAATTCAAATTTGGGTCACATAGGACTCATTCATACCCAAGGTGATGAATGAGTCCCATCATACATAATGTATTGGACCAAAAAATAAAAATGCTTAGAAATGTGTGAAACCTACATCGGGGCCAAAAAGACCTAGGTGGGACTCATTTTCCCAAGGCAGCGAATGAGCCCTAGACACTAAATCTAGGCCACACAAGCTAGGAACACATGAATTATTATTGGTGCCAGGATTATCCTCAAAAAGATGCAATAAATGAGGCTTGTTGATGCAAAATAGGGTCAATTAAAGCATAAGAAATCCAAATTATTAATGATAAGCCTAGAGAATTGTGAAAGTGTGTTACAAAACTTTACAACACTCCAAACAAGGAAAGATTAATGTTAATTTTGATTAAAATTATATTTATTATGCTTAGTTAATCGATAAAATCCTAGAAAAGTGTGAAAGTGTGTTACAACACTTCACAACACTTTAGCAAGGCACCATTAAGTTCCATTAGTTCACAAGGGCCCAAGACCTAATGTGAATGCGTTATACACATTACAACACTAAATCAAGGCAACATTAAGCCAAAATTCACAAGGAGGACCCAAACAAGTGTTAAAATGTCAAGGGATCTATTTCACTACACTACAACGAATTTGAAAAGTATTGTGAAAAACATGGAATTAAAAGACATTTATCTATAGCTAGAACACCTGAACAAAATGGAGTTGTTGAGAGAAATAACATAATTGTTCAAGAAATGTCTAGAACAATGTTGAATGAAGCTAAATTTCCTAATAGATACTGGAAGGAAGAAGCTCACATTGTTGTTATCATTCTTAATAGAGAATTGTTAAGAGTAAGTCATGATAAGACTCCATATGGATCATGGAAAGGAAGACCTACACCTGTGAAGTATTTTAGAATATTTGGATGCATATGTTTTATAAAAAGGGATATAGATAAATTTTGAGTAAATTTGAGACAATATGTGATGAAGGATGAGACATAGAAAAATAGGTTCACGATAATGAGATCAAAAAAATGATGAACCTAATTTTTCTTAGTGTTTCACTCAATTATGAGAGGTAAAATGGATAAATAACTATTAGAAATCAAACCTAGCTATTATAATAGAAAACATGAAGGTTTTAAGATGCTAAAACAATGTGTACCTTGCTAAAAAAGTGTAGTTGTAGGCCTCACTGAGGACTCATTTTCCCAGTAGCGAATGGGTCCCTGTTAGGGTTCTAGAAAAGTGATTTATAGGTTTTTTTCTTCAATGTATACGCTCCCAACTCCCAGGTGTTCAGCTCTTGAAAGTCAGAAATAAATTTTGTAGAGCACTTTTTGTGATATTGCAATAAATATGACAACTTTTGCAACTTTACAATCTTAACAACTTTGCAACTTTTATTCTCTGCTTGATCTTTAATCTAAAACCTATAATCACACATCAAGAGAGAAGAAAAAATGTTTATTGTTAGGGAATATGGATTTTCCTTAGTCAAACCTCATTTTGGTAATTAAACCTTGTGATGAGACAATGAAACATGAACATAAGAAATTAAACATGAAACAATGATACCTTGGATGAAGTCTTGGAATGCAAATCAACAATCTAGCATGAAGTGGCCATAAGGAATGTAGATTTTGACCTTGAATTTGGATGTGAAACAATGTTTGAATTGTATGTTCAATTCTACATCAACACATTAGCCCAACATGCATAAGTCACTATGCCTTTGACATGATGATATGACCTTTGATTGTTGTGATAAAACCTTGATAATCTTCCCTTGAAAGCCTTTGAAATGCCCTTGAATGCTCTATATTTCTCTTGATTTTTATCTCATTTAGTCACATAAAAATTCATAGATGAAACCATGTGAATTAATCTTATATTTATACTTATCTTAATATTTAATCCTGAAATTCAAATAACACAAGCAGACATTAGATCTAGGATTTGAAATCACTAAAATCCTACCAAAAATATGTTAAAAAAGGGGTGTCCTAGGTTAAGAAGGACCCATTCACCATAGGGTGAATGGGTCCTAGCACACTCAAATAGGAAAAGTTTCAGGGATATGAAATAATATGAAAAAATGGTGTCCTAGGACCTAGGAAGGATCCATTTTCTAGGTGGTAAATGGGTCCTAGGCCACTAGCCTAGGACTCAAACCTTGCCAAATTTAGTGTTGTGAAGTTTAGGCAAACCCCTATTCCCTAACAATCAACAATTTTTCATGACAGGAAATCACACTAAAGTAGATATTCAAGACACTTATGTATGCAACAATGATAAAGATACATAATCATACCCTATCAAAGACCAATAAAAATATTAAAGGAAAAAAAAGGATCAAGCTTCAACCATTCCAACATGATGTAGAAGATGTTTGTTTGTCTAAGAAAAGGATCAAGCTTTGATAGGGTATCCAACACAACGTGGACTAGGTCTAGGATGTTTTTTTGTAACATACATGCTCACTCTGGTGTAGTGGAACCTCAAGACCTTGACCAGGTGAGTATCCCAAAATGGTGGAAAATGAGAGAATCATATTAGCCTCCCATACCATACCAAATTTATTCCCCTAACAACTTTGATAAGGCACCACAATGCTAAATGCTTTTGAATGTTATGTCTATAGTTTTTTTTTTTTTCAAGGGGATCTCTCTTCATGTAAGGCCTTCTTCTTAGGGAACATCATGCCTAATGTCTCCAAGATAGGACAAGTCAAGAATATCAGATTGCCACTTATGGGATGTCTCATTTTGCATCATGCCACTAAGGGAAATCGTACACTTAGAAATATTGCATTCTTTGAGGACACCAATCAAAATGACACCATCAATAAATGGACATGTTACAAGAAATAAAATCACACCATAAAATATGCAAAATGTCAAAATATGTCATTGATGTATGCTCCCACTTTAAAGTGGTTGCTAGCACCATTGTTGTGAGAAACTACTTTAAAGTAGCCAATTTTTTCTCCTAAGACATGAGAGCTTTCCTCGAAAAACCCTATGCCAAGTCATATGTTCCCGAATTAAAGCTACATCACAAAAAATAAAGGAGGGGTTGCCATAGAAATATGGAAGAGATCTATGGATTCGAGGTCAGTATGTCTTTGCTACAATGTTGTCATAGAGCTCACAATTTTCATCATTCCCCAAATACTCATAGAATTAGAAGAATGATACATAGAGAGAGAAAAAAAGAAAAATCCTTTAAGTCAACATGGAAGAGACCTAAATGTCTCAACTCCTTGCATCATTCCCAAAAGGAAAACACAAGGCAAGTGAAAAAGGATAAAAATGTTTACAATATATAGAAGAATGTAGATACATATAGAAGAATGCACAAAAAGAGATAGATACATCAAATGAAACATCATCAAGGATCACATTACATGCATGAAATCACATAAGGAAACATGAAAAACAAATAAAAAGACTAGTAAGCCACATGTGAGTCAACCTAGAGTAGGTTGTTTGCATCCCAATCTTGATTGATATAAATGGAAGGCAGGCAAGTAGCCAAAGGGACAACAACAAGTGCCAAACTAGGGGAAGGACCAAGTTCAACACTCTTATTAAGATATTTGTCATTCAAGATCATAGAAGAGGAAAATAATGTATTCAATTCATTATGCACTTGTTCATCAATTTTTGCAATGTTAATTTCATCATCTAGATTAATAACAATAGGGTTTCAAATGATAATTTCTCTTTAAGTTTCTTGTGTTTGTTGCAACGAGGGTATAGAGTCATTGTGCATTGCTTTAGGTAACTTCGGATTTTGGATTTCTATGCTCTTTTCTTCTTTATTTTGTAACATATGAGCAATGGCACGACATCTACACCTATGCTCTACAGCATTTTGGTTTCATTTAAATCTATTATCAATTTTTTTTTGTGTAGGAGTGTGTTTGTCAATCATAGGTTTCTTCTCTTCCTTTACGGGGAATAGAAGGAACCATAGGAGGTTGTTCAACCACTTTCTCTTTAGCTTTATAAACTTGTTTAATTTTAGGAGGTACAATGGGATTGTTTTTGTTGTCTTGTGGTCTCTTGTAAGAAATTGTTGGAGGTTTCATCATAGGTTTCTCTTGGATGGTTGGAAGGAATTTTGGTTCAATCATTGCTTCATAAAGGACAGGTGGCTCAATCACGAGTTGAGGCATGTTTCTAAGAGAAATTTTTTCTTTGTGTTTTTCCTTGAAATTTTGATATGATTTGAAAAGGAAGTTTTCTCAAGGTCTAATAGATTCAATAGGCTTAGGCCAAAAGAAATCCAATAAAAATTTCCCTTAGAAAGAAACCAGATTAAACCCACAATGATGCATTGTAAAGACATCACTCCTAAAAGGAAAATTTAAACATGATTTATGCACAACCGACAAGACAACATTCATGGAGTGAAGCCATGGGTAGCCTAACTTCACACGAAATTGGTCTAATTGTGAGATGATCGTGAATGAGAAATTTAATGTTTTTGGTCCAACTTTTAAAGGAAGATCTATCAAGCCAATCATAGGACAAGCAAAGCCATTGTGTTTCTTGATCCATGATTGCATTTTTTCATATGTATCTTGATAGAGTTCATGCACAACTAGGAATTATTCAATGAACGCATTCTCTCCATAGATGAGATCAATTAATATCCCATTAGTAGTATTGTTATTGATTCTTTTGGCTATGTAAAGAGGACCATCAGGTGCATGTTTAAGTATGTCTTTTTGTGAAAAAGCAATATCAAGAGGCCTTTTGGTTTATCCCTTATAAGGTATATCTTCAATAAATGCTACTGATTTAATCAGTTGTTCTTTATTGTCATATTTTATGTTTCTAGCATCCATGTCAACATTCATTACACCATTCTTTGTTTCACTAGCTTTGACAAATGAAATAGTGTGCTTCAGCATGGGATTTGGAAATATTTATAAATTCTAGTTAGGAGGAGCTATGGACTTATTGCCTTGATCATTCAAACCTCCAATGTGAAGTTGATTATTATCAATAAGATCTTGCACAAGATGTTTAAGACAATTATAATATTATGTACCATGTCCATTTTTTCGGTGATAATCGCAATAAGAGTTTCACCAAAAGGTTATGGGAAATGGTAGATTAGGATCACACTCTTTAACAAGAGGTAAGGAAAGCATATTCTTTTCAATAATTTGCAACATGATATTATGAAGGTTATTGGGTAGGGGAGTGAAATTTCTATTCCTATCCCCAAAGGAAAAAGAATGTGTTGTCTTTATAATAGCCACTTGGTTATTAGTTCGCTGACTTGGTTTAGGGGAATTAAGTTGTAAAAATACCCTATTTTTCTTCTTTAAAGGTTGGTAGTTATTTTGATTTGCAGATTTAGACTTTTTAGGATGGCTAGAGGTGGATATTTTGTATCACAAGCATAAGCTGTATTATAATAATCACAAAGGGTTGTACATAACTGTGTAAAGGATGTGAATCTCATCATCTCATGTTTTTTTTGAAGTTTTTTTTGTAAGTTCACAATAAACGTTGATTGAACGTTGACATCATGAATCTTAATGTTTACTTGTGAATAAAGTGTTTGGTATCTTGCTATATGAAATCTATTATTTTCTCAACATTCTTTTGTTTGCATTTCATTAAATCAACTAAAGTCATCTTGGGACCCATGTGAATGTGGAAGTGGTTGTAAAAGGCATCAAAAATTTCATTGAATGAACTAATTGAATTATTCGATAAGGAAGAGAACCACTCTAAAGTAGTATACAAGTTAAGTATCTAGGGAATAGTTTAGCTAAGAGTTTATCTTGAAAGATGAAATCAATACATAAGGTTGTAAAAGCGGAAACATGGCTAACATGATCTCCTTTCCCACCATATTTCTCAAATTAGGGAACTTCTATACCTTGTGGGATTTTTGATCTCAATGTCTCCAAGGATAAAAAACTGATTTTGATGTATTTAAAAGGTTGACCATTGTTGTTTTAATGTAGGGTTGTAACTTGTTGTTGAATGGATGACATGGTTTGCATAAGTGTGTTAAGGATAACATTGTTGTTATTGTAAGGTGGAGGGGAATAGGGTGGAGTGGTGTATGTATGCGGAGGGGAAGTGAATTGTAAGTTTGTGAGGGAGGATGGTTGAGGATATACAGTATGCAAATGCACAAATCTAGAAGGATTCCCCATGGAAATGCCTATGGAAGTGTTCACACTACTAGTAGGTTGGATGGTTGTGGTAGCTTGAGTACTATTGTATGTAGGAATGGAAATGGGAAATGTACAAGCAGGAATTGAAGTTCCACCTTGGCTTTGAGTACACCCCAAATCTTGAGTAGAACTAGTCATGGTAGGGATGGTGTTGTTAACATTAAGCATATGGTTGTAGGCATGGTAGTCATGGGAAGTGAAGTATGCATACTATGATCTATATGGGTTTGATTATCAACATAATTAGGAAGAGAGTTAGAAAACCAAAGATCCACAACAAATGGTTTATCACGAGATTACATAAGCCTTGAACTACGTCTAACAATAGTATTGCTAATAGGACACCAAATTGTAAAGCTCATACAAGTTTCACAAACTTATTGTAAAAACCAAAAATGGAAAGAGGCTTACAATGCAAGGTCCAAGAATGAAATACAATTTTCATATTCTAAACAAGGTAATTTTATGATTACACTATGCAATGATCTAAAAATGAAATGTTGTAAATGCCATTTAGAATCTTTTCAATGCACTAAATGAAGCAGATTAAGCTAGATTTAATGAAATGAGTGAAATAAAATAATAATAAACTGAAAATGAGATGTAACAACAACAAACAAAAGCACAAAACAAGAGTTTTAAAATTCCAAAAATTTAGTTTTAGGTCTAATCAGGGACTCATTTTCCCTAGGGAAAATGGATCCTAGATTGGGGTTTTGAAATTGATTTTATATATTTTTAATCCTTTTCTTATGATTTTCAGATTCAGGTCTGCTATAATAAGTTTTAGGTTCAATTTTTTGTAAATGCAATGTGAAATGCAAAATGAAAATGTGACAAAATGATGAGTTACAAGACCTATTTTGATATGAAATTTTGTTTTAATTTTAAAATGAAATTTTATATGATCTAAATGATATGCAAGATGACTGATTTTTTTTGTATTTTTTGGATTTAAGAAATGAAAACAATGTAATTCTAAAACCCTAAATGAAATGCAAATTTTGAATGCAAATGAATGAAAATGAATACAAGATATAATCTAAGATGAAAAGAGAGACTCATAAATTAGAAAACTATTGTTGTATATGGAAAGTGGGGTTAGAATATGAACCGTAGATTTTTGGTTCCTATGGACTTCTCTAGCTCTTCTAGGGTTTTTGACCTAAAAGGAGAGAGATAGGGCCCAAAAATACTAAGGGTTCATGAAAATAATGTTATGTGAGATTTTTTTCTAAGATAAATGAAGTAAAATAATGCAACCAAGTGATCTATATTACTAATTATGAATGCAAAACAAAGATTTTTGTATGTTTGAAAAAATAGTGTTGTTTGCAAAAACCTTGAAAGAATGAACAAAAATGCAAATTAAACTAAACAAAAGGTTTTTTTTTTCAGAATGAGTGCACTTGGGAAACTAGAGAAGATTGGAAAAAAATCTATAAAACTGATGAAACTTGAATTTGAGCTGACTGGGACTCATTTGCAACCTTGGGAAAATCAGTCCTAGGTTAGAAGTTTTATGCACATAAACTATTTTCTGACAGATGGGAACCTCGATCTGCACCTCAGGAGGGACTCTTTCACCATGCACGACAAATCATTCTACTTTTGAATTTTTGCAACTTCAGATTTATGTTTTGCACCTTGAAACCTACACAGTAATTTCTGATAGAAACCTGACTTTGAATCTTAGAAAATTCCATCAAAATAGCTTAAAATTGTTCATCTAATGGGGGTTTTCCTTGTTCAAACCCCTAGTTGGGTAATTAAACCTTGAATGGAGAAAAATGTACATAAACCCTGGCCTTAGATTTGTTAAAGACTAGGAAAGTCTGAATCATAACAAAAACCCTATTCTATTGTTCTAGAATAAGAAATGCAAAGATGAATTGTGTAATGCAAGATCTCAAACCCTAGAAACCTTGCAACACATGAAAAATAAGAATGAAATGAAATTCAAATGATAAACAAAAAAAATGCAAACCTTAATATGAAGATAAAGTCAAAAATGGAAGATAGAATCAATAGGAAACCGAGTACATAGGTGTGATTTGGTGGCTAGTTGTACCTCTTCACCCTAGATTTCTTCATGATTCACCATAGGCATCCATCATCAACCATTTACAATGTTGAATCTTGACCTGAAGAGGGAGCTTCAAGACTTACAAAAACCCTAGTTTTTTGCCCTAAAACTTCAACTTTTGCTAATGAGATTTGTGATATAAGACTTGACTCTAGAAATTGCTCTTGAAAAATGACAAAAAGATGTGTGAAATGACTTAAAATGAGTATTTATAAGCAACAACACCTTATTTTCCCATTATTTAGACCTAAGAGGCTGACATTCACCAAATATTAAAGTTAAATTAATCCAATTCCTTTTCAAAATTGAATTTTCCCTTAAAGGGGACTCATTCACCACCCTTGGTGAATGGGTCCCACTAGAGGGGTCTCATTCACCCAAGGTGGTGAATGGGTCCCACTACTATTTTTTGAAAGTTTATTTTCAGGGTATGAGATAATTAAATGATGTTTGTCAGGTTTTATGTTATTTCTTAGGTAAAACATGCCTCTAGATAAAAAATAATGGGTCTAAAGGGTTTATAAATGTTGTTTTGAATGGTAAATGATGTAAAGGGACTCAAAAGTGGGTCCAATTATGCATGAAATAGTCTCTTTTCTCAAGAATGCTCAATTTTCTACGACACATTTAGCCCCCACTTTAGCGCCCATATGACTCTATGTGCATATGTAAGCTAAATGACTCTAAATGATGCACCTTATTACATAAAAGGATAATCATTCAAAAGATAGGAGAATGAAGCCCACAGTGTAGTTATCTGCACAACCACAACATTAGGAACCACATCCTATAGCACACATTGATTAGTTTCCCAAAAATACTTTTATCCAACTCTTAGGAATCCAATTCAAGGGTAGATGTATGCCCCCCCTTGATTTTGCTTGCTTTACAGAGGTGGAATCAAGGTAGCAATCTAGCCACATTGAATAAGAAAGATCATATCATAGGGAATTTTCAAGTACCATGCCACATAATGATAGAAAAATGATGATGTAAAGTGCAAAATCATGATTCCAACACATGAAATGACATCGAAAGCGGACTACCCTAGTTCCCATTATGGTGATTTGAAGAATATCTACATTATGAGTTTTTGAAAAGATAATAAACTTATGTTAGTGTGTAAAAGTAAAAGAGATGATAATAGATTAAAAGAAGTAGATGAAAGTTACTTGTCACTTACCTTCTTGTATCTTGAGAGTGATGAGTGAGAGAAGAACATGCCGAGCAGACAAGATTACACACCTTCACAGTTGGATGATCTTCGTGAGCAGGTGGCATGTGACGAGCTGTATTATGAGGTAAGTCAATTTTGCAACTTTTGCCTTGTGATTTTGTAATAATTTAATGATTTTAATGCATGGATAGGTTAATTTAGGGTTCTTGGAAATTTTTTTGCAAAGTGTCCCCTTTTTTTGCAAAGTGTCCCATTTGTTTGCAGAGCATCCCTTTTGTTTGCAAAGTGTCTCATTTCTTCACAAAGTGTCTTGTTTCTTCGCAAAGTGTCCCATTTCTTCACGAAGTGTCCCATTTCTTTGCGCAGTGTCTTGTATCTTTTTGAAATGTCCAAAACAAGTTCTAAAGTGTTTAGGGCCATTAGAAAAGAACACTAGATTAACTTTAGCACACTTGCATGATGAAATATGTGAAAATTAATGAATTTAGATGAATTTTAGAGAATTTTTTTGTGATTTTGATAGGTCCCCACTCGATCATGACAATGGCTAGGGGGAAGATAGGTCATATTTCTGAGAGATCATGCACCAACACTATCAGTGACAAAGGTAGAGCATTTACAATCAGTGGGTATCTATTGGGCATATCTAATGCCACTTATGAGGTACCATGATGCCATGCTTATGGCTCTATGCGAGCGTTGGGATGCTGATACTTGTACCTTTCATCTTCCCACCAGGGAAATGATGATCACTCTTGAGGACATACACTGCATTCTTCGAGTTCCCATTCAGGGAGAGTGGGTATATTTTTGGGGCGATCAGTCATTCCAGGAGAAGAGAGATATGCAGTACTGTTTAGGTGGACCTATACATGATGAGAGGGTTAGACTGTGGATCGAGATTCCTATGCTACTATATTTGTGAGCTCCCATGGTCAGATGGATTATGATGCATACAGTGGTACTAGTTCTCAATCCAGATGGATGAATGATACACTTAGATGGAGGAATGGTACACTTGATACGAGGGATGTATGAGCAAAGGACAATCTATGTTTTGGGCTGCTATATATTAACACACTTGTATTATGATCTTGGTCAATTTTTATTTCAAGAGATAAACATCATGGTCCATTGTATGCTTCTACAGGTGTGGTGCCTTGAGCATACACATGTACTAGACCTATCAGATTCCCTTGTGCTATAGCTATAGGATATCCATGAGAATTCGACTATCCTTTGCGAATCTTGTGGTAGTATGGGGATTTACACTTTTTGGAGAGTCAAATTTGACCAACTAGAGGAGGATGAGATCCTATGGAGACCTTATCTACTCACTCTACAGTGGACAGATCCTACTGGATAGTTACAATGGATGCAAATGGATAGGTATCTAGCTGGGAGGCATGACTATGTTGTATGACCTTTCTATTATGGGTGAGTCATGTGACAATTTGGATAGGTGTACACACCACTAAGGGCGTGCCCCTTCATTAGACGATTAGTGCAGAGTTCCCGAAGGCCAGGTGATATTGTTCGGCTGACTATTGATCATGTTCATGAGAGTGATTCTGATGATTCAGATCATGACCAGCCACCAACATCCGACATTGATGATGTTGGCAACATAGATGAGCACGAGGAGTGGTGGTCATATGCATGACCAGCTCCTGTGTTCCCCATGGATTTTCCTATAGGTGATGCGAGACTAGCACTAGATGAGGGTGATTAGCTAGAGGAGAGAGCAAAGGGGATACAATATAGACTAGCATATATTTTTATAGATGTTATTAATGATGAGTACTAGTTTGAGGCTGATCCTGACTATGAGGACCAGAATGGAGGATGATTATTACAAGTTGGAGCTACCCTTGAGCAAGGGTGATGAGGTAGTTAATAAGGATTATATGAGCATGGATAGTCCTCACATACTTATAGGACCATATCACATGCAGTAGCTACAACAAACATCAGCACCTAGAGTCAGAGAGAGGCTAGCACATCCTCAATGCCCCCCAGAGAGGATGAGATCGACATTCCTCATGCATCTAGAGACATAGGTGATGATATTTGATTTTATTCATGTTCGTTAATGATTTATGCTTTACAGATATATATATCATGATGATGTGTTACTGATTGTGCACATTATCTATCTTGTAGGAGAAATGAGAGACTGGTGAGAGTTTTATCGTCAAGTTGCCACAGAGATAGTGCTTGCATCCATCAACAGGGAGGAGATGGATCTTGACTACGTGCCCCCACCGATTGTGGAGGAAGATCCTGAGTCATGAGCAAACCTTTTGCAAGGTTATAGGTAGTGTACAAGAGTGTGAGGAGATGACTCTGTAGGGCTGAGAGTGCTTTACAATCAGCACAGTCCTTAGCAGAGGTAGAGAGACTGCATGCAGAGCTGGCACATACATGAGTGGAGAGGGATCAAATGGTAGATGAGTGACTTATAGTTGTTGGTCAAGTACAGGGTTTGGAGTATGCATGTAGACTCTGAAGTTCACGACCACGGTCACACATGACCGCCTCACGATGTCCGGGGAATAGATCATGAGTTCCAATTCCTAAGGGGTCCAACTCTCACAGACCACTATGGCATTATGATGTATATAAAACTTTGATATATATAGACATGCACACTTGGTGTTTTTATGATGTATCTCTTTGTGTGGATGTTAAATGCATTGTGATTAATTAAATTACTTAAGGTAAAATTATTTAATTAATTTCAACATGATGTAATAGGATTGATATGATCTAGTGTAAAACATATTGCAGTTTTAATATAGATACAACATTGATAATGAGAAAGAATATGTTAGATTAAATACACTAATAACGTTCTAACTTAACACAAGAAGAATGTGAATAGTATGAAACCTAAAACAATTATAAAATTAACTTAAATAATTGCCTTAGTGTTCAAGAAAAACACAAAATTAGCTATCTAGAATGAAGCAATGTGAAAGTTATTTAGAATAACATCAAATAACTTTAAACAACACTGCTGTACCGATTATATTATTCAAGGGGGTTAGAGATAATATTGACACAAATGTGTGGCATTAATGGGTTCTTTAAGGGGTTTTCTATCAAGTTGTGTTAAGAGATAATACCAAAACCATAATTGGCATCAACTATGTAAGGTCCCAACCAATTAGGGATGAACTTATCTTTATCTTCATTATCAGTTACTAGTATTTCATTGATTTTCAATAAGAACAAAATATCCCTTACAAAACGACCGAGGGATGACATGAATATTTTGTTTGTGTTGTAATTATTTGATGTGAGCTTGGAGATGTTCAAGAGTATTAATGTGTTGTTCATCGATCATCTCGAGTTGATGTAATCGTTGATCTTTATAAGTGTCATCATCAATAATATCTTGGAGATAAACTCGCAAAGTAGGAATTTCTAACTCCAAGGGCATAATCGCATCAGTTCCATAAACAAGGTTATAAAGAGTGTTTCTTGTGGATGATCAAACATTAGTTCTATAATCCCAAAGCACATAAAATAGTTATGCATCCCTGTCTTTATGATGCTTGGCCTTTGATTTCTTTTTGTGAAACACATTTAAGGTCAAACTTGGTTAACATCACCCACTTAGCTAAGTGTCTGGAGAGATCTTTTTTGTTGAAAAGATATTTAAGAGGATCAAATTTTGTGATGACTTGTATTTCAGCATTTAGTAAATAATTTTTCAACTTACTAGTAGCGAATAAAAGAGAAAAACATTGTTTTTCAATTGGTGAATATCATGTTTTATAATCAATTAAGGTTTGACTAATGTAATAAATAGGGTGTTCTTTAAAGAATCCTGAGGAGGTAAAGAAAAAGGAGAAATAACGTCAGCTAAGTGTCCCGAGAGATCTTTTTTGTTGAAAAGATATTTAAGAGGATCAAATTTTGTGATGACTTGTATTTCAGCATTTAGTAAATAATGTCACAACTTACTAGTAGTGAATACAAGAGCCAAACATTGTTTTTCAATTGGTGAATATCATGTTTCATAATCAATTAAGGTTTGACTAATGTAATAAATAGGGTGTTCTTTACCATGATCACTGTGTTGAGCCAACAATGTTGCAAGAGCATGGGCCAATGCGGCGATGTACAAGATAAATGGTCTATTTGGAACAAGTTGTAAAATAGGTGGAGTGGCTAGGTATTCCTTTAGAATCTCAAAATTCTATTTACAATCCTCATCACAATCAAAAGGGACACCCTTTTTTAGGAGATGTGTGAAAGGTAATGTGCGATCAGCTAAAGATGCAATGAAAGGACGGATAGCTTGAATTCAACCTTGTAACATGCGCAACTGAGAAATATTCCTAGGAGGTGGCATGCTAATGATTGCATCAATTTTCTTTATGTCCACCTCAATGCCTCTATGAGATACAACAAACCCCAAAAGCTTTCCACTATCTACACCAAAGACACACGTTTTTGGATTCAATCGCATGTTGTATTTACATATTCATTCAAAGATTTTATGAAGGACATTTACATTATCATGTCATGTTAACAATTTGGCGAGGATATCATCGACATAATCTTCCAAATTGTTTTGAATGTAACCATGAAATATTAATGTCATAGAATGTTGATAAGTTGCGCCAACATTATTTAGGCAAAAGGGCATCACAACCCAAAAAAATGTTCCCCAAATAGTTGTAAATGCAGTTTTGTATTGATCTTGAGGGTTGATAAGGATTTGATTATAACTAGAAAATCCATCCATGAATGACAACAAAGCATGTCCAGTAGTTGAATCCACGATCATGTCTATATTAGGAAGTGAAAAATCATCTTTTAAAGATGCTTTATTCAAGTCTCAAAAATCCATGCATATCCTAATATCAGTTTTTGCAACTGTGACAATGTTTGTGGTCCATGGAGAATAATCAATAGGTCTAATAAATCCTGCATCAAGGAGTTTTTTGAGATCCTCTTTAACATGCAAGGCTATGTTAGGATGCATTTTTCTAATCTTTTGATGAACGGGTTTAGCATTTTCAGCAAGGAGAATGTTATACATCACAATTTTCAGGTCAATTCCTGGCATATCAGAATATTTCAAATCAAAAATGTCAAGAAAATCATGAAGTAAAGTGGTAGTATCTTCTTGTTCTTCATCATCAAGGCACTTCCAAATCTTAATAACTTTATCATTATCATTAATGTCCATTGGCATGTCAATTGTATCTCCTAAAGGGAGTGCATTAGGTTTAGAACCTTCAGATTTATAGAGCTCTTTAGTGATATCACTTGCTTCATGCTCGGTAACAATCATGGCATGAGGAATGTTGTTTATGTAAGGGAGGATGTGTCATCATAAACACCTAACATTTGTTTCAAAGCCTCATTGCTATCGACATACTTGCATGAAGGTGGTAAGGTTATATCAAGAAAATTAGGATGTTTGATTGTTAGCTTGTGTTGTGCTTGACATGTTATAACATTAATGTTCAAATATGGTCATTGAGTAGCTTTGGCCATTTTAGAAAAAGAATATCCCAATCCAGTTTTTGATTCTTGTGTATTAGGCTCAATAGGGACATATATAACTTGCTCATGTTTTCCACACTCATTTCTAGTATAGCCTAATTGTTTTACAAATTTATAGCCTTTCCCATAAAGTCTTTCCATTTCATGCGGAGTAGGTTTGGATTGATAATCTATCTCACCAAAATTTGTTGTGTATGTTGCAGTGTCATCCAAATCATAGGAGATATAGTTTTGAGAAGATTGTTCAAAATTTTGAGTGGACATGGTTGTTGGTTGTTGCTTCTCATCTTTCTTTTGTGTGAGTATTTATTTTCCCATAAATGAGGGTGTGAATTCTAAGGTTCTCCAATCATCACCAAATAATTTAGATACTGATTCCTCGTTGTTTTGTTCAATTTCAAGAGGATCTATATTAGATGTTGGAATCAATGTTTTCAAAGGGCTTGAAACTCCTTTTTCAAGCTGCAAGCAACTTTTAGGCTCAGGGTCTATTTCAACTTGATAGATATGATTGGTATGGACATATTTCATGATACGATGAAGGGTCAAAGGCATTGCATTCATCTCATGAATCCATGGTTGACCTAAGAGAAGATTATATGAAATATCATAAGTTATGACATGGATAGGAGTTTGCAAAGTAACCACCCCAACATAAATAGGAAAAGTAATTATCCCAAGCGGTTTCTTTTTTGTATTGTCAAATCCTTGAATGGAGATAGAATCAGGTATTATTTGTGACCTATCAACATCTAATTGATCAAGGAGACACACTACACACATTAAGGGTAGAACCATTATCTATGAGAGTTCATTTGATACCTATGTGATTGAATCAATAAATTATCATAAAGGCATCATGTTGTTTATGAAACTCCAAAGGAGGGAGCTCATGTTGATGGAAAGTAATGTCAAGATTTGGTTTTTGGATGAGATCTACCACATCATTCAGGGTGGTACTAGGTGGAACTATGATTTTTTTAAGGATGTTTGAAGTATGTTGTGATAATTTGGTGAGTTTTGAAGCAAATCCCAAAGGGAAATTTTGGCAGGAATATTCTTCAATTTTTCAACAAGATCATACTCCTTCATGTATGGGTTATAGCAAGGAGCACTAGGCAAATTGGGTAAGGGAAAAGAGGGTGGGGTTGGTTGCCGCAGTTGTAGGTTGTTTCGAGTGTTATATGTATGAGCAACAATATCATCACTAGATTGCTGCAAAACATTTGTTTTAGAGGGGTAGAGGGTGTATCAGGGTCGGTTAGAAGGATGAAGTTATGTGAGGGTGGGTAAATAATAAGTTGAGGTTGGATTACATTAATGTCCTTAGTTTTAGACGTCTCACAACAAACCAAAGTGAATGAGTTGGGTGAGATGAAATCCTAAAGAGACTCATCTATCAAATGAAAATCATCATGAGTAAAAGGTTTGAGGGGTAAATTATCGTCAACTCTTTTAGGATGTTCAAGAAAAGCATTAGGGGTGTTAACATTTAGTATCGTGAGTTGGTCACCACAAACCTTAGTGGATGGATTTTGCGAGATGAATTCTTGGAGGGATTCATCTAACAAATAAAAGTCATCACAAGGAAAAGGTTTTAGGGAAACTTTATCATTAAGAGGTTTAGGTTTCTCATTGCAAGCATTAGAGGATGAAGTGAGTGAGAGGAATTCTTGAAGAGATTCATCTAACTTGTCAACATCATCACTACTAAGAGGCTTAGATGGGATATTTTTTCTAAGTTGTATCATTTGTTTGAAGGGATGGTTGGATGTTTTAGTTTTGGTGGTTTTATGTATCAATGAATCTGATCTAAAAGAACTCGGAATAAAAGTGGAAAAGGAAATTTGCAAATATCTAAAGCTATCCATGAATGCCATGAAAATAAGTGAAATTTATGTTAATAAAAACATAAACAACTGAACTGTAACAAAAAAGAAATTGCAGAAAATAGAAAGGTAAAAATGAGATAAATGAAAATTTGGAAATTCTGATTAGAAACTATAGAGGGACTGATTCACCCAAGGTAGTGAATGAGTCCTAGGGAAAGCATTTTTTTATGATTTTTCTGATTTTTGTCTTTTTTGGAGATTTTTAGGTCTTTACAATCTAGAGACAGAATGCAAATGCAAGATTTTGGATTGATGCAATGAAACAAGATGCAATAATGAATTCTAAATGATATTTTCACTAATGCAATGCTTTGAAAAAAATGCAAAAAACACAAAAATACCCTAATAGAATGTTGTTGCAAATGAAGTCTAATATGCAAGATGTAATTGGAATAAAAAACTAATATGTCTGAAATGCAGGTTCACCAAAATGAACCATAGATTTTTGGTTCTTATGAACTTCTCTAGCTCTTCTAGGGGTTTTCACCTAAAAGGAGAGAGACAAGGCCTAAAAATGCTAAGGGTTCATTCAAATAATGTTATGTGAAATGTTTTCTATGCTAAATGAAGTAAACTAAATGCAACCAAGTGATTTATATGATTGATTATGAATGAAAAATAAAGATTTCTGCTATGTTTGAAAACATAGTGCTATTTGTAAAAAACTTGAAAGAATGAACAAAAATGAAAATTAAACTAAACATAAGGTTGTTTTTTAGAATGAGTGCACCTAGAAAACTAGAGAAGATTGGAATTTTTTTTGGAAAACTAATGAAACTTGAATTTGAGCTGACTGGGACTCATTTTCCACCCTAACTCATTCACCACCCTAGGTGAATAAGTCCTAGGTTAGGAATTTTCTACACATAAACTATTTTCTGATAGCCAGGAACCTAGATTTGCATCTAACTCAAATCTAAACCTTAGGAGGGACTCATTGTCCATTCATGGAAAATCAGTCCACTTTGGAATTTCTACAACTTTAGATTTTAGTTGTGCACCTTGACACTTGCATAGTAATTTCTGACAAAAATCCGACTTTGGATCTCAAAAAATTCCTGCAAAATAGCTTAAAATTGTTCATCTAATGGGGGGGTTTCCTTGTTCAAACCCCTAGTTGGGTAATTAAACCTTAAATGGAGAAAAAATTGCATAAACCCTAGCCTTAGATGTGTTAAAGACTAGGAAAGTTTGAATCATAACAAAAACTCTATTCTATTGTTCTAGAATAAAAAATGCAAAGATGGTTTGTGTGATGCAAGATGTCAAACCCTAAAAACATTGCAACACATGAAAAATAGGAATGAAATGACATGAAAATGATAAAAAAACAAAATGCAAACCTTAATACGAAGATAGAGTGAAAAATGGAAGCTGGAATCAATAGGCAACCAAGTCCTTAGGTGTGATTTGGTGGCTAGTTGCACCTCTTCACCCTAGATTTCTTCATGATTCGCCATAGACATCCATCATCAACCCTTTCCAATGTTGAATCTTGACCTAAAGAGTGAGCTTCAAGACCTGCAAAAACCCTAGTTTGCTACCCTAAAACTTCAACTTTTGCTAATGAGATTTGTGATATAAGACTCGACTCTAGAAATTGCTCTTGAAAAATGACCAAAAGATGTATGAAATGACTTAAAATGAGTATTTATAATCAAGAACTTATTTTCCCATTATTTAGACTTAAGAGGCTGATATTCACTATAAATTAAAGTTAAATTAATCCAATTCCTACTCAACATTGCATTTTCCCTCAAAGGGGACTCAATTGCCACGCTCTGTGAATGGGTCCCACCATATGGAACTCATTCACCCAAGGTGGGGAATGGGTCCCACTACTACTTTTTGAAGGTGGTTTATTTGGGGTATGAGATAATTAAATGTTGTTTGTTAGGTTTTATGTGATTTCTCAAGTAAAACAGGCCTCTAAATAAAAAATAATGGGCCTAAGGGGCCTATAAATGTTATTTTGAAGGGTAAATGATGTAAAGGGACTCAAAGGTGGGTCCAATTATGTGTGAAATCATCTCTTTTCTCAAGAGGGTCCAATTTTCTATGGCACAAAATTCTATCATATGACTTAGGACATAAAGCATACCCAATTTCCACCTACTACATTAAAGGGTAACCCTAGTAGAGATCTCAATGCAAAGGAGAAAGAGATCTTGCAATTGGGCTATACAAGGGGCTGATTGTAAGCTAATGAGGGGTTCACTACTAAGAACTTGGAAAGAAAAATGCAATGTAAGTTGAAATGTAAGATGTAATGAAAAACCGTAATTCAATGTAAAGCACACTAAATGACCTAGAAATGCAAATGAAACAAAACATAAAGCTATAGAAAGGACTGTGTGCACCTAGATATCTAGAGATGGTTGAACGGAGCTCTAAAATGCTCTAAAATATGATTCTAATAATGAGTGAGAATCATTCACCAAGCTAGGTGAATTGTTCCAAAATCTGGGTTCCTGTGTGAGAACAAGAATCTACCAAATGGGTATCCAAATTTGTGAAAGTCTGAATTTTGACTAAAACTAGGACTCATTTTCCAGAAGTGGAAAATCAATCCAATTAGGGTGTTTTGAATCTTCAAAGTATAATCTTGCTCTTCTCTATCTACTTTGTCCTTCCTAATTGATTTCTAGATATGAATCTTTGTAAATCAACCTGTAGGTGCTCTCAAATGTTCTCCAAGGCTTGATGACAACTTTGAAAACTTTGTGCACTTTGACAACTTTCTCCAATCTTGCTCTTTAATGTGCCTTCAACCTAAACCTGTAAATCACACACCAAAGAGAGGGAAAAATGTTGTTGGGTTAGTGGATAGGATTTTTTCTTGGTCAAACCTCGTTTTGGTAATCAAACCTTGAAATAAAATGAAATAGAAATGGAGAATGATGAATGAAAAAAATATGATGTTGTAGTTCTCACCAAACCTTATCAATGATATGTTGCAAACATGTGTGAGGTGGCTCCAATGGATGTAGATCTTGACTTTTTCTTGAATATGATAGATATCTTGAATGAAATGCTAAATTGAATAATAAGACCCTACATCACATTTTTTATCTCCAAAACAAACATGATGCATGAAGTCCTTGACATGATGCTTGATGCTTAAGTGCTTCTCTAAAATTCTTGATAATCTACCCTTGAATGCTCTTGAATGCTCTTGAAAACACTTTAATGCACTTGTGAACGTAAACTTGCTACAAGGATGAATACTTGAATGCTTGGGGTTAAAAAAAGTGAAAGAAACTTGTATTTATACTCAATTATGCAAGAATTCCCAAAATTACAACACTGCAAGCCAACATTAGATCTAGAAGGATAAAATCCTGCCAAAAATTTGAATTAGTTTTTATTTTGGGCCACACAGGAATCATTAACCTAAGGTGGAAAATGAGTCCCACTAGGCATAATTTTTGGGACCATTTTTTAAGATGCTATGAAAGGTGTGAAACTAGGTTTGAGACCCAAAAAACTGGGTGGGACTCATTCACCCAAGCTGGTGAATGAGTCCTAGATCATTAAATATAGGGCCATACAACCTAAAAAACCTAAATTATGATTGAGTAATGATTTGTGTTGGGATTATCCTCAAAAATATGCATTAAATGAGGCTTGTGGATGCAAAATAAGGCCAATTAAAGCATAAAGAAGCCTAATTACTAATAAAAACCATAGAAAAGTGTTAAAGTGTGTTACAACACTTTAGATAAGGCATGATTAAGGTTAAAAATAGGTTTATTATTTGTAGTTAACTAATAAAACATTAGAAAATTCTGAAAGTGTGTTACAACACAAGTCACAACACTTTAGCAAGCTACCATTCATGTTCATTAGTTCACAAGGGCTCAAGACCTAATGTGAATGTGTAAAACATATTACAACACTAAATCAAGGCACCATTAAGCACAATTCACACGGACGGCCCAAACAAGCAAGGGAAAAGCAAAATGGATACATTTTTCGTTACCACAACTACAATGTTCAATAAGTCAGGTTCACCAAAATGAAACATAGAAAAAGGGGTTCACCATAATGAGATCAACAAAATGATGAATCTAATTTTGCTTAGTGTTTTAGTCAATTATGAGAGGTAAAATGCATAAATAACAATAAGAAATCAAACCTAACTATTATAACAAAAAATAGGAAGGTTTTAAGATGCTGAAACAATGTGTACCTTGCTGAGAAAGTGTTGTTCTAGGCATCACTAAGGACTCATTTGGTGAATGGTGAATGGGTCCCTACTAGGGTTCTAGAAAAGTGATTTTTGGGTTTTGTTCTTCAATGTTTGCACTCTTAGCTCCTAGGCTTTTAGCTCGCGAAAGTTGGAAATAGATTTTGTAGAGAACTTTCCATGATCTTGCAATAAATATGACAAATTTTGCAACTTTACAATCTTAACCACTTTGCAACTTTTATTCTCCACTTGATCTTTAATCTAAAACCAGCAATCTCACATCAAGAGAGAAGAAAAAATGTTGATTGTTAGGAAATAGGGGTTTTCCTCGTTCAAACCCCATTTTAGTAATTAAACCTTATGATGAGACAATGAAACATGAAAACAATGATACCTTGGATGAAGTCTTTGAATGCAAATCAACAATCTAGTATGAAATGGCCATAAGGAATGTAGATGTTGACCTTGAATTTGGATGTGAAACAATGCTTGAATTGGATCTTCAATGGCATATCAACACATTATCCCAACAAAATGCATGATGCACTATTCCATTGACATGATTATGTGAGCTTTGATTGTTGCAGCAAAACCTTGATAATCTTCCCTTTAATGCCTTTGAAATTCTATTGAATGCTCTATATTTTTCTTGCTTTTGATATAATGAATTCACATAGAAATTATTAGATTAAACCATGTGAATTAACCTTATATTTATACTTATCTTAAGATTTAATCTCAAAATTCAAATAACACAAGCTGACATTAGATCTAGGATTTCAAATAAGTAAAATCTCACTAAGAATATGTTCAAAAAGGGGTGTCCTAAGTTAAGGAGGGCCCATTCACCATAGGGTGAATGGGTCCTACCACAGTCAACTAGGACAAGTTTAGGAAATATGAAATAACATGTAAAAAAGGGGTCCTAAGACCTAGGAAGGACCCATTTTCCAAGTGGTGAATGGGTCCCAGGTCACTAGCCTAGGACTCAAACCTTTCAAAATGAAGTGTTGTGAAACATTATTAATAAGTGTCAGGATTTATCCCTCAAAAAATGCAATAGCATAGGCTTGGATTTGAATTTAAGGGGCCAATTAAGCTCAATTAATCTTAATTAATTAATTAATTAAAGCCCTAGATTACTGTGAAAGTGTAAATATACACTTTACAACATCCTAAATATGGCATCATTAAGTCCATTTTATTTAAAAGGGCCCTAGAATTAATGTGAATGTGCAAAACACATTACAACCCTAAATTAAGGAAACATTAGGCTCATTTATTGTGAATCATTCTGAATTAAGAAAAAGGGATACTTTGGCTGTTACTAAAAATGAATATTTTTGAGTTATTCAACTACAAGAAAAGCTTATAAGTGCTACAACAAAAGGTTAGAAAATATAGTTAAAAGTGTGAATATTAGAGTGGATGAAGATTACTTTGAGCTATTAAACAAAAATGACATGTATTCAAAAGTCTATATTTTTGAAGAAAATGCACAAGAATCTACAAAAGAAGAGTCACAAGAGGAGACTGATGCTGATGAATAATATTGAAAAACCAAAATCTACTAGAAAATCATGACCCAAATATGTCAAAAGAGTTCATTCTAAGAATCAAATTCTTGGAAAAAAAGCTAATGGTGTCATGACAAGAAGAAATCTTGCATAACAAGAATAGATAAATTATTTTTTATTGTCTGAAATAGAGCCTAAATATTGTGAAGAAGCTAGTAAGGATGAAAGCTAGATTGAATCCATGAAGGAAGAAATTAGTCAAATAGAGAAAAAATAGACTTGGGAACTTGTCTCTAGGCCTACTGATAAGAATTTCATAGGCTCAAAATGGGTGTTTAGAAATAGATTGAATGAAGATGGATATATAACTAGAAACAAACCTAGATTGGTTTGCAAGTGCCATTGTCAACTTGAGGGTATAGATTTTGATGATACATTTTCACCTATAGCTAGGCTTGAAGCCATTTGAATGTTCCTTGCATATTCAATTTATAAATTTTTTAAAGTATACCAGATGGATTTAAAGTCCACATTTCTCAATGGTTATCTAGATGAGGAAGTTTATATGGAGCAACCTGAAGGATTTAAGGTGACTAAAAAATAAAGATTACATGTATAGATTGAAAAAATATTAGTATGGTTTGAAATAAGCACCTCGAGCTTGGTATTCCAAGTTGGATAAATATCTCCAATAGTAAGGGTATAAGAAAGGTATTATTGACATCAATTTGTATTTCAAATGTGAAGGTGAACATTTACTATTTGTTATTGTTTATGTTGATTATATCAATTTTTGTGGTAATTGTGATAAGATGTGAAAAGTTTTTTCTATTGCAATGTAGGAAGAGTTTTAGATTTCTATGCTAGGACAATTAACATTTTTTCTTTGTTTACAAGTCAATCAGTAAGATACAATAATTTTCATTTCTTGAAATAAGTAGGCCTAGAAACAAGTTCCCATGAAGAAACAATATAATGATTGATCTGTTGAATCAGAAGCCTAAATTTCATGAACAATTTGCCCATGAATGTCTGAAAATTGATCTTGAATGGCTTGAAATGTTAAAACACTAGCTTTCTTGAGAAGATAAATGATGAATGAGTTGTAAAAATGAGTTGAGAGATGTAAATTAGGGCTTAGAAGGTTGTATTTGTAGGAAATTATCCTAATTTATGCATAAATTGGATCCCTAAGGATGACATGTGAAAATCATAAACTTAAATTTCACTTTTTCCTGCTCAAAGGTCAAAATTGAGCCAAATGGGACTCATTCGCCACCCATGATGAATGGTTCCCACAGGGGTCATTTTGAATGCTAAGATGTGAAGAGATAAGGAAATAAGGTTTAAATTGTAACTTTATCAGGTATTTGATCAATTTAATCCTCAGGATGCACACTATGGGTTAAGAGGGGCCTATTAGTGATGATGCAAAGGTAAATTAGGTTTGGGTCATAGAATTGAATGTGAAAGTGTGATTTAAATACACTTTTCAACACTAAATGAGGTCCACATAGCCTACAAAGGCACAAGAACCAATGTGAATGTGTAAAACACATTACACCACTAGTTTAACATTAAATTTAGTTCACAAGCCTTCTAGATTGATGTAATAATGTAATTAAATACATTTTATAATGTTTTTGTCGGGAAAAATGGATTCGTTAAGTCTTGAAAAGAGTGAAAGTCCTTTACAACACTTTACAATACATCAATAAACACATTATTTAGTTTGGAAGGGTCCAAGACCTAGTGTGGATGCATAAAATGCCTCACAACACCTAGATCAAGGCCTTATTAAGTTTGATTTATCATGAATTTTTTCCCATGTCAAGCAAGAGGTCTTTTTTTCTACGAAACATTAAGTGGGCCCTTTTAGTGAGAGGATGAATTTACTTCAAAATCACACTAAAGTAGACATTTAAGAGAGATCCTTGTATATATATGCAAATGACAAAGATCAAAGGTGGTTGTGCAAGCCCTCAGGTTCCAAGATCCTAAGTCAAACCATCAAGATACATAATCATGCAATGGCAAGAAAGTTAGGAAGAAGAGAAAGATGAAAATAAGGTGGATCATGCTTTGATCGTTTGTCCAAATAGTTGTGGATTAGATCTAGGCTTTTTGTTTCAGAAAGGAAATGCATACTCACTCTGGGGCGATAGAACTATTGGCTATCCACTGGGTGAGAAAGCTCGAAAGGTGAAGTACATACGCTAGTTGGTATGCACTCACAAACACATAGGTGGCTATGAGAAAAGTCGTGCCTCAGAATGGGCTTCGCACTCAACCATATCAAAGTTACACCTCCTGATAACTTTAATAAGGTGCCACAAAGGAAAATGATTTTTGAGCTCTATGAGGTAAGCAAAAAATTGTATGCTTGACACTCATAGACATTGTTAATGCAAGATAGTGTAAATATTGTTCAAAGGGATTTTTGCTTAGTTCGTGCAATGTATCATCTTAGGGAACATCATGCCAAATGTCTCCAAGAGAGGATAAGTGAAAATGGTCTTATCTTGTTTCCAAGAGAGGACAAGTGTAAGGTCTCATCTAGGGCAACATTGTTCCTAATGCTTCCAAGAGAGGAAATCACAAGAAAAAGAAAATTGAAAAATGAAATGTGATTGGTGATGAATTCGTCCACTTTAAAGTGGTTGCAAACACTAGTACTATCAGAAATTGCTTTAAAGTAGAAGAAGAGGATATGAGAGATTACTTGGAAAGCCCTATGCTAATTCATATGTTTTCGGAAAGCTACATCATGAATAAGGGAGTATGTCACATGTGAGCCATCCTAAGGTACGCCATCCATGTCCCAAGCTTGCTCTTATATGTTCATGAAAAGTCGACGACTAGCCAAAGGAGGCAACAAAAAGTGACATACAAGGACAAGGCTAGTGAACCCCTTGCCCCAACTTAGTGTAGGACAAAGGTGAGCTGAAATGATGGATGAAATGCATGCTGCAGTTAAAATCGATATCAATTAGAGGAATTAGGTTCCCCCTCAAAGGGAAGCATACCAAACTCTTGAAAATGTTGGATTTTACAAATTAAAGCATTAAATTAATTAGTGGAGTGACCATGTATTCTATGATATGCACAGAATGAAGTCTTGTAAGAGAATTTCTTTTGAGTTCTGGGAGGGAGGGTGATCAAGCGATCTTGGAGGAGTCTCGACAAGATACCCTCTTGATCTATGTTAGAAGGTGGTCTTGTGGTTGGCATCAAAGATACATCTTTCTTAGTAGTAGATGTCATACTTACACAAGTTTCTTCAGATTGTGAGAGTTTGTTCACACTCTTATAGGAGGAGGGAGAATCTATCGAATCATTGGTGTCTTGCGAGATGACATTGACATTAATTGAAGATGTAGGCGTATGTTTTATGTTTGGTTAAAGATGATGTTCAAGACCACTAGTGTTGATGAGCTCAGGATGGACGATTGTTAAAGATGATTTAGGAGTGTATTTTGTGAGATTGTTGATGTTGAGTGAAGGTTTGTTGATCTTGATCAAAGGACAATAACCAAGACCATAAATTATTTGTTGTGTGATAGGTTCGATAGGGTTACAGATACCTTGTTCGTTAGCACATCCTTTTTCGCTATAGCCAAGTTGTTTCATAAGCTCACACTCTTTTCCATAAATATTTTTCATTGTGTTGTGATCAGTTGGTGGTTTTTGATCATAATTTTGTTGAATGAGTTCTGCTTGTGTAGGTGATGATGATGTGTTTAAGGAATTTTCTTTGTTTTTCTCAAGTTGTAAGACACTATTAGGTTCAAGATCAATGTTAAGTATGTGGACTATGTTGTTATAGATGTATTTCATTTTGTGATGAAGAGTGGAAGGCACACCTTTCATTGCATGAATCCAATGTATGCCTAAGATAAGATTGCATGAAAGTTCATAAGGCATAACATGGATTGATGTATTCAAGGTGACCACTCCAATAGTAAGAGGCCTAATGATTATCCCTAGTGTTTTCTTTTCAACATTTTAAAATACCTTAATAGAGAAAGAATCATATTGAAAGGTTGTTTGATCAATGCCAAGCCTATCTAAAAGGTTCACACTACACACATAAAGAGCAAAACCACTATCAACAAGAGTTATCTTTATCCCTTTTGTTTTGTATTGAGCGATGATCATGAAAGCTTCATTTTGTTTTTGCACATCCAAAGAGGGGAGTTCACTTTGGTGGAAAACAATGTCAACATTTTTTCCTTGAATCATAACTGCTATGTTATTCAATTGTACATTAGAAGGGACAAAACCTTGTTGTAAGGCTATTTGGATCATGTTGTGATAGTAAGGTGAGGCTTGAATAAGGTCCCACAATGATATCTTAGCAGGAGTATTCTTAAGTTGTTCGACAAGATCATACTCCTTGTGACCTGGTAAGAAAGGGTTAGGGGGATAGAATTAGGTAATAGTAAGGGTTTTTGTGTGGGTTGTTGTAGTTTGCAAATTATTACAAGTGTTATATGTATGAGCAATGCTATTATAACTCAGTTGTTGCAACACATTAGTTTGAGGAGGATAAAGGATAAGTTCAATTTTATTTTGAGTTTGTTGTTTGTGTGAAGGTAGGTAGAGAATTAGAGGGTAGTTAGGATGTCCCACAAGGTATGTATGAGGTCCATTGATCGAGGGGGATCTAATGGACACTTGTGCATTCATAACCTCAGCGTTCTTGGTTTGTTGTATCTCTAATGAAGGGAAATCAAGAACCACTTGTTTAGTGAAGGAAGAAACATTATTAGTGTTGCCACATTCTAGCACCATGATATTCTCCCTAGGAGGATGTTTTTTAGGAGAAAAACAAGCCACATGTTCTTGACAAGAAAGGCCTTGTTCTTCCAAAATGACTTCATCGCTAATAAGTGAATGATAAATGATGGGATTGTCAAGAGGGGGATGATTAGGAGAAGGTGTTAGTTGAATGTCTATTGTCTATAAGGTCTCATTCTCTTGTGCCATGTTATCTACCCTACTAGGAGAGCTTGTACTATGTTCATCCAATTTTGAGGTTTGTGAAGTAGCTTCATCAGAATTAGGGGAGGCATCAAGAGAAGGACCACTATGGTTGTCAAATAGATTATCCCAAATGGGAGGAGCATTAGGGAAGGGAGGATCAAGGGTTTCATGATTATTAGTAGGGATTTCTTCTAACATCTTACTATCATCTCTACATCGAGGAGGGATATTAGGAGAAGGATAAGTTTGATTGTCATGGTTATGGAAACTAGGTGAGGTGATATTGAGAAATGTGTCTATGATCTCAAGTTATTGTTGTCTAAAATCTTCCAAAGGGAAATAAGGAGATGGAAAATCAAGACCCTCAAGACTTGTAACTACCTTTGACACCAAGATACCTTCCTCACCAAGAGGAGAGGTATCAGAAGAAGAAAAAGTATGTGTGTTTTGATTGTCTACACCTCCATTCACACCAATGGGTAATGTAATGTTTTGGTCAAAGCTATGTTCCTCATAGTTGTAATCAAAATTAAACTCATAAGAGGGGATATTATGCTTATAAAACCCATGTTTAATCAAATCAAAGGAATATATAAAGAACATGCTATGCGAAAGTAAATAAAGTACAATGCGATGATTTATATGGAATTTTTAGATGTAAAACAAAGTAAGTTGCTAATTACAATGTGCAATAGTCTAAAAAATGAAATGTGTGAAATGAAACAATGCATGAAATGAGCTATTTTAGGCTAGATTTGATGAAATGTATGTTATAGAAATGTAGCCAACTTATACAACTAGGAAATGGCACCAAACAGAAGCCTAAAAATAGGGTTTGTAGCTCTATAAAAGGCAGTTTCAAGGGTCCAAAGGGACTGATTTTCCTAGGGTGGCGAATCAGTCCCAGTATGGACTTTTTTTAGAATTTTCAAAAAAATTTGAGTGATTTTTATATTTTATGGGTGCTATGATGCAGACCTAAGTTAAAAATACAGAATTTCAGCGAATGAAATGAATTCAGATGCTAAAAATGCAACCTAAATGCACTTTTTATGAATGCAAAATTTAACACCTAGCATGCAAATGAATCATGCAAAACCTAATGCAAGCTAGATCTATGATGAAGATCTCAAAATCAGACAAGAAAGTATTCAAAAATTTAGGTTCACCAAAATGTACCATAGATTTTTGGCACCTTAATTCTTTCTAGCACTTATAGGGTTTTTCACCTAAAAGGACAAAGAAGGGACAAAATGGGCAATGCTATACTCAAATTCAATGCAATATGGGTGGAATATGGATGTAATATACCTCAATGCAATGTTTTAATGCAATAAAATAATAAGATTGATTGATAAATGAATGGAAACTAAAAGAGAACAACTTGTTTGAAAACACATTGTGTAATGCAGAAACACCTAGAAATGAATGCAAAATGTAACGAAACTAGATGAAATTGAAGAAGTCCACCTAGAATATGGATGGAGACTGGTAATGGCTTCTGGAATGTTGTTGATGTTGATTTTCAAGCCTGGTGGGACTCATTCACCATTTTGGGCGAATCAGTCTCGGTTCTGTAAAACTATTCCAAAACCCGTTTCAGACAAAAGGGTATCTAAAAATGTAGAAAACCAAAAAATGACCTTGGAGTGGGACTCATTCAATACCCATGGAGAATAAGTCAAATTTTGAATTTCTAAATATTCAAAACTAGAATCTAGAGCTTTCGGTCTAGACTTTGATTTCTTAACCTTAAAGTGAGTTTTTGTTGATATTTTGACTTGTTGAATGAAGATAATACTTGATCAGCCTTGAAACTTGATCTTCAATGATTTCCAAGCTTCCAAGAGTCCTAAATCTGCAAACACTCAAGACAAGAGAGATATATGTTGAATGTTAGGGCATGGGGGTTTGCCTTGGTCAAACCTTCTTTAGGTAATTAAACCAAAATGATGAAAGAATGGAATGAAACATGCAATAATGGAGTTTATTACCTTTCCATGATGTTTTATCTTGAAAGTTTGCAATAAAACATGAAGAATCTGCCCATGAATGTCTGAAAATCGATCTTGAATGGCTTGAAATGTTAAAACACTAGCTTGCTTGAGAAGATAAATGATGAATGAGTTGTAAAAATGAGTTGAGAGATGTAAATTAGGGCTTAGAAGGTTTTATTTTTATGAAATTATCCTAATTTACACATAAATTGGATCCCTAAGGCTAACATGTGAAAATAATAAACTTAAATTTCACTTTTTCCTGCTCAAAGGTCAAAATTGAGTCAAATGGGACTCATTCGCCACCCATGGTGAATGGGTCTAACCTGGATGGGACTGATTCACCATGGATGGAAAATGGGTTCCACGAGAGCCATTTTGATAGCTAAGATGTCAACAGATAAGGAAATATGGTTTAAATTACAACTTTTTTGGGTATTTGATCAATTTAAGCCTCAGGATGCACAATATGGGTTAATAGGGGCCTATTAGTGATGATGTAAAGTTTAATTAGTGCTTGGGTCATAGAATTCAATGTGAAAGTGTGATTTGAATACACTTTACAACACTAAATGAGGTCCACATAGCCTAGGAAGGCACAAGAACCAATGAGAATTTGTAAAACACATTACAACACTAGGTTAACATTAAATTTAGTTCACAAGCCTTCTAGATTGATGTAATAATGCAATTAAATCATTTTTTAATGTTTAATTAGGGGAAAATGGATTTTATAAGTCTATAAAATCATGAAAGTCCTTTACAACACTTTACAAGACATCAATAAACACATATTATTTAGTTTACAAGGGTCCAAGACCTATTGTGGATGCATAAAATTCCTCACAACACTTGAATAAAGGCCTTATTACGTCTGATTTATCATGAATTATTCCCGTGTCAAGCAAGAGGTCCTTTTTTCTATGGCATGCATCCATTAAGTATCAATTTCTCAAGGAAAAAATTGTTGCACAAGAATTCAAATTGGAATATGTTGCTACAAAATATCATTTGATAGATATATTTATAAAACCCCTTCTAAAGGAATCATTTGAAAAACTTGAGCAGTAGTTAGGAGTTCTTTCCTCTCTTATCTCTTCTTGAATACAAAATTTATTCATCTAGGGGAGGCATATTAGAATATTTTTTTATCCTTGGTACTATGGTTGCTATGTAGGATGCTAGTACTTAGGGGGAGTTATTATGCTTTTTTTGACTCCCTTTTTAATTGATGTCAAAGGGGAAGAATTGGAAATGGAAAAGAAGAATTGAAATGAGAGCAAGGGAACACAACGAGAGGAATTCTACATGTAAGGTATGATATATGTAAAGGGTAGAAATTGAAAGGTGTTGCCATCAACGACAAAGGGGGAGATTGTTGGAATTGTTGTCATTGATGTTAAAGGGATTCTTTATGTCAATAGGACCTGATCTTTGTATACTTGATCTCATATGTCAAGCGCTATGTGCTATGGGAGATTTTTTTTTCTCATGTTTGCTCTTGTCTCTTTTTGATTTGGGACTATCTATACAGGGATGTATAGGTTACAGTAATGGTAGGTTTTCATACTTTGCTAGGGTTTTAGCATTCATTTTCTTAAACCTTAATTATTCCTATATGAGTGTGCGCTTTAACTCTAATTCTATAGTGACTTGTTATCGATGGTTTCCAATTGCTTAAGCTAACACTTATGTCTCTAGGCTTTATTTGTTTATTGAACCTCTTCACTACTTGTCTCAATTTTGAAATATTTTCCCAACATCTATAGTTTGCACTTTTATTGTGAAAATGGTTAAAGTGTCACCCAGTTCAATATTGATCCAACAACTAGTGAAAAACCTTGTATCTAATCAATGATACATGAATATCTGCTCTCAATCTCAATAACTATTGTGTTCATTGTTTATGTGGTCAAGTTGATAACTTCCATGCACTATCTCCTGCACTAGGATGCTTAATCAACAATTGTGATAAATTCTTTGCATTTATGATTATGTAGAAAATTGCATGCTCAAAGGGAAATAGACTAGTGCAGAGCCACTTTTTTTAGGGTAGAAATGGCTTTGTGTAGTGCATAAATGGTTTTGTGTAGGGAAAAATGACTAAATGCATAGTTGTTGAATGAAAGAAGGCATTAACATATGCAATTAACATTTGAAGATTTTGTAGGATGGATAAAATCTCTGGCAGAAGGAAACAATAGTAATTTCATAATATATTTGATAAAGGCGGCCAATAGTGATAGGAAATGATAGACATGGGAATAATTCCATCATATGCATATGGTGCATCTTGATGGCTGGATAGACATTGCCTCTTGAATGCAGATTAGTTAAGGAAGAATATTCGAGTTAGAATGGATTGAAGAAGAATTGATATCTATATTTATTAAAGTAGAATAAGTGATAGAAATAAGTTTTATTAACAACATAACCCCCTTCTCCTCCACTCATTATCAAGTTAACAACATATAATAAATTTAGCTATAGGTTATAAGAGTAGTGCAAGCAACACAAATTAGCTTTATTAACAAGATAACCTCATTACTAAGTCAACATCATATATTAAATTTAGGTAGAGGAAATTATGGTGATGTAATTAATTTTTATTTCTTCCCTTTGTGGTTTTTTACTTTTTATAACTTGAGCATAATATTTTTGGGTTGTTGCAACTACCTCTTCATATATATTTTATTTATTTTGTATTATCAATATTGTGAAGTAAGTTATCTATTCTTTTCTTTGCTTTTGGTTCAATTGTAGAGTATGCGTCATTCTTATTATTATTGGAGATATATTCAAATATTTAGCTACTTCTTCCATTTCTCTTGTTTTATATTCTAATTCCTAACTTGGGTTCTTTTTCTCACTTTATTGTGATCTATTTCTATAGAATTGCTGCTAGATCCTCTTCAAATATGTTAGTGATTTATCTTATGAACATTGATAAGATATGTTTTTAACTTACAATCTAATTATATTTTTTATCCATTACCTCATATTAATATGTTTGAGTAACATCCATAGGTCTTTGACCATTTGGATCAATGAAATCCCTTAGATCATAACCAATCATTAAATATTCCATTTTTAGCTCCCATGTCTCAAAGTTCATGCCATCAAACATTTCCACCCTAATCCTTCCTGCTGTGATTGTGATTTTTATTTCATGTAATAACAATCATATAGTGTTCCTTCTAGAAAATATCACACTCAAACAATGATTACCTAAAATAACTCTACTCCCAACAAACAAAATGAAATGTGATCAACCTTTGATAAAACTTGTACGGAATCAATGCATGTAAAATTGATTTCCTACACTAATATTTAAAGGATTGATGTATATAAAACATAAAATATAAATAAAAAATATTATTAAAAGTAGAGAAACAAATTCATACACAAATAAAAAAAATTCTATAACATAGTGATCAATGTGGGGGAAATCCATTTCATGAGAAAATCCATAAATTATAAAATATGCACAACATATTGTGAATTCTAAAAGAGTTTCAACATGGAATGTAACTCTTTATAGTAGTATTTCATTAGAAATTAAACATGGAATAATTTTTTAGCATACCAATAGCACATGTGTACCTATAAAATCTTATATCAAACCAAATTTATCGAGAAGCAATTTACAAAATTGGGATGTCATAATAGCGGTTTACAATTCCTGAGAGGAACAAATTTTAGCTGAAATCGCATATTTTTAGAAAATATAATGATTTAAGCTTTTAAATGTTCCATTTTAAGGATTCGAAATGAAGAGGGTTTGATCAAATCACCTTAGATCAAACCCCCTTGGATAGAACCTTGCTAGTTTTAAACCATACCTATAAATGTGTCTCCTTTACACCCATCAAAATGCTGATAAAAAATCACTTTTGATTTAGATTTTGGTGGATCAAATGAATTCATTTAAAATTTATTTCAAATGATTATGGTATTCCTCAGAACAAGCTATCCAATGAATATAATTTTAATATGTTTTGGTTTTGTTATGTATTTGTTTTTAAGTTTTATTAAACATACGTTTTTCATGAAAATGAATTTTTTGTGTTCTTCAAGTGTAAAAATATAAGATTATCAAAAAAAATTGAAAAATGTGAATGCACCAGATATTGAAGTCCTTGATCCAACAAAAAAATTAAATTAAATTTTGACATATACAAAAAAGTTACATATACTCTTTTGTCTTTGAATTGTAATTTTGTTTGACTTTGAAACTTGATTAAGGAAAAAATATTCAATAAAAAACTATCTAACTAAGTGGAAGCACTAGATATCAGAGTTACAAATCTAAATTTGAAAGAATTATAATTTTATCCTTCATGGAAAAAAAGTTATGTGTTATACGGTGTGCGTCACTTTTTAAAAATGTTGTTTTCTAAAAAAAATCAATTTTCATGGGAGATGGAAAAGGAAGTGCAATTTGATTCCAAAAATTTAGAAAAAAATATTTTTAGAATCTAGAGACAAAATTTGATGAGACTCTAGTTTGCACCATCTTCAAATTCCTCACAGTTTAGCTGCTATAGGTGCCTGAATGTGAAGGTTTAGTTAAAAATAATAATTTCAGTGTACAGTTTGGCCAAAAATTGTAAACCACTATTATGGGTTTGCATACATGAAATCATCAAATAAAACCCGAAACCATGAGCTAAAACTATTAGAATCCAAGATCACCTGCATTGAAGATGGATACCTGTCACATGCAAAAGATATGAAGAACCAAAACAATGCTCTGTAAACCTCTTAGTAAAAATGCATTAAGAGAATCAATTATTACAAAGTGATCAATCCTTATGAAGGAGATCAAGAAACCCTAAAAGGGAAACCCTAAAATGAAACCCTAGTGTGCACACTTAATAATTAATCAATTAATTAATTATTAATGTGCCTAAGTTTAGCTTAAGTAATAAAGAGAAATAAGTGACTTAATTAACTAATCAATGTGATGTAATTAATTAAGCATAATAACTTATTACTCTAACACCCCCCCTTAAGATGAACTTAGGAAGAAGCTAAAACACTAGAATAAGATACATGAAAGTAAAGATGGGTCCCGGCAACTAGGCCTGATCAGGTACCCATTTACAAATGCAAGAATGAGTAAGAGAAGGAAAAACCCAGTGGGACAAAAGCCCCATTACAATGAGATAACATGCTGCAAAGAAGCACTGGAAGAACTCTGTAGAGTAACACTGGAACTTGATATAGGCAAACAAGGAAATATTCTTCTGCATACTACTGAAACTGGATGAGAGTCACTGATTGACTCAAGGAATCATGATAAAGCAACAGAAGACCCGATGCCACAGAACACTTGAAAACTCCAAACAAGAACAACTCTAGAATCTATGAAGCAACAAGCAATTATTGAATGATGTATTACTGAAAACGAAGTGCAAAGATGCAAGATGCACTCTCCCAACTGCCAAAACATCCAAGTAATCGCCAAACAACCCATTGGGCCAAATCTAGACTAATTGATAAACCAAGGATAGATACAGAAAAAGTGCATGGACAGCAACCTAGAGCTCCTCAATACCTTTCTGACACTTCAAACGAGGCAAAAAACGAAGATCGTGGCAAAAAGTTATGAGCTCAAAAGCATAAAAAGTACATCTGACTTCAAACAGCAATAAATACAAGAAAATATTAAAATACTGAAAAATAAATAGCACTACTAAAAATTGCTCAGAACCAGCTTTCCGGCGATATCTCGTTTGCTCGATTTCGATACCGTATGCCCAAGTTATGGCCAAAAGAAAAAAACTGCTCTTTTAGAAAAAAACTAGGGTTAGGAGGGGCAAAGAGGGCCGTACAGCCGGGTGATGTTAGTGGTTCACGAGGTTAAAATTGACGGCCATCTGACCGTCAGGGCAAAAAATTGCCCCCCTGCCGGAAAAAAATTTCAACTGCAGTTTCCTGCACTTTTGGACGGAATATTCCCTGTATTGTCAGAATATACTCTGGCGGTAGGGGCTAACTGTTGGTTCCTGGTCACGGATATGACCGCTGGCTGGTGCAGAAGAGCCCACAGGGGCTAGGCAAGAGGCCCCTGGTCCTCCATGTGACCGGGGGAAAGTGGCCGGAGCCCGCAAGGGCTAGACAAAGGTGGTGGATGAGCGGTGCAGTGGGGCGGCGGCGATAGTATGGTGGCCGCCCAGTGGCGGAACACATTATTACTGGAGGCACCGATGTGAAGTCTGAGAAGGCCCTTTTTTTGACATTTTTTTATTTTTTGTGCATCGATTTGCGTGTTGGGGAGGTCGTACGGCCCCTCAGACAAATTTTTTTTGCCTTTCGGACCAACTTCTCAGAAATTGATGAAACGAAGGGCGATCTTAGGGTTTTTGGCCGCTGCGAATGCAATGGTGACCTCCGTTTATGCTCAAAGTGCCCCAAAAAATAGGCTAACCCCAGATCTTACATAAAAGATGCCTGTGGAAACCCTTGCACTTGAAGCTCACAGAGAGGCCATATCTTCATATCACGAACAAGCAGCTGTAGGTCTGGAGCTCTGATACCATGTTAAAATCCAAGATCACCTGCATGGAAGATGGATACCTGTCACATGCAAAAGATATGAAGAACCAAAACAATGCTCTGTAAACCTCTCAGTAAAAATGCATTAAGAGAATCAATTATTACAAAGTGATCAATCCTTATGAAGGAGATCAAGAAACCCTAAAAGGGAAACCCTAAAATGAAACCCTAGTGTGCACACTTAATAATTAATCAATTAATTAATTATTAATGTGCCTAAGTTAATAAGTGACTTAATTAATTAATCAATGTGATGTAATTAATTAAGCATAATAACTTATTACTCTAACACTTTCAAATATGGCACCCAAGTATGGTGAAAAAGTGAGCGCCTAAGTCATGAAGAATGGCTCTAGGAAAATTCATCGCCAGCAATTCACTAAAGGAAAATTCATCACCAACAATTCACCGTGGGAAAATTCACCACCATGACAAATTCACCGCCAAGTAAAGTTCACCGCCAACAATTCAGCAAGGCGGAAAATTAACCGCCATTAATGTTTTTTAATATATATTTCAAATTTTTTGATGTGCTTTATTGCAAAAGAATAGTTTGATTTATGATAATAAAAAATTAATTGTATTAACATTAGAGAATTTGATTTATGATAATAAAAATTAAAATATTTTCCAATATATTTTATTTTCAATATGTTTTATCATATATTTTTCAATATATGATGATAAAAATAAAAATAAAATTCAATATATTTTATGATAATAAAAAAAATAAATTAATTTAATATAATAAGCACATGGAAAAATATATATTTTTAATATTTGTGCAAAGAAACACATGGATAAATAAAAAATTGTATATATAATATTTTGTATAAAATAAAATAAAATTATATTGTTTCATGATACAATATTGTATAATATATATTTTTTTAAATATTTTTTTATGTTTATTGTATAAAATAAAGGAACCCACTGAAAAATTAAAAAATTGTATATATAAATAAACACATGGAAAATAAAACAATATTTGAAGTAGAAATTAATGTAAATAATTTATTTTTCTTTTAACTTTTTATGAAAATTAGTGCATAATTTTCATATCAAATTAAACATAAAAAATATTTAAAATAAAAAATTGTATTGTAAAGCAAGTGAAAATTATTTAAAAAAAAAATCAAAGTTTTTGAAATATATATTAAAAAACATTAATATGGTTAATTTTCTACTTTGGTGAATTGTTGGCGGTAAATTTTACTTGGCGGTGAATTTTCCCAAGATGAATTTGTCCATGGTGAATTGTCGGTGATGAATTTTCCATCAGTGAATTGCCGGTGATGAATTTGGCATATGCCACGAAGAATCAAACCCACTATAAAATAATGAATTCCTTACACCTATCATATGTTTTCATAAACTTACCAAATATAGCACCCCATATTTTACTTCACAATCTCCTCAAATGATGCTTTAACATGTCAAATAGTGTTGGTCAATGTTTCCAATAAATCTCTATTGTTGGCTCTTATGTGTTACAAAACTATGTCATAAATTGTCATATGATCCAACCAAATTAAAAATACCGTGTATTTTAAATATATCCCTAACTAAAAGTTCTTGCAATAATTTATAATGTTGCAAAACTTGATAAATAATACTATTTGAGATTCTCGGGCCTACTTTTCATTTGAGGCTTACTAAAATAATAATAAAATATGATAATTTTTAAATTAATTAAGAAAATAGAAAAGAGTAATGTAGACATCAAAACAATTCTTGTAATCATCATTAGCTATTTTATAATAATTACTAATTATCATTCTATTATCATTTTGTTAATTATCTATTATTGTCATTAAATATTATTTAATATTTACTAAATAGTATTATAACATTTATCATCTTTATTATTCATTCTAATAGTTTATTTCAACACTTATTTGTTATTTATTTAATTCAAACTAATTATCCATTCACATAAATTAATAAATCACATTATTATTCAATTATTACATCAATAGACAATTGTATAATGACAACACGACATATAGGGGAGAGGGCCCATAATGGAGCAGGGTCCAATAGTGGGGATAGAAGTAGTCCTCAGTGGGCCCCATAGTAGAGCACTTTAATATTCAATTGCAAAACACTTTTTATCCATAAAGTACACAAAGTGACAAATCTTGTGATACCACATCAACACACCAATAAAACATGACTTAGTGCACCACTATTGGTCTCACTATTTTTTTGGGGCCATTTTGGATACCTCAACAAAAAGCATGCTGATATGGCGTCATATTGGATTATGTGGCCCTAAAACGAAATATAGAAGCACACGAGTTGCCAAATAAATTGTTGTACAGAATTGGGAATGATTTGAAATTTTCACATGTAAGATTTTGAGAAACGCGAAGTTAGGGTGCTCCACTATAGACCCCTCTCCCCTAGGTGGTCAACAATGAAACAAAAACAAAAATCTATTCTATATTTTCATGTGCAATGATCTTTTATTTATTTTAAATTTACTAACCCCAAGAAAGAAATGATTGAATATCTATCGACGCATATTATATGAATTATCTCGAAGATATATATATACTAGTTAACTATGACTATTAATTAATGCTATGAGATTTCCACAATCTATCATGTTGAAGATTTTGTGATTTCTGGATTTTTTATTGTGTTTAAGTTTTTTTCATCAACGTTTCGGATCACACTCAGTGATCCATCATCTCCTTAGCTCTTTATCATCCTGATGATGGATCACTGAGTGTGATCCGAAACGTTGATGAAAAAAACTTAAACAATTATTTATTAATTAATAAATATGATCCCATCAAAAATTTAAAAATCACAAAATCTTCAATATGACTATTATTCATTATCATTAGTTAATTGATTAATTAAACAATTATTTATTAATTAATAAATATGATCCCATCGTCGCTTCATTGACGATTGCTTGTTCCACCGCTGCTCGAACTGTCGACGGTACAAGTACACACTTACTGTCATAAAACGTCGAATTGAGGATTAGGAAGGAACAAGATTCAAAGAAGAATGGAATTGATGAGCTCGGACGAAAGCAGTTTACCAGCATTAAGAGTAGCGGAAGAGACAGCAATTCGCTTTATTATTACCAAGTCAACAGTATATAATAAATTTAGAGGGAGGTTACGTATGCTCCTCAGGTTCAACAAAATCAAGGCAATTCATGAATACGGACTAAACGCCATCATCATTCAATTTCTATGTCGACACCGGAGAGATTGGCCGAAGTGTCGGCTTGTTATCGTCGCTGAAGAGGTTAACACTTCATTTTCGCTGACCTCGTCAATGACAACCATTCGCCGTAAACTGAGGCTTATTTTTTCTTTCTTTTTTCATATTGAAACGGTAGTAAACTGAGGCTTTGGTTTTCGATGCATTGGACTAATTCCACATTTGGCGGCCCATACGTGTGTATATGTCAACTATGGAATAATGTTAATATATTTCAGTCAGAGTCGTTATGTATTTCCGTATGCTCCTCAAGCTCTCCACAGCGTTGATAATGTCACCAAATATCATTCCAGGGATTGTTAACGCGGAGAATGCCGAAACCACGCTTTTGACCAAGAGCCCAAGCGACCTAACCTCTACCAAGTGAGAGACCAAAACAATAACAAGCCAACGCTTCCGCCAAGATCTTCAATGTCGACATAGAAATTGAATGACGATGGCGTGTAGTCAGTAAGACATCGTTATCGGATAAACTGCAGGCGCCATTTTTCTTTCTCATCCTTCTCGTTACGACAGTCTTGCTTGCGTACCAAACTATCTCAAGCTTCTCCAACGAGAAAAACAAATTAAGTATATGAGTTTACGCAACTAATCAGATAATCAATCGGCCCAAAAGTCTTCGCCGCTATCCCGACGTATGTGGGCAATAGAATAATGCTAATATATTTTAGTCAGAGTCGTAATAATGAAGATTCCTTAGAGTATTTAGAAAGCGAACACTTGAATATGGTTTCCAGAGAGAAGAAAAATACGGCTAGTTACATTCTGAGTGGACACTGTACAATATATATATTTGCTTGCCTGTCTATCTATCTAATATATTGAAATTTAAGGTTTTAAATTTCAATTAATTACTATTCGCCATCAAATCTGTATACAATATGCTGGATAGACAACGTGTACTCCGTAAACACTCTGAGCCTTTGCCATCGAGCGCGGAGCATATACCCCGTAAACACTCCTCTTTGAAATGTTCTCGAACCGTGTTTCCGTTGGGAAGATACAGTTGAATGTCAAACATTAGGTCGGTGTTCCCGCATTCTCTTATCTCACCCTTCCTTTTCTCTGGATTACATTTGCAAAGTATTGGTATAAAATGCACAACGATTTCCCACTCAATCTGTAGTAAACGTTTGTTTGATTGAGTTGGGGAAGACCAGATAAAAAGAATTTTCTTGATTTAAAATAGCCATGAAATTCATTGCTTGCATGGCCATTTCGGGCATGCTTATCAGTGTAATAGCAGCAGCAGAAGCTCAATCTGTCCACTTTATTTTAGACAGTGATATCGATCTATATTGGACATCACAAACAACTTTTGATTCTGGCGACGGTGGTGGCAGTATTTTCAATGTAGAAAAATATGGCGCAGATGGCAATCGAAAACATCTTTCTATTGAGGTAATTCATCACTTTTCAAATTATACTGTGTTAGTTATTAGCAGGCCATTACAAGTGAAAAACGTAATTGCATAGGTTGTCAAAACATTTATTTCAGAGGATTTAGCTTGCCTCGAATGAAGAGATGCTCCTTTCAAAAGAATCGGTGTTTAAAGTCTAATGTTCTACCTTTTGATTGCAGAGAAAACTGCTGAAGCATCGCAAACATCCGAAACCTCCCAGGGCCAATACAGGACGTGATCCACAGAATAATTAATCTGTTGGGTATATGAAGCCCAACGGACATCTTCCTTTCTTTCCCCTGACCTTTCACTTTCCCTCTTGAAGACATGTTCATTTATTCGAACTATGTAATGAAAAAGATTTTTCTCATGAAGACGTATGAGCTGTAGCATATGTATGACTGTAAAACAGAAACTAATAAAGATATTCCCCTGCTTCTTTGTGGACGTAGCCTATAAGGTGAACCACGTTAAAAGGTTGCGTCTTTCCTTTTCATCTGTGTGATTGTTTTGATTTTTCATTCTTGTTTTTATCTGTTGTCCATTCTCCAACAATTGTTATCAAAGCTGGTGAAGAAGCTCAACGAAGAAGCTCGATGGTGAAACTGTTTTGGAAATTGGTGAAAAATTTACAGAATTATGAACAAAGCGGATAAATAGAAAATAGAAAAGTTTCCAGGCAGAACTTCGGGCTATGGAAAGTACAAATGAAATCTTTATTGATTAAGTAGGATCTCTTACTCGCAGTAGAAGGGAAAACTAAAGGAAAAGGTTCTATGTTGGATGAAGAGTGGGAGAAACTAGATAAAAAAGCAAGGGCCACACTCCTTTGTTGTCAAGAAATATTTTTTTCAATGTTTCAGCTGAGAAGACACTAAAAGAGCTATGGGATAAACTTTCAGACATGTACGAGATGGGTCAGCTTCAAACAAGGTTTTTATCATGAAGAAGTTATATAATTTAAAAATGAAAGAAGGTGGGATCATGTCCAATCATCTAAATAAATTTAATACCTTGGTCACCCAATTGATTTCAATGGGTATAAATCCGGATGGCGAAATTAAAGCAATTTTATTATTATGCTCCTTACTGAACAACTGGAAAGCGGTTGTTATGGTAGTTAGCATTTCAGTGGCTGCCAAGAGTAAATTAAAATTTGATGATGTAGCAGCTACTCTTCTTAGTGAAGACATGAGCAGAAAAAATCAAGAACCCTCATCCAGTGATTCCTTGACTACTATAAGCATTGGCAATAGAGGAAGGTGTCAAGATAGAGGAAGAAACAATAACAGAAGAAGGTCCAATTCTACAACAAGATCAAAGTCTAGGGGCATAAATGGTGATTGTTGGTTTTGTGGAAAATCGGGTCACACAAAAAAGAATTCTTGGAATTACAAAAAGGCACAAGAAAGGGTAAGCAACAATGAAGTAAACAAAAAATATGATAAAGACAATGGTGTTTTAGTTATATCAACAAGTTGCACTACTGCTATAGAGAAGGGGGATTCGCTACTCATGAGTCTCTTTATTCTCAAGAGAATCCCAAGGGGTGAACTACCCTAAACTACCTCATGGAACAAAGTGAGAGTTTTAGAATTAGAAAGAGAAGGTCACAAAGGTTTTCCAGACAAACTGACAGGCTCTCAGCCAAATGATGGTAGGGCAGAACAAGGATGACAATGCGGTGCGCTGTAGTCCCAGATACACGTTGGAGTCTCATATGGACCAAAAAGCGAGAATAACACAAAAAATAGCAAAACGACTTCTAGCAATCTAATTATTGAGAACTTACAAAATGTGAGAAGGTAGCAGAATGTAATAGAACTGAAATGAAGTGAAGTATAAATGATAAAGTAAGAGGATAAGCGAAAGAAATTGCTCACATCAACCCAAGTGATGAAGCCTCCAACAAGGAAATATATTCAATACCTGCATACATAAGATCGAGAGAAAATGTTGGGGTTGTATAGGAGTTTTCCTCAGTCAAACCCACATTTTGGTGTTCCCACCTCCATAGATGGCCAGATAGATAGACAAAGTGAACAAAGTAAGAAAATATGAAATGATAAAATCAATCCCCACTCAAGAAGGAGAACCCGTATCATGAAAGATGCAATAGATAGGAGATGTGAGGAGTCCCAAGATGCTCTCAAGCACAATGTAAGAGAGATATGAGTTGTAAGGCTTAAGGAAGCCATGGAAGGAGATAAAGAGATAATTGCAAGAGCCAAGAGAGCTATAGAGGGCACTATGAGAATGGAAGAGTGTTGTTGTAGTGAGCTATGAAAGCAAGAGAACAAGACCTAGACAAGAGGAAAAGGTAGGAGCCAAAGCTAGAAAGATCCAAAAGACCAAATAGATGGAAATGATAACATTTAAAGAGAGAATAGGAGGGAAAAGAAGTTTCTCGAGCTATTACAAGGAATCTCGGGCTATTACCACTGACAAAAGGGGTTGACAAATGGAAAACATGCTAAAAAATGACTATTTGAATGTTGAAATATCACAAGAAGTTAGCATGAAATGTAGACGTCTACACATCGCACTAGTGTCTAGACACATCATGCTACAAAATGATGAGAATGAGAAAAGCACAAGGTTTGACGCAAATTTGCATGCAAAGATGGCTGCTAAAAAGGGGCCCTGAGCATATTGAGAGGAAAAAGGCTGATGTAGGAGCTAAAATGAGCCTACACAAGATGTCAAGGGAGTGGACACCAAATTGGATGCAAGAATGCATGTGAAATTGCAAGGAGTACAATTTTACACAATTACATTTTCCCCCCACTTTAGCAGACATATGAATCTACACTAATATACACACTAAAAGAAATCTACTTAACATAAAAAACACCATGATACCAAAAGGATTTGGTAGAGGAAGTAGACAACTCTTTGAACCAAGGATGCATGCCCCTAGGTTGAATACTCATAAAAAAAATTCATTAGATGTAAGAAAGACCTGCACAAGACAACAAGGTTAGAACATAAAAATCCATTACATTGCATGGTTAGAACATATAAAAACACATGCACATAGGCACACAAAAAACTAAAGAATTTGAGTCATCAAAGTGAAAGATACCTCAATGTAAAAGGTTGTCTTAGTACTATGCACTGTCCCCAAATTAAAAACAATAACACATAGAAGAATTCTAAAACCAAAAGAAGAATATAAGGATTGATTGCTTCAAGAGAAGAATGCACCCAAAAGTTAGGGAAGCAACCAATGTTGAAGAGACAAAGAAGTATATACTTAGGATGAAGAAGATGTAGGTCTTCAATCCAATATACATAATTGAGAAGAGAATAAAGATGGATAGATCAAGGAGCTAAAAAAGAATGAAAATTCTAAGAGAGATGGCTCCACAAGTACTGTCTCCTGAGGAGGTTTGAATGAAGTACACGGAAGGCCTGCAGACCAATGATGGACAAATCTCATAGGATGCAAGCTCTTTACAGGTCCTCAGAACTGCAAAGAAGGAACCCCCAGGTACTCTCTCTTGAAGGAAGCCCAATGTGAGGGGACTTTGCAAAGTCGAATTGGAAAGTAGCTTCACAGGTGCACCTGCAAAGCAACATGTTAATCCGTAGATAAAACATGTTAGAAGACAAAAATATATGTAGGAAAGCAAGCATAAAGTCACACAGATAGTCTATAATTTGAAATTTTTTAAAGAGGTCCCTTAGAAACCCTTCAAAAGAAAAGGGGTCCACTCAAGGGATACACTAGTTGAAAATTGAGGTCTAGTTAGGCTGCCCCAAGCTAGAAGCAAAGATAGAAGCAAGGCCTAGTCGAGCTACCGCCAAGCTAGATGCCAATGATTTCATTTGAGATAAAATATTTCAAAGGAGGTCCCTCAGGAACCCTTCAAGACAACAAGGGGCCCATTCAAGAGGATGGTTCATTTGAAAGACAAGAGAGGGGGTCCTTAAGCAGGACACACATCTCTAAAACAAGTTATCACTACCCCCAACATATAAGGGAGGAAAACCATGAAATATACTTAGAACATATAGGATAGAGGTAGACCTCAATATCACTTGTCATTTGAAGAAGAGGTAGGTGCATTAGAAAATAAATGAGTGATGGCACCTGAATCAAGAAGTTGTTGTATTTTATCCTTCAAGGCCTTACATTCACTAGTGGAATGGGTAGGCACTCAATGGTATGCATAGAAATAATGTTTTTCTTTATCATGTTTATGAGATTTCTTATGTGTAGGAGGAGGAAGAGTAATTAAGTGGGCTTTAATAAGCCTAAAAAAAATATGCTCTTGCTCAAATAAGGAATGGGGAGCAAGAAGCACTCCTTTCTCTTGTGGAGAAAATTTTGACTTCTAAGAAGAAGAAGACTTGGAGATAGTAGACAATGGCAGATGAATCAATCCACGAGAACAAGGTTGAGTGAAAATCATGGGTTTGTGCAGGATCATGGTGGGCCAAAAAGTGGCAATATTATGGGTATTTGTAGGGTATGTGGTTGAGGACTTTTTTTGGACACAAAATTCATGAAACAAAAAGGGTTTTTAGAGGAGATTCTTAGCTTTCTACCAATATAAATTATGCTTTAATTTGAATTTAATAAATAATTATTATTTATTTTCTATTAGAATTACGACAAAGTGCCGATCAATAGGTTGATTGAAAAACATCTATAGATTTCAAATGGTATCACATTTTTGAATCTCAAACATGCACATTCTATGCTTCACATACTATAGGATTAAAAAAGAAAATTAAATTTCATGAAGTTTTGACCAAGTTAAGGTGGTCGACATAACAGTTTTATAGTTTTAAAGTTGTAATAAAAATTAATAATTAATTATATAATTGGAAAAAATTACAAAAAATATGCATCACATCCGACATGAGTCCTCTACTTGTATATAAAATATTATAAAAAATATTATCATTTTATTATGGTTAGGTGCTGTACACCTACTTATTATTTTTTCCCTCAAATTTAAGCACTACTGCATTGAAATTTCAAATTTTCACCAAATAGATTTTATTTATTTTTAAATAAACCTAGTAGTTTAGAAACTACATTAAATTTTATACATATTCTATTCTTACATATTTTTGAAATAATATAGATAACTTATTCAAATTTTTACGTGAAGTTGCCTAGCACTGATTTTTTCTGAATTTTTTGCCACTTAAGGGCCTATTTTTTCCATGATGATCCTGCACATACCCTCATGCTGACATTCAACTGTGGGGCATGTGCAACATCACGGGTGTCCAAAAAGTGGCAATGAGGAAAAAAATGTGTTTTTACTTCACCAAAATTGAGAAAAAAAAATGTTGACTTTTTGTATGGGTTGGGTACAATATCTGTTTTGGTTTGGTAATACCAAACCAAAACGGATATCCGTTTATAATGGATATATGTTTTGAAATGAATATCTATTGTAAATGGATATCCATTTCCTAAAATTAATTTTCATCAATTTATGCAAACAAAATGTATGAAACAAAACAAATATCTATTTTGAAAAGCTTAAAAAGCACACTTCAGTAAAATGGGCATAACTTTTGCATTATTGATCAAAATTTTGACTTCTTATAGGCGTTCGAAAGGTTACTCAAAGCTCTACGCAACGGATAAGATTATTTTAATAGATTGAGAAAAAAAAAATTACTATTATTTTAATTTCCTCCTTAAGTTTTAAAATTTTAAATGCTCATAATTCTTGCATACAGATATGTGTAGGATTATGATGGGCCAAAAAGTGGCAATATGATGGGTATGTGTAGGGTATGTGGCTGAAGACTTTTTTAACCCAAAATTGATGAAATGAAAATGGTTTTTAAAGGAGATTCTCAACTTTCCACTAATATAAATTATGTTTTACTTTGAATTTAATAAATAATTATTATTCATGTTTTCTATTTGAATTACGACTAAAGTCCTAATTTATAGGCTGATTGAAAATCATCTATACCTTTCAAATGGTATCACATTTTTTTAATTTGAAACATGCATCGCATTCTATACTTTGCATACTATAGGATAAAAAAAAATGAATTTCATGAAGTTTTAACCAAGTTAAGGTGGTCAGACATATGAGTTTTTATATTTTTTAGAAGTTGTAATAAAAATATCCCAATTAATTATTTACTTGGAAAAAAATTACAAAATAATATGCATCACATCAGGACATGAATCCTCTACTTGTATCTAAAACCTTATGAAAAATTATTATCATTTTATTGTGGTTAGGGTGGTTAGACAGACACCTACTTCTTATTTTTTCTCTGAAATTTAAGTGCTACTACATTGTGTTGAGATGATGGATTGTGTAGCCCCTAAAGCTCCAGAATCTTCAATGCATGACTTTAGCCATGAAATATAATCAACCACAAAGAGAAGTGTTGCAACAATGGAATGTTGATTGAAGATTCTATTGATATGATATTGATATGATATTTGATTGATATCTTGATATATTACAAATGAACAAGATGCCTTGAATATATAGGCATGAGCTAAACCCTAATATAAATGAGATGTTGACATGTGTCATAATCTAACAACATGTGACAACATGTGAACCCTAATGGTGATGATCATTAAATGATGAGATAAGTTCTAGAAGGAATCTTATCCCACAAACTAGGAAAGAGAATATTATCCCATTTATTAAATGATTTATCTAATAATGCAACCTAGGACTTAATAATTAAATGCAAGACCTAAGTTAACTTATGCTAGTGTAATAATTAATTAATTAATCACACCAACACCCCCACATAAGTGCAACTTAGGGAGGAAAATGCAATGATTATGCAAGATGATGATGGGTCCTGGCTACGAGGCCATGTTAGGTACCCATGTACATGAAGATGTAGAAAATCTCCCACAAATGGAGAAAAGGGAAAAGCTTAGTAGGAACAAAACCCCTCTCCAAAAAGGAGATGAAAAAGAAAAAATGTGAGATAGGATGGGAAGGATGGAGGACTCCCAAATACTCCCCAAGAACACCATCCATCACATGGATACAAACAAAAGCCCCCCCCCATAGGGAGGAAATAGAGAGACTAAATAGCCCCCCAGAAGATGAGATCACCTGCAAGAAAGGTAAGTGTTTGAAGACAAAATAAGATCCAATGCCGACAAACAACTTGTATCCCTTTCAGAAGAAACAAAACCAACTGCAAGTGTAGAGATGCTTCCCATTCCAGATAGGAATTGAAGGAAGGAAGGATGAAGATGGATGTCGATGATGTCTCAAAACTCTGCTCAAGTGTCTTCTTGCCTGATGAAAAAAATGCCATAGTCCCAAACAATGAAGAGGGTGACAAACCAGGATGATGCAGAAACTGATGCTAAATAATATCCCAAGATGAAGATAGGATGAATATGATGGATGTGATGGAGACTTGATAGCCCCCCCTGAATGAAGTGTCCTCAAAACCACTGAAAGAATTTTGAAGCAACGAAGGTGTCCAAACCACAAATCTCCTGCTAGGAAGAAGCAAATCCAATGGTGGATGTTGAAGAAACCTCAAATCCTGAATGGAATGATAGGGAAGAAGTCTCAGATATGAAATAGCTGAAGAGAAACCAAGCACCTCCAAGATAGTCTCTAGATTCCCAATCAAGGTTGAGACAAAGGAATGTGGATACTCAAGAAAACTCTCCAAGTTGTGATATGAATAGAGGAGTGATATCCCCTCAAGAATGTCCTCCAAACTTGTAGAAGTAGCCAAGTCAGTGATACCTGAAACAAAGCCATCATGTGATATCAAGTTTGAAAAACTGAATGTGTCCTAATGGATAGAGATGGTGGTAGTGATGCCTCAATCAATGAATCTGGACAAGGAATCACTGAATGTGAAGGGATACCAACTGTCTCTGATGAAGAAGAAGCACGGAAAGGGACCTTGTCAACCTCTTTAGAAAGATCAAGGTAATCAACTTCCTGCACAACAATAGCATCATGGGGTACTTGATCTAAAAAATGACATTCTGAAGCATGATCATTAGGGAATGGTGGAGTGTTTGAATCTTCGTAGATCTCCCAAAGCTTAGTCCAAAGAATGTGAGGACAATCACAATGATCAATAGATCTCAAAACATCGCAATCAACTTGCATCTCAAGGATCTCCAAAACAGTGTACCTACTACAACTCCAAGCAAGTTCATGAATACCGTCACTTGGGCGAGGAGCTATACCAAATATATGTGGCAACAAATCAAGTGAATGAAGATGGTGGTAGATCCCATCTCGCCATTGCTGATAGTTACCCTTGTGCAACATAACCAAAGGAGAATAATATGCAAGCCCCATAATGAAAATTTCTCCAAGAAAATAAAAGACACTGACCTTCAACAGAAAATAAAGACTTCCAAATAGATATGCAACTGAAAATATGCCTCCGAGATCAAAAAATTCTACTTCAGTCTTCAGGATGTCTCAGGAATCAAAAAACCAAAAAAAAGATACCTAGAGCTGAAACCAAAGAAGATCACTAGATTGATGAAAAAAATTGCACTGAAAAATCTCTTAAATGCCGCTGGAATCTCTGAAATCTGACAATCTGATGCGAAGATGTGTGATTTTGAGTCAAGAATGGAGGGTTGACTTCAGTTGACTATAGAAATTTATAGCAAAAAAATCTTGCAAAATGGATGGCACCACTGGATAGTGCTCTGAATTCTCTTTCCGTTGATATCTCGTTTGTGAATTTTTGATATTATGGCGCAAAGATATGGCCTTCGGAAGAAAAATTGCAATTTGATCTAATGCTAACTAAATAGGCGAAAAAATATAGCACCCTAGGGCAAAAAATTTCGGCCCTTGGTCACTGATGTGACTGTGGGCGACGCGCTCAGTTTTTAAAAAAACTTCCGCCGGGTAGGCGGCGTCGGAGCAGCGGGATGGGTGGAGCGTTGGCGGTGAGGTGGCAGGCCCTGGTGGTGCAGCCGGTGGAGAAAAACACGGCCCGGAGATAGGCGGAGCCTACGGTTCGTGATGGGACCGGGGCGGGGGCTTCATCTTCGGTGGGATCCCTATAGACGGTCGGTGATGCTGGTAGCCGGAAATAGTGATCGGCGGTGGTGAAGATGCCGATCAACGGGGCTGGAATGATGGCCGACGAACGGGCGCCGGATGTGATAGGGCCAATAGTGGACGGCAACGTGATGTAGGGGTGGCATCGGCTGATGTGACCGTGCCGACGGGATGGTTGCAGATTGTCGGCGAAAGCCGACAATAACATTTTTTTTTGAATATTGCAAAATTTGCAATTCAAAAAAAAAAAAAATGCTGATACAAAATTTTGAATGCCGACCGAAAAAGAAACTATACCCTGCAGAATAAATATTAATGCCGACCATATAATATAATTTCCAGTCGCTGCCACTGCATTTGATTTTTTTTTGAACTATATAAAAATTTTCCCAATAATAGCCATAATATTTTTTTGATTTTTCTAAAAAAAATTTTCCTTGATGGAGGACCTACAGGGATGATTTTTTCCTGCAAAACTATATGGATAGTACAAAAAATGCAAATCCTAAGATGTACCTCACAAGCTCCCGGATGATATGTCTCTGATTTTGACAAATGAACGGGCGATCTATGGGTTTTGTGGCCTTCTAGACGCAATGGAGAGGTCAGAGAGAGCCCGATCTGCACCAGAAATCAACATGGCTCCCGGGTAGAACCAACTAACCTACAAAGAATCTCGTATTCCAACTTCCTGGATCAAGGGTTGATGTTTCAATGGACTAGCTCTGATACCATCTTGAGATGATGGATTGCACAGCCCCTGAAGCTCTAGAATCTTCAATGCAGGACTTTAGCCATGAAAGATAATCAACCACAAAGAGAAGTGTTGCAACAATGGAATGCTGATTGAAGATTCTATTAATATGATGTTGATATGATATCTGATTGATATCTTGATATATTACAAATGAACAAGATGCCTTGAATATATAGGCATGAGCTAAACCCTAATATAAATGAGATGTTGACATGTGTCATAATCTAACAACATGTGACAACATGTGAACCCTAATGGTGATGATCATTAAATGATGAGATAAGTTCTAGAAGGAATCTTATCCCACAAACTAGGAAAGAGAATATTATCCCATTTATTAAATGATTTATCTAATAATGCAACCTAGGACTTAATGATTAAATGCAAGACCTAAGTTAACTTATGCTAGTGTAATAATTAATTAATTAATTACACCAACACATTGAAATTTCAAATTTTCATCAAATAGATTTTATTTTTTTAAATAAACCTACTAGTTTAGAATGTACATTCAATTTTCTACAAATTTTATTCTTACATATTTTTGAAATAATATAGATAACTTATTCAAATTTTTACGTCAAGTTGTCTAACTCTGATTTTTCTGAGTTTTCATTGCCACTTAAGGGTATGTTTTGTCCATGATGATCTTGCACATACCCATACAAAGTCTTTCTTTGATGATTGTTTTTGGCAATAATCATCCTAAATGACTTGAAACATTAAAGAAGTAATAAATAATGATTTATTTATTTTTACTAAGCAGAGTAAAATTATTTTATAAATCATCATAGAAAGCCTCCTTGTTGTCTTTGATCCTATGTGCACCTTTACCCAAGTTGAACTAGAAAATATCCTCTCCTCCTCTCCTTAATTTACCCTCTCTACCTATCTCTCCACTTTTCCCTTACTCTACCTTTATCTGTATCTCTCCTCTCTCTCTCTCTCTCCCTCTACCTAGCTCTCTCTTTCCCTTCCCCTCTATCTTTCATAGGTTATATTTATTTCTACATATTGCTCCCTCTTTCTATCTATATCTCTCCCTATCTCTCTTTATTTGTATCACTTCATATTTCCATATCTTGCTACTTCTCTCTCTCTCTCTCTCTATGTCTCTCACTACCTCTCCATCTCCCACCCTCTACTATTTATATAAGGGTAAGTGCACCAAGATGGTTACCAAAAAGGGGGCTTAAGTGGCCACTTTTTTTCTGAAATTATGAAATATTAACGTTGGATGTGAAATTGAGGATAGCTACACTCAAAATTTTGAGATGGAACAAAAACAATGATCGAATTGTTTCGAGTCTACTTTCTAAACTACTAATTTATTTTGAAAATGGTTGAGATTAAGGGCTTCAAAAGAGAGATGTACACAAATTGTTGTTTTTTTTGTCAGAAAAACATAACATAACAACTCTTGTACAACCCTAGCACTGTGAAATTTTTTGTAGTATTTTTAAAATCGCTACGGTCAGAAGTTAGCTAACAATATCTAGTTGATGAACAATTTTTTTGATATTTTTTTAATAAATATTTGATTTTTTACTAATTTTCTAAGTGGGAACTTCCTAAAAAGTAGAATTTTGGCCATGCTCCCCCTACAAATTTTGGAGAGTAATAGATTTTTTTTAAAAAATAAAATAAAATTGTAGAATGGAGTCTAGTTTCTAAAAATGTAATTTATTTAAATTTTGATGAACGGTTAATTTATAACGAAATTATGGATGAAAGGCCTAACATTGTCAGAAAGTGAAAAAAATTACATTGTTGGAAAGCTAAGAGAGAACCTAACATTACCCATGTGTTCGATTTTGTCGATATTGAACCAGATGCAATCCTGATAGTGAGCACAAACCTGATTATGTGAAAATTTGTAGAATTTGCAAAAACACATCTCTAGTCATTGTGAATTCCCTCCAAGCCTTTAGGTTGGTATTCCAAGGAAAATACCAAAGCTAAGGCTCAGGGATTCGCAAAGAAAAATATAACGCGAGTGCGGTATAACATGCTCACATTATAACGCAAGCGCGATATGTGTTAGTTTTGACATATTTTGCTTCTCTGGGGAACATGTCTAGCAACACATAATACACTCACGTTATTTCTTCCTTTAGTTAAATGCCACTTTATTGAATTTTTGTTGATATGTTTGTATGTATATGTATGCCGGTGTGTCATGTATGTATGTATGTATGTATGCATGCTTGTATGTATGCCTATATGTATGTATGTATGTATGCTTGAGAGAGAGAGGGTGAGAGAGGGTGGGAATCAGAGAGAGTGGGAGAGAGTGTGGGATAGTGGGAGAGAGGGTGGGAGAGAGAGTGGGAGAGTGTGG
>VDFB02281492.1:798082733-798102845 GCA_007258455.2 Sequoia sempervirens | reverse complement strand
GGGAGAGAGTTGGAGAGAGTGGGTGAGTGGGAGATAGGGTGGGAGAGAGTGGGAGAGGGTGGGAGAATGTTGGAGAGAGGGTGGGAGAGAGTGGGAGAGAGTTGGAGAGCATGGGAGAGGGTGGGTTTAGGTCTGTCTCTCACTCACTCACTCCCTCTACCTCTCTCCCCTCTACCCTTAACCATCTCTCCCTCTATCTCTCTCCCACTCCTTCCCTCTCTCTCTTAACCCTCTCCCTTCTACCCCTTCTCCCTCTCTTAGGTCTCTCTCTGTCTCAGTCACTCCCTCTTTCTCTCTCCCCTCTACCCTTAATCATAAACCTTAAACTCTTAACCCTTAAACCCTAAACCCTTAAATCCTCTACCCTCCACCCTTGGCCCTTCCCCCCTCTATCTCTCTCCCACTCCCTTCCTCTCTCTCTCTCTTAGGTATCTCTCTCTCTCACTCAATCCCTCTATCTCTCGACCCTTTATGCTATAAATCTTAAAAAAAGCCAACTTTATTATAACATGAGCGCGTTATGAATAAGTAGAGACATGGCCATTTAGCAAGAAATAACACACTCACATTATAATGCGAGCACATTTTTTATTGCACTAAAAATAGAAAAAAACACAATATACCTATGATGTCGGCCCACATTCTACATATTCTCCTGGTTCTGTGTGTGCTTTGACAAAAGGGTAGCTTTTTGGTGATTGAGTGAAGTGTGCATGCATGATTTTTAGATTCCACCACCTTTTTCCTGATATTTCCATCACCTTTGCATGAAATAGCAGAGTTTTCACGTTGAAGGAATATAATATGAATTCAAGTTTGAATTACAGTGATAACTTCAATATACAATTGAAGTTTGGAGGGGAACAAGCTTTTGAAAAAGTCAAATTTTTGAGGAGTTTGAGGAAAGAAGAAGAAAAGGTTACATAATTGGGTAAAACTCCTCCATTTGAAACTTTGGTTTTTTAGGTATGTGAAGTCTTTGTACATTTTCTTTGATTCTATTATGGCTTGCTTTTATTTTTGTTGTTTTGCTTATTCCATGTTGATCAAATTGTTTGTTTGTCATGTTACAACCTTAGTTTGTCAATGGACATTTTAAATTACACAATTCTATACACTTTTCTATTACATTTTTAAACCACATCTCTTTGAGGAATTTTGTTAAATTTTTAATAATTGACTTTCTTTGTGTATGCTTCCAAAGCTTTCATTGAGGTATTTTGTCAAACAGTTATACAAACTACCTGATTTCCTTGTTTATGCTACCAAAATTTCCATACATGTCTCTAAAAAATTGGAATATACTCCTAATGCAATAGGGGGAGGCCTACAACATACGAACACACAACTCCAATCTATAAACAAATTTATAATTTATAATTTCATCAGCACCTATTCTTTCAACAAATTCACATTGTTCAAGTTGTAGCATATCAAAGTCACTCAATCGGGTATAATTCCCCACACAACCTTCTCACTTTTCAACAGACCCCCAAATCCAAAAATAGTCTTTACTTAGGTCTCAAAACAAAAGATCTTCTAGGTTTTAGGACCTTGCATGCTCAAATAGGTTTCCAATACGAAAACCCTCAATTTTCTCATAAATATCTAGGGTTTTCTATATTTCACAACTCCAAGGCCTTCCAAGCCTCACCAAATCATCAAACAAGTTTGTTAGGGTCTACAAAAATAAAATAAACCTTCACTATGCCTTTAGCCTCATTAGATCTCAAAAACACCACTTTGGTTCCTCCTTTTCATGCCAAAAACTCACATTCTCAGCCTAAGATAACATCACCAACCCTATAGATGCCTTACCACTATTAAAAGAAATATGAAACTTGAAAAAAACATATTATAGGCCTTTCCTCTGAATCACAGGTCACCACAGTAGGAGGAAAGGTCCATCTTTAAATTAAAGTAAAACTCATACCCTGTTGGTTTGTATAGGTTGATCATGAAGAATGGAGTTTTTCGTTCACTGAAACAACCAAATGAGTCTCAAAATAAATTTAAGTTCAAGTTAAGACCTTCCACCATAGTGATTTATGAATTTCTAATCATGGGAGGCCTGTACTGGGCCATACACAGGAAAAAGAAACTAAAAACACAGAAAAAATACTTGAAACTCCATAGTTTAGGCATTGAGTAGAGCACCAAATCCTCAAAATCAATTCATTGAACACTTTATTTGGGCTTCTATAATTTTTTTTAAAATTTTCAAATTAGGAGTTCCAACTTCCTTCAACGCTCATAACCACCCTTGAACCACCAAACCTTCATTAAGCCTAAAAGTAGTAGTATTAGCAATGGTTTCCTTAATAAGCTTCATTATGAAAATTTGTTGTTCTACAGAACTAGGACCATTTATACACCTTTATTTTACCCATTACAAATCCTTTCAACATATCCAACAATCACCAATGCTTGTTTTGTACCAAACTACACAAATTATCAAGTTTTATACACTTTTTAAGGGCCCAAATTAGCCCACTTTTACAAAGGGACCACCTTCAAAAACTTTCCAAATCTCTTGAAACCTTGGGGAAACACTTTATATCTATCAAAACTTCAAATTATAGCATTAGATTGTAGAGATTCAATCATTTACTGTCCAAACCATAAAACCCTCTCCCTAGGCTTAGAAACTGTATGTTTTATTGAAAGTAGCACTTGCCAAACACTCCAAAACTTGAAAACTATTGAAACAAGCCTAATATACCTTGATCATACTCAATCTAACATAAAATAATGCTTCCCAACTCAGAAACTCAATTTCAGTCACCAAAAGCTCAATTTTGTTAGAGAAAACTCAACATTTCCTCATTTGGTTTGACGCCCAATCCAAGATCATCCTCCATTCAAGTTTATCATGGCCTTTTATAATGTTTCCCTCTTAAAAAAAACCACTTCAAATTTGAAAACAAACATTTGAAAGAGGTGACCATTGGTTTCCCTCTTTAATAGACTTTTACAACCCTTCGTGCTATTAGTTAATTTGACTTGACTTAGCACTTTTTGCATAGGTAAAATTATTCGTCATGCCGAAGAAACAAAATGTTAAAAGGAAAAAACTAATAGATGATCAACTCCAAGCCTTCAGAGATAAAGAGAAAAAATGGATGAGGGAATATCATGAAAAGTAGAAATTGGGAATGATTGATAAAAACAAGTCAATTGAAGAGGAACCTCAACCGTCAAAAAGAGAAAAGAAATTGGTAGCACAAAGGGCACAAATGCAAAAGAGTCATGCTAGGGGAGATGTAGATATCATAGTTAGAGACACACCCTCTACCGCAAGTGAATACGAAGGGACACCATTAAGCACAAGCGAATATGGAGGGAAACCATCCACCACATTTGAAGTTGAGAGTACATCATCACTCGGATTTGATGAACAAGGTATGCCATCATCCCCACGTGAACCTCAAGGTATGTATTCTATTCCACCCACAGTCAAAGGTACACAATCTAGCCCACCTCAATTAAATATTGATGAAATTTCTAATGTTGAGATGTATGTGCCTAAGAGAACACCACCTAGAATTTTGCGTAGAAAGCCAAAGTTTTTTATTAATATTGATAAGGTTATTTTGCAACACATGGAAGGTAAGATTCCAGAATGCACTTGTAGAAGATATGTTGATAAGATTTGGAAAATTTTCTTTGAAAGGCTGAATGAGACCATGAGATGTCAAACTATTTGTTCAAATGATGCGAGGTTTAAAGTACAGAAACATCATGAAAAATCTTGGGTTGAGAACATTGAATGCATCAACTAAAAACACTATTGTGAAGAATCTAATGGATGGTTATGAGAGTGTGGGTAAGACCTCATGCTCAAAGGATAGTAATGTCACCTGATGTGTCATTACATCAACTTTGGTAAGCTATCAAACAAAGAGATCTCATCTCATTAAAAAGACAAGTGAGCAAATGGGAATTAGTAGAAAAACTTTATCAAAAGTCATTCAAAGGTGGCAAAGAATTGTGGGCATCGATTCAAATGAATTATGGGCATTCTCGGGAAGAATGCCACATAAAGATAAAAAGTTTGTTGAAGCATTGAGAAAACTAATTGAAGATTGTTGGAAGAATAATACAAGGCCATATTTGAATCAAAGGGATCTCGTAAGAAGGAGAATCGGTAGTCAAAACCGTGAGCCACCTCCAAAGCATTTTTTGGATACGACTCAAACCCAATTTTTTCATAAATTTCAAAATGCTTATCCTCAAATTATTATTTCTCAAAGATTTTTTGAAATGCTTAAACCTTTTTATGTCAAGATAAATCACACACGCACTACTTGTTGTAGACTACATATTGAATTTTCTAACCATTATGATGTTTATCATTCTATATGTTTAGATTTGCATACTAACGATGTTTTGTAGGATTGTGGCATAGAATCACCACCAAAATCTTCAAGAGAGTTCTTATAATTTTTTTCATGTCAAATAGAAGATGGCCAAATATTCTATAGGACAACATGCTTGGATGGTTCATGCGAGCGTTGTAGTTGCTTGCAATGAATGCTAGTATGTCAACATATGGAAAACACAGATGAGGTGGGACATAAAGTAGTAGATTTTGGGAAGTATAAAATAGTGGCATATGCTAAAAAAATATGGGTCTCAAGGCATACCCATAGAGCCCAATGGTTGGACACACAATTCAAGCTATGCAACGACACCTTTCCAGTTGGCAGCATAGTATCAGTGGTTGAATTTGTAGAGAAATACACTCTACAACCACAGTGTGAGGTGCATTCACAGTATTATAACTCCACATAGGTTTCATTATTTGTGCACATAGCATTCATTCATGCAACTAATAGTACAAAGGACCAAAGGAAGGTATTGAGAGAGTATCACTTTTATATTAGTGATGATTGCACACATTCTCTAGAGTGCGTGCAAGGTTGCTTCTAGATGTTCTATAGTGATTTGGCTCGAAGGGGAATATCATACGGTCATCATATAATATGGTCAAATAATTGTGCAACACAATTCAAGAATGTGTGCATGTTCTATTGGTTGTTCAAGATGCATCTCACTACAGGTGTTCAACATATGTGGAACTTTTGTGAGGCCAAGCATGGAAAGGGGGAGCATGCATGCAAAAGCATTAGCACGAGAAGAGTTAAAGTATAAAGACAGTGAAAAGTTAACATATGCAAGTTCAATCGTCAAGTGGTGTAATGCTTCGATTGGTCCAGGTAATGAAGGTATGTATTCAGTTCATAGATTTTTTTGGTTGATGGATGATACTAACATTGAACTATATGAGGATTGTTGTGCACTAATAGGATCGAGTGAGCTACACTCTTTCCTTAGCTCAAATGCATAGGTTCATGGAGTATCGATATACATAAGATGGAATGCTTTTGTTCTTCATGTACAATGCAAGCCTGAAATGATTGTGAGTTAGGGGAGTGGGTTGACAAATGGTTGACAAGTTATCTTAGTCCACTTCACACATATCACCCTCTGATAGCATTGGAACTAACAAAGATGGAATCATCAGTCGACTTTGACCATGTATCAGATCTAGTTCAACCAAGTAATGTATCTACTTTCTTATTTTTTAAAATTCCATATTGTTATCTTACTTTGTATTGTATTTGTAATGTTGACTAATTTCAAGTGATTTTCTGGACATATCAATGTAGGGCATGTTTATGCAGTTATTACAGATGAATAAAATGAAGAGGGAACAAACTATTACTTGTGTCATTGTGTTGAGGCCAAAAAGAAATTGGAAGCCCCAGTTATAGATGGAGAAAACATCGAATACCCTATAGGCTCAGTTGTTGTTACTGGAACATGGCTTAGAAGGTACCCACATAAGAGTGTTAAACATTGGTTGTTTGAGGACTTTGACATGCATTGTGAGATTATTCATTACTCGAACCTTGTTGTGGCATCCAATGTTCGTTTGATAAAATATGGGGCAAACCTTTGAACAAGACCTTGTGGAAGGTATGTGAGTGTGACCATGAGGCAATACTTGACACAATAAAGAGTAGAGTAGATCTGGATGGTTCATTGGATTAATTTGTAAGTATATGCACAATGGTTCTTATTAATTTATACTTGTATCCATGTTAATTTGTTTGATGCCAATGCTATCATGTCTTATTTTACTTTGTGTATCTATAAGTAACCCGATAAACATTGATTGGTGTCCCCTTGTAGAAAATGTAGATTTATGAGCCATCCAAGAGAATCTCAGCCATAAAAGCAACGTAACATCCCTATTTTGATGATCTTGACAAATCTCAATTATGATTTTCAGCCATTACAAAAGTGTGTGCAAAGCTTGGTGATGGAATTTCAATTTATTCATTTGAAGTTAACCTTATCTTGAGCACCTATGATGTAGACATTATAGGAGCATCTCAAATTTCAAGATATTCTAGATTCATGAGAGGTGTTGTGTGCAATAGGTATCTTGGAACTCGTAGTGAAGATGTATGAGTAGGATTGACTAAGTTGACAAACTTCCATGCCTATTTGTAAGTTCCTTCCATCTATTTTCATTTCATTTCCATTTTGGACATGAGCTATTTCTTTTTATTCTTTTACTTTGTGTACATTTGTAACTAAACTAGTAAAAATTGATTGGTCTCTCCTTGCAGAAAATGTTGATTTTTGAGCCATTGAAGAGAATCTCAACCAAAAAATCAATGCAACATCCTTATTTTGATGATCTTGAAAAATCTCAATTCTAATTTGAAGCCATTATAAAAGAGCGTGTGAAGCTTTGGGAGGGAATCTCAAGTCACTCATTTGAAGTTAACCTCTAAATGAGAACTTATGATGTAGACATTATAAGAAAATATTGAATGTATGAGTGACATTGTAAAATATCTGTGAGAAAAAAGTACCTAAGGCATTGTAATGACATTTATTGAAATATTGAAATTTGGTGCAGGGGCACCAAGGTTATTGAACAAATTTGGTTCATGGAATTATTTTAAGTTAGTAAATTATGTCTTGAGTAAATTTTCAATTGAATAAGGTCATATTACATGGTCAATTGATTTATAATGTAATAAGTCATGTTAGTTACAAGATCAATAGTTAGGCATGATTGGAAAGATGTAGAATCATTTTTAAAGGCTATATTTAAAGCCTCTTGAAGGCTCAGACAAAATGTAATTTTCGTGCAAGAGCACCTAATCTCCTAGTTGCAAAATTTCACTTTTTAAAGGTTGATAGGTAGTCAATAGATTAGATTAAGGTGTTTTGTGTTTATTTATGCTAAATAAGGTCAATCAAGACCATTTAAGGTGTATTAGGGTGAGTTTTTGAGTCTCGGTGGTCAAATGTGCAAAAAAATTCATTCTTGCTACAAAATTGTCAATATTTGAATTTGTAGCCTTTTGAAGGAAAATCTTTGAATTTGGTTGTAAATGTGTAGTATTTATTTTGAGGAAATTTCCTTTAGATGCAAGGATTCAAATCACATCAACCACATGTGGTACAAATGATTAAATCCTAGAGACGATCTGTAGCAATGAAAGAGTTTGAAAAGGAAGAGAGAGCAACACTAGTGACTTAGGGAAACTTTATCTTTCAAAAAAAAAATCAATTAGGCTGTCAAATGTGTGGATCGGGCCAACATTTGGTGGAAGAGGAAGAAAGATGATTGGAACTCTGGAGGCCCACCATACTAGATTTCGGTATTCAACCATGAAAGTAGACAAGAGAGTTGATATCATGTATCAAAACATTAAGCATGCATTCTTCTAGCCAACGGCGAAGGAGATGATTAATTTGCTTCATTTTCATTTGCATAACCATATCAAGGCATGGGAACCAAGAAGACCAATGATGTTGAGTTTTATGTTGAGGTAATGGATGTGGTCCAAACTTTAGGATGGGGAAGAAGGTCAATGTATGATTGTTAACCTTAAGAGAGTATGACTTGGGAAAAAGGCATTTGATATGGCTATTATTTTGAAATACTTCAAGCGGGATGTACTATGCATTGATGCCATTCCTAAATATTCACTTGATGGCCCATGAATGAATGGATGAACTCCACAGATATAAAGTGTTATGAAAGAAAAATGAACTTGAATTGGTGGCCAATTTATTGAAGATGGTGGTTGGGAATTTTTGAATATGGAAGCTAGTGATTTTGATTCTGATAATTCAAAAGAATCAGAACAAGGATATATGAGTTCCCTCTAATGTAGAAGAGGAATCAAAATCATATTTCATGTATCCACCATCAAGAGTGTTACAAGACAACAAGATGGAGGGAATTCTTATATAAGGATAATTTTCAATGTTGCAGGTATCGACTTTAATACCAACTACAATGGAAAAATTGAAATTCCCTAGCAATATTTATGTTGAGGAAATTTCCTTTAGATGCAAGGATTCAAAGCAAATCAACCACATGTAAAAATGATTAAATCCTAGAGACGATCTATAGTAATGAAAGAGTCTAAAAATGCAGAGAGAGCAACACTGGTGACTCAGGAGAAACTTCAACTTTCAAAAATGAAGTCATTTAGGTTGGCATACATGTGGATCGAGCCAACATTTGGTGGAAGAGGAAGAAAGATGACTAGAACTTTGGAGGCCTACCAAACTAGATTTCGGTATTCAACCATGAGAGTAGATGAGAGAGCTGATATCATGTATCAAAAGATTAAGCATGCATTCTTCCAGCCAGCGGAGAAGGAGATTATTACTTTTCTTCATTTTCATTTGCATAACCATATCTAGGCATGAGAACCAAGAAAAACAATGATGTCGAGTTTTATGTGGAGATAATGGATGTGGTCCAAACTTTAGGAGGGGAAAGAAGGTCAATGTATGATTGTTAACCTTGAGAGAGTATGACTTGGGAAAAAGGCATTTGATATGGCTATTATTTTGAAAGACTTCAAGTGGGATGTACTCCACATTGATGCCATTCATCAATCTTCACTTGATGGCATGAAGGAAAGGCTAAATTCCATGGATATAAAGTATTATGAAAGTAGAATGAACTTGAACTGGTGGCCAATGTATTGAAGATGGTGGTTGGGAATTTTTGAATATGGAAGTTAGTGTTTCTAATTCTGATAATTCAAAAGAGTCAGAACAAGGATATATGAGTTCCCTCTAATGTAGAAGAGGAATCTGAATCACATTTCATGTAGCCACCATCAAGAGTGTTACAAGTGAACAAGATGGAGGGAATTCTTATATAAGGATAATTTTCAATGTTGCAGGTACTAGCTTTAATACCAACTACAATGGCAACATTGAATTTCCCTAGCAGTATTTATGTTGAGGAAATTTCCTTTATATGCACAAAGATTCAAAGCACATCAACCACATGTGGTACAAATGATTAAATCCCAGAGATGATTTGTAGCAATGAAAGAGTCTGAAAAAGCTGGCATACCAACATTGGTGACTCATGAGAAAATTTAGCTTTAAAAAAAAAAGTCAATTAGGCTGGCAGATGTGTGGATTGGACCAGCATTTGGTGGAAGAGGAAGAAAGATGATTGGAACTCTGGAGGCCTACCATAATAGATTTCAATATTCAACCATGAGAGTAGATGAGAGAGTTGATATCATGTATCAAAACATTAAGCATGCATTCTTCTAGACAGTGGAGAAGGAGATGATTACTTTGCTTCATTTTCATTTGAATAACCATATCAAGGAATGGGAACCAAGAAGACCAAGGATTTCAAGTTTTATGTGGAGGTAATGGATGTGGTCCAAACATTAGGAGGGACAAGAAGGTCAATGTATGATTGGTGCAGGAGCACCATTCAGTAGGTTTTGTTCATCAAGGAAAATAAGGAGTAAAATATAGGATTTTGAGTTTTGTATTAAAATAAGGTCTATGAGACCATTATATTATGTACTTAGTCATATTTGAGCTGTATTAGGTGTTTAGGAGGTTGGGTTTTTCAAAAAGTGCAAAATGTTTAAAATTTGCAAAAATGTGCAAAATTTGCATTATGGAGGGAATGTGAAGAGTCAAACCAATTCAAAGGTCAGTTAGGAGGGCGAATCAGTTTTTAATTGGTGGGAAAGAGTTTAAAAAAATGGATAACTTGAATTGAAGGTTGGATTTTGTGATTTGAAGAAGCACAAACAATAAAAACTTAGAATTTTCCAGAATTTTCTGTATTTTCAGCTGTAGTAGTAGATTGTATAGCCTGTATTTGAATTAGTTGATCCATATTTGTTGATATTTTCATAGTATATGGAGTTTAATTTATTTTGAATCCATTTAGAAGGTTTTCCATAATGTTTTGTGAATTTTATCATGAATTTACTAAAACCGGCCTGAACTTGTACATTTGAAGGTTTTGAGTCAATAAAAATGGATTTTTGACCCATTCCTCTTTTTGTAGCCTCTGTAACTTGAGGAATGGGTCTGAACTAACATTATTAAGGTGTGGTAATGATATGTTAGTGTTGGGGAGGTCTGAAAATGAGATTGGTGTGAAACCCATGTGTGTAAAAGTGAGTTTTCTTTAAGAAAAATGGTGGTTTTGAAGAGTCAAATTGTGTTTTTATGTAGGGCAGCATTATTTTATGATTTTTTGAGCTTGTGAAAGGTATCAAAAACTTATTTGAGTAATTTTTAGGTTGTGGTTAGCTTTGGAAGTATCATTTTCAATAAACCCCTAAGGTTTAGGCTATAATAGAGGGTTTTGTGGTTTACCCATTGTACAGTGGTATAGTTGAGATCTGATTGTAAATTTTGTAATTTTGACACCTTATATTGTTTCCCTAAGAGTTGGTAAGGTTTGGATAAGTTTAGATTATAGACCCTTTGTTCAACCAGATCGATCCCTTAAGGGTCCAAAGGGAAAAATGACTGCAAACTTCAACATGAGGTTACTTAGACACCATGATGCTTAAAAATTTCTTGTCTGATCCTATGGGATCACATTGGGCCCTCTAAAATAACCTCTCTCTGTTTTATTTATCTTAGAGTGGTTTTCCCGTGGTGTCCAGTTTTCAGTTGATGGAAAAAGTGTCAAATGCAAGGAGTAGAAAGTTGCAAGGTGGTGCAACTTTTGTTTTGTAACTTGTGTGACCAAACAAACTGTTCCAATGCATCTGAATAGGTATCTTTACACTAGGCATGGTCCTCTTTTACACCCAAACATGCGGAATCGATCCGAGCTACATTCAACCAGATCGATCCCTTAAGGGTCCAAAGGGAAAAATGGATGCAAACTTTAGCATGAGGTTACTTGGACACCATGATGCTTAGAAAATTCTTGTCCAATCCTATGGGATTTTGTTGGGCCCCTCTACAATTAACTCTCTCATTTTTTGTTATCTCAGAGTGGTTTTCTCGTGGTGTCCAGTTTTTAGTTGATGGAAAAAGTGTCAAATGGAAGTCGTGGAAAGTTGCAAAGTGGTGCAATTTTCATTCTGCAACTCGTGTGACCAAATATACTATTCTAACGCATTTGAATAGGCATTTTTACACTAGGCATGGTCCTTTTTCACACCAAAACACACGAAATCACTTTGAGCTACATTCAACTAGATCAATCCCTCAAGGGTCCAAAGGGAAAAATGGATGCAAACTTTAGCATGGGGTTACTCAAACACCATGATGCTTAGAAACTTCTCATTTAATCCAATGGGATCATGTTGGTCCCCTCTACAATAACCTATCTTGGTTTTTTTTGTCTTGAAGTTATTTTCCCATGGTGTTCAGTTTTTAGTTGATGAAAAAAGTGTCAAATAGAAGCAGTGGAAAGTTGCAAAGTGGTGCAATTTCATTTTGCAACTCATGTGACCAAACAGACTGTTCCAACGCATTCGAATAGGCATGTTTACTCTAGGAATGGTCCTCTTTCACGCCCAAACATGCGAAATCACTCTGAGCTATGTTGAACTGAATCGATCCCTTAAGGGTCCAAAGGGAAAAATGGTTGCAAACTTTAGCATGAGGTTACTCGAACACCGTGATTCTTAGAAAATTCTCGTATGATCCTATTGGATCATGTTGGGCCCCTCTAAAATAACCTCTCTCAATTTTCATTCTCAGAGTGGTTCTCCCATGGTGTCCAGTTTTCAGTTGATGGAAAAAGTGTCAAATGCAAACAACGAAAAGTTGCAAGGTAGTGCAAATTTTGTTTTACAACTCATGTGACCAAAAAAACCATTCCAACACATCCAAATAGGAATTTTTATGCTAGGAATGGTCCTCTTTCACACCCAAACATGTGGAATCTCTCTGAGCTACATTCAACCGGATCGATTCCTTAAGGGTCCAAAGGGAAAAATGGCTACAAACTTCAACATGAGGTCACTTAGACACTGTGATTCTTAGAAACTTCTCATCTAATCCCATGGGATCATGTTGGGCCCCTCTACAATAACCTCTCTCGGTTTTTGTTATGTCAGAGTGGTTTTCCCGTGGTGTCCAATTTTTAGTTGATGGAAAAAGTGTAAAATGGAAGCAGTGGAAAGTTGCAAAGTGGTGCAACTTTCGTTTTACAACTCGTGTGACCAAAAAAACTATTCCAACACGACCAAATAAGCATGTTCATGCTAGGCATGGTCCTCTTTCTCACCCAACCATGTGGAATTACTCTGAGCTATGTTCAACCAGATCAATCTATTAAGGGTTTGAGTGTAGTATGTTGAAATAGGCCATTCCACCTATTGTTCAGGTTGTGTCTCAGTGATATGAGCCTGATGTAAGTAGGATAGGGAGTAGGAATAAGAAAATAGCATTAGTAAGGGAATTGGAAGAGATTACTAATGCTCTCCCTGTTTAAAATTCAAAATTGAGGCCCCTTAAAAGCAAGGCTAGAAGAGATGAAAAGAAGAAATTTCTTGAAAATAAGCTAGAATAGGTTGGAAATAGGGTGAGATTGTGGAGTTTGATGTGTTCAAAAGGTCTGCAATGACAGGAGAGGTCAAAAGTATGTTATGGCATGACATGCCCTAGTTGGGAAAACAAGGGTTTTGAATGAAAAAGAGAGGTTTGACGGGGTAAATGTGGGTAAAGTCAAGGGGAAACATAATTTGGTGGTCAATTAAGTTTGTGTAGGAAAAATGAAGAGTGTTGGAATAGGTTTTGAGGTTACAGTTTGGGGGTTCAATTCGCCAGTTTGGCCAAATTTTTTTGGAGGGGGGTTCAGTTTGTTTTGTATTCATTGGTACAAAAAACATGTAAAAACAAAATATATATCTATGCAACCTAGAAGCATGAATTAGGATTAGAATATCACATATCATCATATAAACAACAAAACCACCATAAACTTGAATATCATTTAAAACAACAAAATTTCCAAAAAAAAGGTGTTTATAACCTGCAAAACAATGTGAATAAAATCACGCTGATTTTCGTGTGAAAAAAAACCATGAGACCATAGCTTGTTGCTTACTATTATGCTTTGATAGATTGTTTCCAAGCATCCATAGCTTGTTTGAAAGTACTTTTTTTAGGCTTTTAGCCATAGCAGCAAGGGAGTGAATTGTTTGATAAAATGCTTTGGTAGACATGTATGAAAAATGTGGTAGCATAGACAAGGCAGTGAACTGTTTGAAAAAATGCCTCAAACAAATGTGGTTTCATGGTGATGGAATGGCATGACGAATGCCATGACAATAAAATTGCTATGGATTTTCATGGCATTCCATCACCATTGAGACCACATTTCATTGAGGCTTTTTTTCAAATAGTTTGCTGCCTTGTCTATGATATTGCTTATTATTATGCTTTGATAGATTTTTTCCATGCATCCATAGCTTGTTTGGAAGCACCTATTTTAGGATTTTAGCCATAACAACAAGGAGGTGAAATATTGGATAAAATTATTTGGTAAACATGTATGAAAAATGTGGTAGCATAGACAAGGCAGTGAATTGTTTAAAAAAATGCCTCAAAGAAATGTGGTCTCATGGTGATAGCATGCCATGACAATCCATAGCAATTTGCTTGTCATGGCATTCCATCACCATGAGACCACATTTCTTTGAGGCATTTTTTTCAAACAATTCATTGCCTTGTCTATGCTATTGCTTACTATTATGCTATGATATATTTTTTCCAAGCATCCATAGCTTGTTCAAAAGCACCTATTTTAGGAATTTAGCCATAGCAACAAGGAAATGAACTGTTTGATAAAATGCTTTGATAGACATGTATGAAAAATGTGTTAGTATAGACAAGGCAGTGAACTCTTTGAAAAAATGCCTCAAAGAAATAAGTCTCATGGTGATGGAATGCCATGACAATCAAATGCTTTTGATTGTCATGGCATTCCATCACCATAAAACCTCATTTCTTTGAGGAATTTTTTCAAAGAGTTCACTGCCTTGTCTAAGATATTTCTTACTATTATGCTTTTGATAGATTTTTTCCAAGCATCCATAGCCTGTTCGAAAGAACTTGTTTTAGGCTTTTAGCCATAGCAACAAGGCAGTGAACTATTTGAAAAACTATTTTGGTAGACATGTATCAAAATGGTGGTAGTATAAACAAGGCAGTGAACTGCTTGAAAAATGCCTCAAAGAAATGTGGTCTCATAGAATGCCAGGACAAGAAAATGCAATTGGCAGTTGCTCCTAGTTATTAGTTATGCAATGTGAAGTAATTGCATATCTGCTTAGGTTGACTTTGTAAAAACTATATTGTAATTGAAATTTTGTTATCTATCAACATCTAGTTATTATTTATGCAATGTGAAGCAATGCTTTGAGTTTGAAAGATGCTCAATGCAATGTAATCAACAATATGAATATAAACTACAAATTTTTTTTTTTACAATTTATTAGTTAAACTCTTTATTTTATTTGCTCTCTATATCTCTATGCTATGGAAATGCCTTTAAATTTTTTAAAACAATTTTTTATCTCTTGTTCTACTTTTTACACCTTTTTTTTTAAAATGTGATTTTTTTTCTAATTTTTTTAGACTTTTTTCCCAATTTTTCAAAAAATATTATACTTTTAGTTTGCCAATTTTTCCCCAAAATATTTTCGCTGCTATGGAATAAACACATACATTTTTGTAATATCAAGGATACTTTTTGAAACTTCCATGCGTTGCTAATCTAAAAGGAAAAGTCTTTTTCCTAATCTGTATGCAACCATGCTTTTGACATTGTCAAAAAGAGTAAAAATTCCTAAATGATGCAAAGGCATGACCAAGTAGTTCTAACTCTTTGCATGAGAGAAGAGAGATGTTGGAGAGTACATCAAGTTAGTGAGAACAAAAGTGTAATGTGTTTTAGTCTGTAGTATTCCTATGTTTCTCTACAAATGTGTCATAAATTCTCATTTCAAATATGGACACCAAATATCGATAAAAAAGATTTGTATTAACCAAATAGCCATGTACAAATACATCAATATATGTCAATATAAGTATAAAATATAGTTACAAAATAGCCATATAGGCTTACGAGAATTACATATAGGCATACAATGTCAAATATATTTAATACAAAATATGTACAAAATTGCCATGTCTAGGCATACAATAAAGGGCTCTGGAATCAAAATTCATTTCTCTCCATGCTTTGGAAATAAATTATTTCCCTTTGTTTGGCGATCCAATGGTGATAAGTTCATCACTCATTTCTGTTGTGCTCAAGCAGTGCTCCTGCTACTCCTCCTAGAGTTTAGCTCCTGGTGAAGTTTTAACTATTACAATAAGAAGTAAAGACATTAATATATAGAAATTACATTATAAAAAATGATATATTTAACAAAATAATCACTTACAACCATCTAAAAATCACTCTCCACAATGGAAATATTTGCACGCCAATGTTGAGGTGTGCTCAAGCCCTGTATAAACCATCCAATAGGAATTAAACTTCGAATCAATAATGGTTTGGTTTTTCACTAGAACTAACATCTATAACAACAAATGTAAATTGAAATTTAGTAATTTGCTTCATACCTCCCCTATCAGAGCCATCGAGGATTGTATAGCAGATGAAACACCAATATCCATTGCCCTCGTAACATTTGGAGGTGTTTCCACAACCAACATTTGAAAATAAAACAACAAATTATTCAATCACAAAAAAGTTACAATGGCGATCCACGTCACATGACTTATAATGTATGAGATCTAATGAATTTTTTTTTGAGTACAAGTATTAAACTATATATTTTTAATTATCATGCTTACTATTTTCCCTATCCATATCTTGTTCAAAAGGACGTGTTTTTAGGCTTTACCCATAGCATCAAGCCATTGAACAATTTGATTAAATGCTTTTGTAGACATGTACGGTAACTATAGTGGCATAGAGAAGGCAGTGAACTGTTTAAAAGAATTCCTCAAAAGAAATGGGGTCTCGTGGTGATGGAATTCCATTACAAACAAATGCACATCATGGCATTCCATCACCATAAGACCACATTTCTTCCAGGCATTTTTTCAAAAATTTCATTACCTTCTCTATGGTATTATTGCTCACTATTATGATTTGATAGATATTTTTCCAAGCATCCATATAGTTTGTTGGAAAGTAGGTCTATTTTAGGCTTTTAGCCATAGCAACAACTGCAAGGAAGTGAGTAGTTTGATAAAATGCTTTGGTGAACATGTATGAAAAATGTGGTATCATAGGAAAGGTGGTGAGCAGTTTGACGAAATGCCTTAAAGAAATGTGGTCTCATGGTGATGGAATTCCATTCCATCACCATGAGACCGCATTTCTTCAAGGCATTTTTTCAAACTACTAATTGGTGTAGGAGCACCTAGGCTACTAGTAGCCTCTCATAGGAAATATTTTGTCTATCGATTGAATTCCCATTTTTAAATTCATGTAAAGGTCATATAAAGACCTACTTTATTGTATTTAAGGTCCTTAGGTGGTCACAAAAAAAAAAAGATTTCCAAATGTTGCTAAAGATGGGAAAAATTGTAAAAAGGCAAAGAAGCATGGAATATGAAAAGTCACAAGGAAGTTTAGGTAGTTTCACTTGATGAGGAAGATTCAAAAGGTAGTTATCTGATTGGGAATATATATAAAAGCATGTAAAAGGCAGGCAAAAGAATAGATTTTGTATTCTAAGAATCATTTTCAATAAATAAAGTTCCTTGTTCCTATTTTCACTGTGTTTCATTCTTGAATTCAGTTCTTGCACGGGATATATATTTTTTTGTTCACTTTATGCAGGGTGTTAACAATCATCTAGTGATGTTTTGAAGAGTTACCATCAAATTTAAAAGCCAAGGTTTTTGTGGTCTGTCAAATTAACCAGTCAAGAGTTTTGAGGGTCATTTAAGGCTTGAATTCACCATCCCACCAATGTATATTTAGGAGATTGGTGGGATGGAATGTATAGAAGGTTTTTAGAATGTTTTAAGCAATTCATGAGTGTACAAGAATAGGGAAATCAATAAATCTCCAATTGGCTGCTAAATCATACAGGAAATACAAAGTTTCCTTCATGGAAAGCATGGTTTTAGGGTGGTGTTTAATGCAAAAGCATGCATGAAGGTGGGTGGTGAGTTTATAAAGTTTATGCAGGATTATTTAAGGTTTGCAAGTACCTTATGCAATAAACCCTCCTTTGTAGGGCTTGATTTGTGCATAAAATAGGGGTTTTTTGGAATAGTGATTTATGGAGCCTTTATGTTGCTAAAATTGTTTGATTCTTTAGTTTTGTGACATGATGAATGACTATTTCCAATCCTTTGGTATTTTGGTGATAAAATATGAGCACTTTATTTGTAATTTAGGCCTAAATTAGTATCCCTTTCCAGTGAACAATTCAAGAATCTGGTAATTTCTTTATGACAAGCTACTGAGAACTTTTGATATGTTATGATGTGTTAAAAAAGGATCTTGAATGTACATTGCAAATGTGGATATACAAAGTGAATGGAAAGGAATCACCCAATTAAGGGATATGTGACCTACAAGCAAAATGGTGGTAAGACTGTAAAAGTGTGTAATTTTGTAAATACATAGATTTAAATGTTTATTTTCGCATAGAACCATCAATGTAAAGATATCAAAGGTGTGTGAATGGTTTGGAAAAGGCCTTGAGGAAAAACATGATGATTTGATATGTTGTAGCAATATGTCCCTAGGTGGAAATGGTAATTTGACTACATAAGAACTTATGAATTTGATAAATCAGTATTATGTGGATATGAACCAGGTTTGTTTCAGTCAAAAACATGATGTGAGTAATGTTGTGGAAGTTAGATGAAATGATTGAGGTGTAAATGGTTGATTTTAGTATCTTGGTCTTGAGGAACTAGTTGGTAAAAGTGAAAATTTGGTGAGTTGTTTAAGGAATTGAAAGATTCAGATCTCTTTATCAGGTTTTTGCTTTGAATTCAGATAAATTGATGATGAAAAAGGTGTGTTAGGATCTGATGGATATAGGTTGTAACATGGAAGATTTTTTTTTGGTTATTTTTCCTAGGTAAAGAAAATTGAGTCGAAGGATGCCTTGGTGAATGATGAAATAGTGAATTTTTTAGGGACTCTAATTAGGTTTCTTGTGCATGGATCAGTCATTTTTGTTGATAAATAAGATGTTTGAAGCTTGATGATGATAAGAAGAAGTATTGAAATGAGTTGGCTTGTTGTTACCTTGTGGTTTGCAAATAAAACAATGTGATTTTTGATGAAAAGAGAAAGAAATTTTAGTTTCTTATTCAATTTGATCTTCTCCTGATTCAATTGGGTTAGATGTTGGTGCAGAAGCACCTAGGTCATCAAATACTTTTCAATTTTGCAAAAGGTATGAGTGTTCAAATTTGTATTGATTCAATCACAAAAAGGTCATGGAAAAATGATGTAAAAAATGTTCAAGGTCATATGAGGTGTTATTTGAATGTATTTAAGGTTATGGGTAAGTTCTAGGTGGTCAAAGTGGGAAAATGCAAACCATGCAATAATGCAATATTGTTAAAAGTTGTTAAATTGACAAAAACAAGGAAATCAGGCATATTAAGGGTTAAAAGGGGTAGTTTCAACTAATGGAAAGACAATTATGGAAAAGGAAATATCTTTAAAAGGCATGTAAAGGGGAGAAAAATTATAATTTTGTGTTCTTGTAATTAGATTTTGAAATAAAAATTCCTTGTTTCTGAGTTTGGAGCATTACTCCATTGTTTTGTTTTCTTGTGTTGGTAATTAGGAACACCAAAAGCTAAAACATAGTGTGAATACATGTAAAGAGGAGTTAGTTTCCAATTTTAAGAGTTGGAAGGTTAGTTTTAGGAAACAAAAGAATAAAAGGCAGTTTTCAATGCCCGACAGAGTCCTTTTAGAAGCAAGTTTGAGAGTCCAATAGGGTTTTTCTTCACTACTCCACCAATGTAGGTCAAGTAAATTGGTGGAGTAGGTTAATGTTAGGATTTTTTTCATGTTTTGATGATTTTAAGTGTAGGGAAAAGCAAGAATACCATGGTGGAGTTGCTGCTACACTGGAAATAGAGGATTTTCCTACACAAAGTGATGCTACAGTCATGGGTCATGAATAAATAAAGCTTGAAGAGGATTGGAAATGATGTAGAAGGTCTTGGGAGACATAAAAAATCATGTTACAAGTGGTGGCCTAAGAAATAGAGGTTTGCAAGAGTATTTTTCACAAAACCCTCCTTGATTTGTGCTTTTACACCCTATAAACAAGGGTTTATTGGATTAGAACATTTTCATTGTTTTCAATCCCTATAAATGGTGAAATATTGAGTTATAAGACATGCTTGAAGACTTTTTTGAGGTTTTGAGTGATTTGGAATGGTTTTGAAGGGGTCTCCTTTGCAAAACAGGCCTAATCTACTATCCTTTCTTTAGAGGACAGTCTAAAATCTGATGATTTTGTTTATGTGAAATGTCTAAGAACTTTGATATGTTGTGATGTGCTAGAAAGTGTTTCTAAATGCACATTGATTTTTTTAATAAGCTTGAGATAGGAATGTAACTACCCAATTCAATGGTTAATAGACCTACTAGAGGAATATGATATTGTCTGATCAAAACAAAGATGTTTGTTTAAACAATGGAAAAGATGATATTGAGTGCTTCGTTACTATCAAACTAATGATATGATTGATGTTACTAAATTTGGTAAATGTGTATAAGATAGGTTTGGTGACTTTGATGGTTGGATAGGTGAG
>VDFB02281492.1:797991699-798082633 GCA_007258455.2 Sequoia sempervirens | reverse complement strand
ATATAATATGGTCGGATAAATGTGCAACACAGTTTAAGAATGCGTGCATGTTCTACTGGTTGTGCAGGATGCATCTCACTATAGGTGTTCAACATATGTGGAACTTTTGTGAGGCCATGCATGGAAAGGGGGAGCATGATGGTGTAGGATCATGCGTGAAAAGAGCATTAGCACAAGAAGAGTTAAAGTATAAAGATAGTGAAAATTGACAAATGCAAGTTCAATTGTCGAGTGGTGTAATGCTTTGATGGGTCCAAGTAATGAAGGTACGTCTTCAGTTCGTAGATTTGTTTGGTTGATGGATGGTACTAACATTGCACCATATGAGGATTTTTGTACACTAACATGAACGAGTCAGCTACACTCTTTCCTTAGCTCAAATGCAGGTTTATGGAGTATCGATACATGTAAGATGGCATGCTTTTGTTCTTCATGTACATTGCAAGCTTGGAATGATTGTGAGTCAAGGGAGTGGGTTGACAAATGGTTGACAAGTTATCTTAGCCCACTTCACACATATCACCCTCCGATGGCATTGGAATTAACACAGATGGAATCATCGGTCGACTTTGATCATGTATCAGATCTAGTTCAACCAAGTAATATATCTACTTTCTTAGTTTTTGAAATTCCATATTGTTATCTTACTTTGTACTGTATTCATAAAGTTGACTAATTTCAAGTGATTTTCTGCACATATCAATGCAGGGCATGTTTATGCAGTTATTGCAGATGAAGAAAACAAAGAGGGGACAAACTATTACTTGTGTCATTGTGTTGAGGCCAAAAATAAATTGGAAGCCCCAGTTATAGATGGAGAAAACATCAAATACCCTATAGGCTCAATTGTTGTTACTGGAATGTGGCTTAGAAGGTACCCACATAAGAGTGTTAAACATTGGTTGTTTGAGGACTTTGACATGCATTGTAAGATTCTTCATTACTCAAACCTTGTTGTGGCATCCAATGTTCGTTTGAGAAAATATGGGGGTAGACCTTTGAACAAGACCTTGTGGAAGGTCCATGAGTCTGACCATGAGGCAATACTTGACACAATAAAGAGTAGAGAAGATCTGGATGGTTCATTGGATTAATTTGTAAGTACATGCACAATGGTTCTTATTAATTTATACTTATATCCATGTTAATTTGTTTGGTGCCAATGCTATAATCTTATTTTACTTTGTGTATCTGTAAGTAACCCGATAAACATTGATTGGTGTCCCCTTGCAGAAAATGCAAATTTATGATCCATCTAAGAGAATCTCAGGCATAAAAGCAATGCAACATCCCTATTTTGATGATCTTGACAAATCTCAATTATGATTTTCAGCCATTTAAAAAGTGTGTGTGAAGCTTGGTGAGGGAATTTCAAGTTATTCATTTGAATTTAACCTTATCATGAGCACCTATGATGTAGACATTATAGGAGCATCTCGAATTTCAAGATATTCTAGATTGATGAGAGGTGTTGTGTGCAATAGGTATCTTGGAAATCGCAGTGAAGATGTATGACTAGGAGTGACTAAGTTGACAAACTGCCATGCCTATCTGTAAGTTCCTTCCATCTATTTTCATTTCATTTCCATTTTGGATGAGTTGTTTCTTTTTATTCTTTTACTTTGTGTACATCTGTAACTAAACTAGTAAAAATTGATTGGTCTCTCCTTGTAGAAAATGATGATTTTTGAGTCATCGAAGAGAATCTCAGCCAAAAAAGCAATGCAATATCCTTATTTTGATGATCTTGAAAAATCTCAATTCTGGTTTGAAGCCATTATAAAAGAGCGTGTGAAGCTTTGTGAGGGAATCTCAAGTTACTCATTTGAAGTTAACCTCTAAATGAGAACCTATGATGTAGACATTATAAGAAAATCTCAAATGTATGAGTGACATTGTAAAATATTTGTGAGAATAGAGTACCTAAGGAATTGTAATGAGATTTGTACTTGTAATGACATTTATTGAAATATTGAAATTTGGTGCAGGGGCACCAAGGTTATTGAACAAATTTGGTTCATGGAATTATTTTAAGTTAGTAAATTGTGTTTTGAGTAAATTGTCAATTGAATAAGGTCATATTACATGGTCAATTAATTTATAATGTAATAAGTCATGTTAGTTACAAGCTCAATAGTTAGGCATGATTGGAAAGATGTAGAATCATTTGTAAAGGCTAGATTTAAAGCCTCTTGAAGGCTCAGACACAATGTAATTTTCGTGCAGGAGCACTTAGTCTCCTAGTTGCAAATTTTCACTTTTTGAAGGTTGATAGGTGGTCAATAGATTATATTAAGGTTTTTTGTGTTTATTTATGATAAATAAGGTCAATCAAGACCATTTAAGGTGTATTAGGGTGAGTTTTTGAGGCTCGGTGGTCAAATGTGCAAAAAAATGTATTCTTGCTACAAAATTGTCAATATTTGAATTTGTAGCCTTTTGAAGGAAAATCTTTGAATTTGGTTGTAAATGTGCAAGAATGAGGTCTAAGAGTTTGATATACCATTTATAGAGCTTAGTTTTCATGGAGTTCCTTTCAAATCCTCTGCTTTTATTGTTCCTATGATAAACTGTTTGATAAATTGGTGGAATTACCTTTCTTAGTAATCACTACTAGTTCAAGATTGAGATTGTTAGCCTTGAGAGAGTATGACTTGGGCAAAAGGAATTTGATATGGCTATTATTTTGAAAGACTTCAAGTGGGATGTACTCCACATTGATGCCATCCCTCAATCTTCACTTGATGGCATGAAGGAATGGCTAAACTCCATGGATATAAAGTATTGTGAAAGAAGAATGAACTTGAACTAGTGGCCAATTTATTGAAGATGGTGGTTGGGAATTTTTGAATATGGAAGCTAGTGATTTTGATTTTGATCATTCATAAGATTTAGAACAAGGATATATGAGTTCCCTTTAATATAGAAGAGGAATCAGAATCATATTTCATGTAGCCACCATCAAGAGTGCTACAAGCCAACAAGATGGAGGGAATTCTTATATAAGAATAATTTTCAATGTTGCAGGTATCGGCTTTAATACCAACTACAATGGCAACATTGAAATTCCCTAGCAGTATTTATGTTGAGGAAATTTACAATAGATACAAGGATTCAAAGCACATCAACCATATGGTACAAATGATTAAATCCCAGAGACGATCTATAGCAATGAAAGAGTCTGAAAAGGCAGAGAGAGCAACACTGGTGACTCAGGAGAAACTTCAGCTTTCAAAAACAAAGTCAATTAGGCTGGCAGACATGTGGATTGGGCCAAAATTTGGTGGAAGAGGAAGAAATATTACTGGAACTTTGGAGGCCCACCATACTATATTTTGATATTCAACCATGAGAGTAGATGAGAGAGTTGATATCATGTATCAAAACATTAAGCATGCATTCTTCCAGCCAGCGAAGAAGGAGATGATTACCTTACTTCATTTTCATTTGCATAACCATATCAAGGCATGCAAACCAAGAATACCAAGGATGTTAAGTTTTATGTGGAGGTAATGTTTGTGGTCCAAACTTTAGGAGCCGCAAGAAGGTCAATGTATGATTGGTGCAGGAGCACCATTCAATAGGTTTTGTTCATCAAGGAAAATAAGGAGTAGAATATAGGATTTTGAATTTTGTATTAAAATAAGGTCTATGAGACCATTTTATTATGTATTTATTCATATTTTAGATGTATTAGGTGTTTAGGAGGTTGGGTTTTTCAAAAAGTGAAAAATGTTTTAAAATTGCAAAAATGTGCAAAATTTGCATTATGGAGGGAATGTGAAGAGTCAAACCAGTTAAAAGGTCAGTTAGGAAGGTGAATCAGTTTTTAATTGGTTGGAAATATTTTAAAAACATGGATAACTCGAATTGAAGGTTGGATTTTGTGATTTGAAGAAGCAAAAACAATAAAAACTCTGAATTTTCTGTATTTTCAGCTATAGCAGTAGATTGTATGGCCTGTATTTCAATTATTTGATCTAGATTTGTTGATATTTTAATATTAGATGGAGTTACCTTTATTTTTAATCCATTTAGAAGGTTTTCCATAACGTTTTGTGCATTTTATCATCAATTTACTAAAACTGGCCTGAACTTGTACATTTGAAGGTTTTGAGTCAATAAAAATGGATTTTTGACCCATTCCTCTTTCTGTAGCCTCTAAAACTTGAGGAATGGGTCTGAACTAACATTATTAAGGTTTGGGAATGATTTGTTAGTGTTGGGGAGGTCTGAAAGTGAGATGGGTGTGAAACCCATGTGTGCAAAAGTGGTTTTATTTAAGAAAAATGGTGGTTTTGAAGAGTCAAATTGTGTTTTTGTGTAGGGCAGCATTATTTTATGATTTTTTGAGCTTGTGCAGGGTATCAGAAACCTTTTTGAGTGATTTTTAGGTTGTGGTTAGCTTTGGAAGTATCATTTTCAATAAATCCCTAGGGTTTAGGCTACAATAGAGGGTTTTGTGGTTTATCCATTGTATGGTGGTATAACTAAGATCTGATTGTGTATTTTGAAGTTTTGAAACCTTATAATTGCTTCCCCAAGACTTGGTAAGGTTTGGATAAGTTTAGAGTATAGACCCTTTGTAAAAGTGGCCTAATTGAGGCCTAAAAAGAGTGAAATTTAAAGATTTGAAGGAGTTTTTACAAAGAAAATTATGGAGTTGTGTTGATATGTTAAAAATATCAATAATGGGTCCTTGAATTGAGTTAGGTTGTGAACTAGAAGTGTGTGGTTGAGAATTTGTACCCGATTTAGTGGGTTTCCTATGCTACAAGGGAATAGTGTGATTTGGTTGAGAAAGAGTGAAATGGAGAACTTGATGATCTAATACCTGGTTGGTTGTTGAATTTGTGATTATTTGTGTTGTAGGACCTCCCCCAATTGCATCAATGATCTTGATGAAATTGAGGAAGAACAACAAGAGAGGGACGGGAAAAATAAAATCAATACAAAGTTTCAAGGATTTGTCAAGCGAGTAAGAGAGCTATGGGAGCAGCCTCATCTAAAAAATTTCGAACTAGAGTTTGATATACCATTTAGAGAACTTGGTTTTCATGGAGTTCCTTTCAAAGCCTCTGCTAGTGATTTTGATTCTGATAATTCAGAAGAGTCAGATCAAGGATATGAACCCTCTAATGTAGAAGAGGAATGAGAATCACTCTTCATGTTGCAGGTACCAGCTTTAATACCAACTACAGTGGCAACATTGAAATTCCCTAGCAGTATTTATGTAAAGTAAATTTCCTTTAGATGCAAGGATTCAAAGCACATCAAGCATGTGGTACAGATGATTAAATCCAAGAGATGATCTGTAGCAATGAAAGAGTTTGAAAAGGAAAAGAGAGCTACATTGGTGACTGAGGAGAAACTTTGGCTTTCAAAAACAAATCCAATTAGTCTAGCAGATGTGTGGATCAGGCGAACATTTGGTGGAAGAGGAATAAAGATGACTAGAACTCTAAAGGCCCACCATACTAGATTTCAATATTCAACCATGAGAGCAAAAGAGGGAGTTGATATCATGTATCAAAACATTAAGCATGCATTCTTCTAGCCAACAGAGAAGGAGATGATTAAGTTTTGCTTCATTTTCATTTGCATAACCATATCAAGGCATGGGAGCCAAGAAGACCAAGGATGTCGAGTTTTATGTGGAGGTAATGGATGTGATCCAAACTTTAGGAGGGGCGAGAAGGTTATCTTGTTTTTACTGCTGCTACCTACTTTCACCGTGTTCTTGGATTGAAGGGTTTCATGATGTAATTCGACCCATTCCACTTTTTGTGCCTATTGTAACTTGTGGAATGGGTCCTCTAACTTGTAAAATACATGCCTAACTTGATTATAATGTTGTGAAGTCAAGGTTGGGTGTTTGGGATGATGTTCTAGGGCTGCAATAGGGTATTTTCATGATGAAAATGAGGGTTTCAAGTGGTATTTTGACAAAATGTGGGAAGGAATATCCATGTAATGTATTATTCACCACATGTGCAGGGTTTGGTAAGTGTGTTTGGTGCTTTGTTTGGGTATGGAAGGTGCGGGAGATAGGAGTTTCATTAAAACCCCAAGTATTTTGCTTGAAATAGAGGGTTTGGTGTATTAGGGGTGTAGAGGTCTTGGAACTAGAAAAAAATCATGGAATTGGAGGTTTTGACACATAACATACTGTTGTTTTAGGAGTTTGAGTGAAGATCTAGTGTTTAAAAGGTCCTCTCTTTGTAAATAGGGCTAATTTAGTAGCCTTTATGCAAGGTGGTCTATTGGATCTTAATGATGGTACAAAGAAACATGGTATGATCTCTTGGGAATTTGTCTTAGGGTCTATGTTAAAGCTTGATTGATGTTTGGTTGGCCATTGGATGACCTTCTCTAAAAGATAAGCCCATTTGATGAGATTTTGAGACTATAAGTTAGGCAAGGGTTTATTGAAAACCCATACTCGAAACTTCCCATAGCCAACCAAAGCCTGAAACACGTTCAAAAAGATCTACACAAACTTAAAAGTTCAAAAGATATCGCTGCCCCCAAATATTTCTTCAAACCCTAGCAGTAAACCACCATTTTCCACTAAAAAATGCACCATTTGACATCTAGGGCATCACTTAAAAACCCTCTATTCACCTCCCTTGTGCACAAAAATATTTACACATGTTTTATAACCATAACTAAGCCTTTCCATCGAGTTATAGAAGCATACAGTGGGTGAAAGGCTTATTATGACATTTTAATGCACTCAAAACCCTTAAAACAGGGTATACAAACCAACCCTCAGTAATTGGCTTCTAAAATACACAAAATATCTTAAAATCCAACAAAACAAAAACTAAAACAGAGTTAAGTCTGCTGCCCACAAAATTCCATCGAAAACAAAGCACAATCACCCTGTACGGAACCATACAGTTCAATGAAACATCAAATCCCAAAGTGCAAAAGGGTAACAATCTTTGACGAGGTATTACTCAAATACCATCACACTTACAAAATATATTTTTGAACCTATAGGATCATGTTGGGGCCATCTACAATAACCTCTCTCAGTTTTTGTTATCTCAGAGTGGTTTTCTCGTGGTCTCCAGTTTTCAGTTAATGGAAAAAGTGTCAAATGCAAGTAGTGAAAAGTTTCCAAGTGGTGCAACTTTTTTTCTGCAACTCATGTGACCAAACAGACTATTCCAATGCATCCAAATAGGTATGTTTACACTAGGCATGGTCCTCTTTCACACCCAAACACGTGAATCACTTCGAGCTACATTCAATCAGATCAATCCTTTAAGGGTCCAAAGGGAAAAATGGTTGCAAACTTCAACATGAGGTTACTCAGACACCATGATGCTTAGAAAATTCTTGTCTAATCCTATGGGATTACGTTGGGCCCCTCTAAAATAACCTCTCTTGGTTTTTGTTATCTCAAAATGGTTTTCCTGTGGTGTCCAATTTTCAGTTGATGGAAAAAGTGTCAAATGCAAGCAGTGGAAAGTTGCAAGTTGGTGCAACTTTCATTCTGCAACTCATGTGACCAAACAGACTGTTCCAACACATCTGAATAGGAATTTTTATGCTATACATGGTCCTCTTTCTCACGCAAACATGTGGAATTGATCTGAGCTACGTTCAACCCGATAGATCCCTTAAGGGTCCAAAGGGAAAAATGGCTGCAAACTTTAGCATGAGGTTACTCGGACACCGTGACACTTAGAAACTTCTCATCTGATCCTTTGGGATCATGATGGGCCCCTCTACAATAACCTCTTGGTTTTTGTTATCTTGGAGTGGTTTTTCCATGGTGTCCAGTTTACAGTTGATGGAAAAAGTGTCAAATGCAAGCAATGGAAAGTTGCAAGGTGGTGCAACTTTCATTCTGCAACTCGTGTGACCAAAACAAACCGCTCTAACGGTCCTAATAGGCATGTTTATACTAGGCATGGTCCTTCTTTTGCACCCAAACACGTGGAATCGCTTCAGCTGTTCAACTCGTGATCGCATCCCTTAAGGGTCCGTAAAATGGCAAAATGGCTAAAAAATTCAGCATGAGGTTACTCGTGACACACCGCGGATGCTTAGAAACTTCTTTGTTTGATCCTATGGGATCATGTTGGTCCCTCTATAATAACTGCCTCATTTTGTTATCTCGTGAGTGGTTTTCCCGGTGTGGTGTCCAATTCTCCTCTTCTTTCAAGCTGATGGAAAAGTGTCAAATGGAAGCGCTGAAAGCTGCATAGTGGTGCAACTTTCATTCTCCTGCAACTCGCGGTGCATCCGAAACGTACTATTCCAATGTGTGTCTCAATAATAATTTTTATGCTAGACATGGTCATCTTTCTCGGCACCAAACACGCTTAATCGCCTCGAAAGCCACGCTCAACTCTGGGATTGATCCTCGAGTGTCCAAAGGAAAATGGCTGCAACCAGCATGAGGTTTGACCGCGGATGCTTAGAAATTCTCATCTAATCCCATGGATTGCGCGGTCTCTGCTACCGTCCCTCTCTCGCTATCTCTGAGTGGTTTTCCTGTGGTGTCCAGCTTGATGGAAAAAGTGTCAAATGGAAGCAAAGTGGAAAATTGCAAAGTGGTGCAAATCCCCTCATTTTGCAATCATGGCGTGATCAAACGATTATTCCAACGCTGGGCCCAAATAGAGGGTACGTTTCTCGCTAGGCATGGTCCTCTTTCTCACCCAAACATGTGGAATCGCTTTGAGCTACGTTCAACCGAATCGATCCCTTAAGGGTTTAAGTGTAGTATGTTGAAATAGGCCATTCCACCTATTGTTCAGGTAGTATCTCGGTGATATGGGTCTAATGTAAGTAGGATAGGGAGTAGGAATAAGAAAATAGCATTAGTAAGGGCATTGGAAGAGATTACTAATGATGCCTCTATTGAAAATTCAAAATTGAGGCCCCTTAAAAGCAAGGCTAGAAGAGGTGAAAAGAAGAAATTGCTTGAAATAAGTTAGAATAGGTTGGAAATAGGTTGAGATTGTGTAGTTTGATGTGTTCAAAATGTTTTCAAGGATAGGGGAGGGTATGTTATGGCATGACATGCCCTAGTTGGGAAAATAGGGGTTTTGAATGAAAAAGAGAGGTTTCGGGGAGTAAATGTGGGTAAAGTCAAGAGGCAACATAATATGGTGGTCAATTAGCTTGTAGCAGAATCATCAAGAGTGAATATGGTTTTATGTCCGTTTGGGGTTCCGGTTCCCCAAATTTTGGCCAAAAATCTGGAGTGGGGTTCACTTTTGGGCTCGTTATGGCCAAAAATGTAAAACAAAATATATATCTATACAACCTAGAAGCATGAATTAGGATTAGAATATCATATATCATCATATAAACAAAAAAACCACCATAAAATTGAATGTCATTTAAAACAAAAAAAATTCCAAAAAAAATGTGTTTATAACTTGTAAAAAAATGTGAATAAAATTATGCTGATTTTCGCGTGAAAAAAAACCATGAGACCATAGCTTGTTGCTTACTATTACGCTTTTGTTAGATTTTTCCAAGCATCCATAGCTTTGAAACTGAAAGTACTTTTAGGCTTTTAGCCATAGCAGCAAGCAAGATGAATTGTTTGATAAAATGCTTCGTGACATGTATGAAGTGGCTGTAGGGAAGAGCAGACAATGTGCAAAGGGGAACTGCTGGGTCACTCAAAGAAATGTGGTTTTATGTGATGGAATGGGCATGACGAATGCCATGACAAGAAGAAAATGATGGATTTCATGGAATTCCATCACCACGGAGACCACATTTTCTTGGAGGCTTTATTTCATATAGTTCATTATTCCTGTCTATGCCATTGCTTTATTATTATGTTTTGGATAAATTTTTCCGCTAATTTCGTTTGGAAGCACCTATTTTGGGGCTTTTAGCCATGTAGCAAAATGTGCTGCAGCGAACCGCTTGACAAAAATTCTTTGGCAAACATGCGATGAAAATGAGGTAGTGATAGACAAGGCGTTGAATCCCGCTAAAATGCTCAAAGAAATGGGTTACGGTGATGGAAATGCTACGATAATCCATAGTACTTGTTTGTCAGCATTCCATCACCATTAGAGACCACATTTCTTTGAGGCATTTTTTTCAAACAGTTCATTGCCTTGTCTATGCTATTGCTTACTATTATGCTATGATAGATTTTTTCCAATCATATACAGCTTGTTCGAAAGCACCTGTTTTGGGCTTTTAGCCATAGCAACAAGGAAATGAACTGTTTGATAAAATGCTTTTATAGACATGTATGAAAAATGTGTTAGTATAGACAAGGCAGTGAACTCTTTGAAAAAATGCCTCAAAGAAATAAGTCTCATGGTGATGGAATGCCATGACAATCAAATGCTTTTGATTGTCATGGCATTCCATCACCATAAAACCTCATTTCTTTGAGGAATTTTTTCAAAGAGTTCACTGCCTTGTCTAAGATATTTCTTACTATTATGCTTTTGATAGATTTTTTCCAAGCATCCATAGCCTGTTCGAAAGAACTTGTTTTAGGCTTTTAGCCATAGCAACAAGGCAGTGAACTATTTGAAAAACTATTTTGGTAGACATGTATCAAAATGGTGGTAGTATAAACAAGGCAGTGAACTGCTTGAAAAATGCCTCAAAGAAATGTGGTCTCATAGAATGCCAGGACAAGAAAATGCAATTGGCAGTTGCTCCTAGTTATTAGTTATGCAATGTGAAGTAATTGCATATCTGCTTAGGTTGACTTTGTAAAAACTATATTGTAATTGAAATTTTGTTATCTATCAACATCTAGTTATTATTTATGCAATGTGAAGCAATGCTTTGAGTTTGAAAGATGCTCAATGCAATGTAATCAACAATATGAATATAAACTACAAATTTTTTTTTTTACAATTTATTAGTTAAACTCTTTATTTTATTTGCTCTCTATATCTCTATGCTATGGAAATGCCTTTAAATTTTTTAAAACAATTTTTTATCTCTTGTTCTACTTTTTTTTACCTTTTTTTTAAAATATGATTTTTTTCTAATTTTTTCTAGACTTTTTCCCAATTTTTTCAAAAAATATTATACTTTTAGTTTGCCAATTTTTCCCCAAAATATTTTCGCTGCTATGGAATAAACACATACATTTTTGTAATATCAAGGATACTTTTTGAAACTTCCATGCGTTGCTAATCTAAAAGGAAAAGTCTTTTTCCTAATCTGTATGCAACCATGCTTTTGACATTGTCAAAAAGAGTAAAAATTCCTAAATGATGCAAAGGCATGACCAAGTAGTTCTAACTCTTTGCATGAGAGAAGAGAGATGTTGGAGAGTACATCAAGTTAGTGAGAACAAAAGTGTAATGTGTTTTAGTCTGTAGTATTCCTATGTTTCTCTACAAATGTGTCATAAATTCTCATTTCAAATATGGACACCAAATATCGATAAAAAAGATTTGTATTAACCAAATAGCCATGTACAAATACATCAATATATGTCAATATAAGTATAAAATATAGTTACAAAATAGCCATATAGGCTTACGAGAATTACATATAGGCATACAATGTCAAATATATTTAATACAAAATATGTACAAAATTGCCATGTCTAGGCATACAATAAAGGGCTCTGGAATCAAAATTCATTTCTCTCCATGCTTTGGAAATAAATTATTTCCCTTTGTTTGGCGATCCAATGGTGATAAGTTCATCACTCATTTCTGTTGTGCTCAAGCAGTGCTCCTGCTACTCCTCCTAGAGTTTAGCTCCTGGTGAAGTTTTAACTATTACAATAAGAAGTAAAGACATTAATATATAGAAATTACATTATAAAAAATGATATATTTAACAAAATAATCACTTACAACCATCTAAAAATCACTCTCCACAATGGAAATATTTGCACGCCAATGTTGAGGTGTGCTCAAGCCCTGTATAAACCATCCAATAGGAATTAAACTTCGAATCAATAATGGTTTGGTTTTTCACTAGAACTAACATCTATAACAACAAATGTAAATTGAAATTTAGTAATTTGCTTCATACCTCCCCTATCAGAGCCATCGAGGATTGTATAGCAGATGAAACACCAATATCCATTGCCCTCGTAACATTTGGAGGTGTTTCCACAACCAACATTTGAAAATAAAACAACAAATTATTCAATCACAAAAAAGTTACAATGGCGATCCACGTCACATGACTTATAATGTATGAGATCTAATGAATTTTTTTTTGAGTACAAGTATTAAACTATATATTTTTAATTATCATGCTTACTATTTTCCCTATCCATATCTTGTTCAAAAGGACGTGTTTTTAGGCTTTACCCATAGCATCAAGCCATTGAACAATTTGATTAAATGCTTTTGTAGACATGTACGGTAACTATAGTGGCATAGAGAAGGCAGTGAACTGTTTAAAAGAATTCCTCAAAAGAAATGGGGTCTCGTGGTGATGGAATTCCATTACAAACAAATGCACATCATGGCATTCCATCACCATAAGACCACATTTCTTCCAGGCATTTTTTCAAAAATTTCATTACCTTCTCTATGGTATTATTGCTCACTATTATGATTTGATAGATATTTTTCCAAGCATCCATATAGTTTGTTGGAAAGTAGGTCTATTTTAGGCTTTTAGCCATAGCAACAACTGCAAGGAAGTGAGTAGTTTGATAAAATGCTTTGGTGAACATGTATGAAAAATGTGGTATCATAGGAAAGGTGGTGAGCAGTTTGACGAAATGCCTTAAAGAAATGTGGTCTCATGGTGATGGAATTCCATTCCATCACCATGAGACCGCATTTCTTCAAGGCATTTTTTCAAACTACTAATTGGTGTAGGAGCACCTAGGCTACTAGTAGCCTCTCATAGGAAATATTTTGTCTATCGATTGAATTCCCATTTTTAAATTCATGTAAAGGTCATATAAAGACCTACTTTATTGTATTTAAGGTCCTTAGGTGGTCACAAAAAAAAAAAGATTTCCAAATGTTGCTAAAGATGGGAAAAATTGTAAAAAGGCAAAGAAGCATGGAATATGAAAAGTCACAAGGAAGTTTAGGTAGTTTCACTTGATGAGGAAGATTCAAAAGGTAGTTATCTGATTGGGAATATATATAAAAGCATGTAAAAGGCAGGCAAAAGAATAGATTTTGTATTCTAAGAATCATTTTCAATAAATAAAGTTCCTTGTTCCTATTTTCACTGTGTTTCATTCTTGAATTCAGTTCTTGCACGGGATATATATTTTTTTGTTCACTTTATGCAGGGTGTTAACAATCATCTAGTGATGTTTTGAAGAGTTACCATCAAATTTAAAAGCCAAGGTTTTTGTGGTCTGTCAAATTAACCAGTCAAGAGTTTTGAGGGTCATTTAAGGCTTGAATTCACCATCCCACCAATGTATATTTAGGAGATTGGTGGGATGGAATGTATAGAAGGTTTTTAGAATGTTTTAAGCAATTCATGAGTGTACAAGAATAGGGAAATCAATAAATCTCCAATTGGCTGCTAAATCATACAGGAAATACAAAGTTTCCTTCATGGAAAGCATGGTTTTAGGGTGGTGTTTAATGCAAAAGCATGCATGAAGGTGGGTGGTGAGTTTATAAAGTTTATGCAGGATTATTTAAGGTTTGCAAGTACCTTATGCAATAAACCCTCCTTTGTAGGGCTTGATTTGTGCATAAAATAGGGGTTTTTTGGAATAGTGATTTATGGAGCCTTTATGTTGCTAAAATTGTTTGATTCTTTAGTTTTGTGACATGATGAATGACTATTTCCAATCCTTTGGTATTTTGGTGATAAAATATGAGCACTTTATTTGTAATTTAGGCCTAAATTAGTATCCCTTTCCAGTGAACAATTCAAGAATCTGGTAATTTCTTTATGACAAGCTACTGAGAACTTTTGATATGTTATGATGTGTTAAAAAAGGATCTTGAATGTACATTGCAAATGTGGATATACAAAGTGAATGGAAAGGAATCACCCAATTAAGGGATATGTGACCTACAAGCAAAATGGTGGTAAGACTGTAAAAGTGTGTAATTTTGTAAATACATAGATTTAAATGTTTATTTTCGCATAGAACCATCAATGTAAAGATATCAAAGGTGTGTGAATGGTTTGGAAAAGGCCTTGAGGAAAAACATGATGATTTGATATGTTGTAGCAATATGTCCCTAGGTGGAAATGGTAATTTGACTACATAAGAACTTATGAATTTGATAAATCAGTATTATGTGGATATGAACCAGGTTTGTTTCAGTCAAAAACATGATGTGAGTAATGTTGTGGAAGTTAGATGAAATGATTGAGGTGTAAATGGTTGATTTTAGTATCTTGGTCTTGAGGAACTAGTTGGTAAAAGTGAAAATTTGGTGAGTTGTTTAAGGAATTGAAAGATTCAGATCTCTTTATCAGGTTTTTGCTTTGAATTCAGATAAATTGATGATGAAAAAGGTGTGTTAGGATCTGATGGATATAGGTTGTAACATGGAAGATTTTTTTTTGGTTATTTTTCCTAGGTAAAGAAAATTGAGTCGAAGGATGCCTTGGTGAATGATGAAATAGTGAATTTTTTAGGGACTCTAATTAGGTTTCTTGTGCATGGATCAGTCATTTTTGTTGATAAATAAGATGTTTGAAGCTTGATGATGATAAGAAGAAGTATTGAAATGAGTTGGCTTGTTGTTACCTTGTGGTTTGCAAATAAAACAATGTGATTTTTGATGAAAAGAGAAAGAAATTTTAGTTTCTTATTCAATTTGATCTTCTCCTGATTCAATTGGGTTAGATGTTGGTGCAGAAGCACCTAGGTCATCAAATACTTTTCAATTTTGCAAAAGGTATGAGTGTTCAAATTTGTATTGATTCAATCACAAAAAGGTCATGGAAAAATGATGTAAAAAATGTTCAAGGTCATATGAGGTGTTATTTGAATGTATTTAAGGTTATGGGTAAGTTCTAGGTGGTCAAAGTGGGAAAATGCAAACCATGCAATAATGCAATATTGTTAAAAGTTGTTAAATTGACAAAAACAAGGAAATCAGGCATATTAAGGGTTAAAAGGGGTAGTTTCAACTAATGGAAAGACAATTATGGAAAAGGAAATATCTTTAAAAGGCATGTAAAGGGGAGAAAAATTATAATTTTGTGTTCTTGTAATTAGATTTTGAAATAAAAATTCCTTGTTTCTGAGTTTGGAGCATTACTCCATTGTTTTGTTTTCTTGTGTTGGTAATTAGGAACACCAAAAGCTAAAACATAGTGTGAATACATGTAAAGAGGAGTTAGTTTCCAATTTTAAGAGTTGGAAGGTTAGTTTTAGGAAACAAAAGAATAAAAGGCAGTTTTCAATGCCCGACAGAGTCCTTTTAGAAGCAAGTTTGAGAGTCCAATAGGGTTTTTCTTCACTACTCCACCAATGTAGGTCAAGTAAATTGGTGGAGTAGGTTAATGTTAGGATTTTTTTCATGTTTTGATGATTTTAAGTGTAGGGAAAAGCAAGAATACCATGGTGGAGTTGCTGCTACACTGGAAATAGAGGATTTTCCTACACAAAGTGATGCTACAGTCATGGGTCATGAATAAATAAAGCTTGAAGAGGATTGGAAATGATGTAGAAGGTCTTGGGAGACATAAAAAATCATGTTACAAGTGGTGGCCTAAGAAATAGAGGTTTGCAAGAGTATTTTTCACAAAACCCTCCTTGATTTGTGCTTTTACACCCTATAAACAAGGGTTTATTGGATTAGAACATTTTCATTGTTTTCAATCCCTATAAATGGTGAAATATTGAGTTATAAGACATGCTTGAAGACTTTTTTGAGGTTTTGAGTGATTTGGAATGGTTTTGAAGGGGTCTCCTTTGCAAAACAGGCCTAATCTACTATCCTTTCTTTAGAGGACAGTCTAAAATCTGATGATTTTGTTTATGTGAAATGTCTAAGAACTTTGATATGTTGTGATGTGCTAGAAAGTGTTTCTAAATGCACATTGATTTTTTTAATAAGCTTGAGATAGGAATGTAACTACCCAATTCAATGGTTAATAGACCTACTAGAGGAATATGATATTGTCTGATCAAAACAAAGATGTTTGTTTAAACAATGGAAAAGATGATATTGAGTGCTTCGTTACTATCAAACTAATGATATGATTGATGTTACTAAATTTGGTAAATGTGTATAAGATAGGTTTGGTGACTTTGATGGTTGGATAGGTGAGTATTATGAAGCCTTTTGAGCAAATTGGTGATTAACCACAAGATGATAATCAAGATTCTATAGCAAGAGTTTGCAACCTGTAAATAGACTACTACAATCAAAACATGGTGAGTACAATGCTTGATAATGGACTGATAAAAGTGAGGTATGGTTTAGTTGATTTGTTGCCTTGGTGAATAAATGAAAGGATGAATTGCTCAAGTGTCAATAATCAGGCTTTTGTTGTTTTAATGGTGGCTAAGAATGATGTGAATCTAATTGATTAAGTCAAAGTTTTATAATATGGTTTTTTCTTTAAATGAGCCAATTGGAATACTAATTAGTGGAATGATGAATGATGGCCTATGGAATGGCTAAGAGAATTTGAGTGGATTTTGGTTGAATGAAAAGTAGATTTCTGATGAAATTTTATTTGATCTTCTCCTGATTCTATTTGGGATTGAAATCCCTTGAAGAAATGATGTTGATGGTGTTTATTTGATGCTCTGCATCAGATGTACCCTGATGATTGAGTGTTTTGATATGATGCTCTGCATCACTAACTGACTTGTCTATGCTATTGCTTACTATTATGGTTTCATAGATTTTTTCCAAGCATCCATAGTATTTTGTGTTGGTGCACCTTTGCAAGCACATGCCTCCATGTGAAGTAATTGCATCGTGCTACTTATGTTGACTTTCTAAACAACTATATTGTATAGTTGAAATTTTGTCATCTATCAACATCTAGTTATTAGTTATGGAATTTGAAGTAATGCTTTGAGTTTGAATGATGTGTAATGCAACATAACTGACAATATGAATATAAAATACTTAAATCTATTAAGTAGAATTCATTAATTAAGTTCTCTTTATTCTATTACCTATGTGTACATTTGAGTAAATCCATTGGCACTAGGAGGTGTTTGCTTGAAACCTCCAATATTAGCCTATTCAACATCCAAAATCACATATTAAAATACCATTTGTAAAACAATGCTATTAACATGTAATAAATTTATAATTGTTTACTAGTTACATATCCCACTGATAGGTGTACTACAAAAATAAGTAGGTGGAGGACTGGTGTATCCAGTCTCAACACTATGACCCTGCAATTTTATTAAAATAATAAAACTAAATTAGTTAATCTTACATTTCAGAATCAAAATTTAATAAATTAAATTAAATGAACATGTTGACTTTCACTTGACTAGCAATGCCATATGCATGATGTAAAATTTCAGCCATCCTCTCCATCCCTGTAGATGCATATAGATCCTGCGTAGCAGCCTCCTAAGTGCTGGTGGGGTCATATGAACAAGTCACCCTGCAAGATTGACACACATGGGTTCAAAGTCCACCACTCGAAGACTCCCCTAGATGGAACTTTACAATATGGCTAGTATGGTTGATGACACTCCAGGTCAAAGTGTTGATCGTCTGCAATGTCTCTATGTCGGCACTCTCCTTCAATATGGCAGGCATAACAATGTGCTCATGAGGTGGCCTAGTGAGAGATCATCTCCCTTGCTATACAAGATCCATCTATACATCACGCCTATCCTGAGCTGACCCCCCACCTCTCCCCTGGAACTCCCTCATATCAAAATAATTTAGGATTTGGCTCAATACGAACTCACTGTATAGTTTCCTAAGAAAATATTGGGGGACTTCACAATTGTTGCATGGTGGGTAATCAAAGACCAAGTACCACCTATCATAAAATGGTTCCTAATCTCTTGGTGGTGGCACCAATGAATAGGAAACCTGTTCGCATTGAGGCTAAGATTATGATGTGTTCTAGGGTCAGTGAATAAAGAGCACAAATCACTTTTAGTAATTTTTAAATCTTTTACTTGTTTATATGATTATTTATTTGCATAATACGCTCTAGTTGCCTGCCTCCTATCTTTCCATCCAATTATTTGTTGGGTTATTGAATCTACATTTTTTAACATCTCTTTCATTGAATCTGCTAGAGTCATTCTTTCTATGGTTGAAGCATTTGGATCACTCAACCTATTGATAAAATCCTCAATTTTTTTTTTGTTGTTCTCAATTTCACTCCCCAAATTTTGTTGAGTGCTAGGAGGGTGTTGAGTGATTTGTGGGGGAGGTTGATTTTGTTGTTGAGGATTTTCCTATTCTTCTTGTTGAGGATTTTGAGGATTTGCAAGATCAATTGCATCTCCTACAAATTTTAAAAAAAATCAAATCTAACCTAAAACAAACAAAATCAACTTGAAACTAAGAAATTCAAAACAAATAGCAAACAATACTTACCTCCCGCACCTCTTCATCATCGTGGTGCCATCTTTACAAAGAAAAAGTAACTGTTGTTGATGAATTTTGTAGAATGGATCCTCCTAGAACGCGAGTGCGAAAATGAGGGTTTTTGGCCATGGGAAGATCAGAAAAATAGACAACAAAAAATGAATCACTTTCACTTTTTTTTTCTTTTAAAATGACATAATGCGAGCACGTTGTAATGCGCTTGCGTTATGTCATTTTCAATTTTTTTTTGGAATTGGCCACAAAAGTGTAACCCAACTTCATGCACTAACCCATAATCTACATTTTCATCAAGTTATCTCCACATCTCTCTCACTCATACACACACACACACACCCTATTTATGCCTCCCTATATATATCTCTTTGTCTATGTCCCTCTCTCCCTCTCTCTCTCCCTATCTCTATTACTTGTCTCTATCACCTCCTTTCTCTCTTAATATTTCCTCCTCTATCTATATCTCTCTATGTCTTTCTTTATATCTATCTATAATCTAGTTATCTCTACCTCTCCCTCTTATTCACTCTATCTCTCTCCCTATCCCTTTCTATCTATATATTTATATACCTCTATCTCGCTATCTCTCTATATCTCCCTCTATCATTATCTCTCCCTCTTTCCCTCTCCCACTATATATTGATATATCTATGTCCCTCTTCTTCCCTCTCTACCTCTCAACCCATCTCTCTCCTTTTTTCTACCTCTATTTATCTATCTACACCCTCTCTATATATTTCCCACTCTCCCTCCCACTATCCCCCCTCTCTATCTCTCTATATAGGGTACTTGGAGAGATAGGTAGGGAGTGGGAGAGACTTGAGAGAGAGAGAGGGAGTGGGAGAGAGGGAGAGACCTGAGAGAGTGATACCTAAGAGGGATAGAGACTTAAGAGGGAGAGAGAGAGATATATAGGAAGGGAGAGAGACAAATACTTGAGAGGGAGAGAGGGAGAGAGAGATATAGGGAGGGATAGGGATACTTGAGAGGGAGAGTGGGAGAGAGGGGGAAGAGAGGGAGAGAGAGGGGGGAGAGAGAGCGAGAGAGCTATCTAGTTAGGGTGGGAAGGAGACATTTGAGAGAGAGAAAAAGACTTGAGAGGGAGACATGGATGGAGAGAGGAGAGAGAGAGAGTGGAGGAGAGATAGCTAAGAGGGATATGGAGTGTATGTGTGTGTGAGAGAGATAGATATAACAGGGAGGGAGATGGAGAGGTAGAGATAGAGAGGGAGTGGGAGGGATGAGAGAGAGAGATACTTGAGAGGGTGAGAGGGAGAGATAGATAGAGGTAGGGAAAGAGAGATATTCTTGAGAGGGAGAGAGAGAGAGAGTTGAGATGGAGAGAGATGGAGAGTGTGTGTGTGTGTGTGTGTGTGTGAGAGAGAGAGAGAGAGAGAGAGAGAGAGTGACCTAAGAGGGAGAGAGAGTAGGAGAGACCTAAGAGAGATAAACTTTAGAGGGAGAGAGACTTCAAATGGAGGGAGAGGGAGTGTGAGGTACTAGAGAGAGAGATGGAGAGACGAGAGAGAGAGTGGGAGAGAGACCTGAGAGGGAGATGAATTGTGTGTGTGAGAGAGAGACTTGAGAGAGATATCTAAGAGGGAGAGAGACTTCAGATGGAGGGAGAAAGAGAGATAGGGAGAAAGGGATTTGGAGAGTGAGAGGGAGATGGGGAGGGAGAGATAGAGAGGGAAAGGGAGTGGGAGGGACCTGAGAGATAGAGAGATACTTGAGAGGGAGAGAGGTAGATAGAGGGAGGGAGAGGGAGAGAGACATGAGATGGAGAGAGAGAGTGAGATAGAGAATGAGAGAGAGATACCTAAGAGGGAGATGAAGAGTGTGTGTGTGTGCGAGAGAGAGAGAGAGAGCAGAGAGGAGAGAGAGAGAGAGAGAGAGGGGAGAGAGAGAGAGAGATGGAGATGGAGAGTGAGACCATCATGGAAAAATAGGCCCTTAAGTGGTGAAAAATTGGAAAAAAAAAAAGGAGTTAGGAACCCGACGTAAAAATTTGAATAAGTTATCTATATTATTTCAAAAATATGTAAGAATAGAATTTGTAGAAAATTGAATGTAGTTTCTAAAATAATAGGTTTATTTCAAAAAAAAAAAAAATGGTGAGAATTTGAAATTTTAATGCAATAGTACTTAAATATTTGGGAAATAATAAGGTGTCTGTCTGACCATCCTAACCACAATAAAATGATAATATTTTTTTATAAGATTTTAGATATGAGTAGAGGATTCATGTCCCAATGTGATGCATACTTTTTTGTAATTTTTTTCCAAGTAAATAATTAATTATGAATTTTTTATTACAACTTTTTAAAAACATAAAAACTCATATGTCTAACCACCTTAATTTGGTCAAAACTTCATGAAATTCAGTTTTTTTAATCCTATAGTATGTGAAGCATAGAATGTGATTCATGTTTTAGATTCAAAAAATGTGATACCATTTGAAAGTTATAGATTTTTTTCAATCAACCTATTAATGAGGACTTTACTCGTAATTCAAATAGAAAATGAATAATAATTATTTATTAAATTAAAAGTAAATTATAATTTATATTGGTGGAAAGTTGAGAATCTTCTTTAAAAACCCTTTTCATTTCATCAATTTTGGGTGAAATTTTTTTTGTCAGCCACATACCCTACACATACCCATCATATTGCCACTTTTTGGACCATCGTGATCCTGCACATACCGTGTGATTGTGTGTGTGTGTGTGTGTGAGAGAGAGAGAGAGAGAGAGAGAGACTAAAGAGAGACTTAATCAGGAGAGAGACTTCAAAGGGAGGGAGAGAGGGAGAGCGAGAGGGGGAGATGGAGAGTGAGAGGGAGTGGGAGGGACTTTATAGAGAGAGAGGGAGTGATAGAGAGATATAAAGAGGGACAAACAGAGAGGGAATGGAGGATGGAGATAGAGGTAGAGAGATAGGTCTATAGTTCAAGGAGAGTGAGAGTGAGAAAGATAGGTCTAAAGAGGGAAAAAGAGATAAGGAAGGAGGGAGGGATGGAGAATTAGATAGTTAAGTCTAGAGTTAAATATATTAATAAGGAGAGGTATAAAGAGGTAAAAAGAGAGGAAGGGAAGGAGAAACAAGTGGAGGTATAGGTCTAGAGCTTAAGGGGAAACATAGTAAAATATACAGAGGTAGAGAAAGGGATAGAGAGACCTGGGAGGTAGGCGGTGAGTGTGAGTGTGAGTGTGTGTGTGTGTGTGTGTGTGTGTGAGAGAGAGAGAGAGAGAGAGAGAGAGAGAGAGAGAGAGAGAGAGAGAGAGAGAGAGAGAGAGAGAGAGAGAGAGAGAGAGAGACCTAAGAGGGAGAGAGGGAGGGGGAGAGACCCGAGAGAGACCTAAGAGGGAGAGAGGGAGTGGGAGAGACCTGAGAGAGACCCAAGAGGGAGAGAGGGAGTGGGAGAGACCTTAGAGAGAGAGACCTAAGAGAGAGAGGGATTGGGAGAGACCTTAGAGAGAGACCTAAGAGGGAGTGGGAGAGACATTAGAGAGAGAGACCTATGAGGGAGAGAGGGAGTGGGAGAGACCTGAGAGATAGAGATACCTAAGAGGGAGAGAGACTTAAGAGAGGGATAATTCAGAGGGAGGGAGAGAGAAAGAGAGAGGGAGAAGGGGAGATGGAGAGTGAGAGGGATATGGAGTGGGAGAGAGAGAGAGAGGGAGTGGGAGGGACCTTAGAGAGAGAGAGACGATAAGAGAAATAAATAGATATAGATATATATGGAAAGATAAAGGGAGAGAGAGGTTGCTCGATAAGATAGATAGGGGATAGGGACAAAACAAGGGATAGAGAGGGAGGGAGAGAAAGGGAGAGAGATACGTAGAAGAGGGACAGAGAAAAGATGAGGAAGAGGGATACATATGTAGAGAGGGAGAGGGAGATATATAGATAGAGGGTGACATAGAGAGATAGAGAGGGATAAGAAAATAGATAAAGAGATAGGGAGATAGATAGATATGCAAATATTCGTTGAGAATGATATGGATAGAAAGAGATAGAGATATGAGTGAGAGGGAGATTGAGCAAGAAATAGAGATAAATATATAGACTATAAGGGATGGAGGGAGATATGGAGTGAATAATATATAGAGAGAAAAAGGGTGAGAGAGGGAAAAGGATATAGATGTATTGGGGGAGAGATATGGAGATAGATGTAGAGAGATATAGATAGAAAGAGATAGAGAGAGGAGTGAGAGAGATATATAAAGAGATAGAGGTAGTCACAAAGAGATATGGATAGAGAGGGGTAGGGAGATATAGGGAGATAGAGATAGAGGGGGTAAGAATGAGAGAGAAAGAAGGTGATAGAGATAAGTAATAGAGAGAGGTATAGATAGGTGAGAAGATAGAGAGATAGAGATAGAGGTAGGTAAGGAGAAAGAGGGAGTGTGTGAATATGAGTGAGAGAGAGATATGGAGAGATATAGAGAGGGAGATATGTATTTATAAATAGATAAAAATGGAGGGAGAGGGGGGAGAGAAATAGATAGAGGAGAGAGAAATAGAGAGAAATAAAAAGAGAGTGACAAGGAGAGGGAGAGATAGGGATAGATATAGATATAACTTGAGAAATATGAAAGTGGTGTCCAAAGATAGATAAACATATAGAGAGGGAGCGATGGGAGGAGATAAAAAGAGGGAGAGGAAGAAATAGAGATAGAAAGAGGGAGATGATGAGAGAGGGGGAGATGAAGAGATAGAAAGATAAAGATATAGGAAGTGATATAGAGAGAGGTAGAGAGAGGAATATATAGAAGGGACAAGAGAGATATAGGAGGTAATAGAGAAAAGTAGTAGAGAGGGGGTAGAGATAGAGAGATAGAGATAGGGTGGGAGGAAAAGTGAGTGTATGTATATAATATTTATATGTAATAATATGCATCATATCTCATATAATATGTAATAATAAATATAAATTGAATATACTTTTCAGTAAATATAATATATATTTTAAGAATTAATATAGATAAATATTAAAGTTCTATATTTAATATTTTAATAATTTTTAATAAATGTAATATATATTTAAAAATAAATATAGATAATTTCCCAAGTATTTAAATTTCCCATTGTTACAAAGAAGCAAATGTGCATGCTAACACTTTGGAAAATAATGAAATCGATGAAATTTTTACTTATAAAGAGTTTTTGGCAAATGAATGTGCCTAGTTATTTATCATGAAATAATGCATAATTGATCTCATTTCCAATCCTTAGCATTTCAAATTTTATCTGAGGAAACATTTATTTAGAAACGACTCGATCATCAGTTTGCTCCACTTATGTCTTAATAATTTCTTGGGAGTTGCCTTGTGCCACTTGTATTCTCCTTGGTTGTTCCTTGGGACTTGCTTGCTTCATGCCTTCTGCTTAGTATGATGTTAGTTTATCTTGGGTGTACAACCATATCTAATGCCTCTAACATTCCAGGTTTTCTTGCTCATGGCTAATAGCTTGGATCTGATGTTTTTTGCCTCAACAATAGCTATTTTTTGCACATGTCTCGCATTCACATTGGCTTATTGGATGAAACTTTTTAATACTTGTAAGTACAAATCTACAAAATTCTTAAACTCAACAAACATTAGTATGGTGTTATTTTAAAACAAGCAAATAAAGTGCTCCTATGAGATTCCTAATCATGCTAGATATGCAAAAAAAACTATGAAATTTATCAAAGAAAATCAACTTAAATGAAAGCATACAAAAGAATGTTCATACCTATCCCATAGTGGATTGGTGCTACTTTGATATGGAAAGTAACCCTTTCCAAACCCCTTTTGATAAGCTTCTTGATCTTGATAAGAAGATGCAAAGATGACCTTGATACAAAATGATAATAACAAGCTAAGATGGGATGCAAGTGATGAGTTCCTATAGTGAAAATACTAAGACTATGGAGTAGAAGTGCCTTGTATTTATAGGTTGAAGGTTTGAAAAATGGAGAGATGGGAGGGATGTGGGATTAAAGAAGAGCCAATGATATTGTGACACTTGTCACATGGCTAGTGGAGGAAGGTGGAGAAAATTTTGGAGAATGTGCATGGTTAATGCATGCAGTTGAGGATTTGAGAGGTGTAAGAGAGGTTAATGCACTTGTATGAGGCATTAAATGAATATGGTTGAGATGTTTTGGAGGGAAATGGTTTGGACGAGAAAGTCAAATAAGTGGAGTAAATGAAGGAATATTCCTTGGGAATATGCCTTGGTGAGGGAAAATAAGGTAATTAGATAATTAAAGAAATTGATTTTCATGTGCAAGTGGGTGGGTTAGTCAGGGGTTAAGGTTTGACCCAGGTTGAGTCAAAAGCTATAGGATGGATAATGATGGTTAGGGGTTAATTAATTCAGATTAATTAACTTTATGGGATTCGTTGATTTATGACATTTAATTTAAATGGTTGGGTTTATTTAAATCAAATGAGGGGATGCTAGAACATTATGCTTTTAATTAAATATATTGTTTTATATAATTAAACGAGATGAAATTAGTTAGTAGAAAGTGAATTAATCAAATAAACTTAGTTACTTGATTAATAGAAGAATTTGATGATATTTGATCGAAATCAGATGCATAATGTCAGAAGTATTTGAGTGTCTACATTTTTCCCCTCTTTGAAGCAACACACCAGTTGTGTTGGTTCAAATAATAACATTGTCGAGATCGAAATTTAACAATTTCTTGATTTTTTCAGATGCCCCAATGTTGCCCTAGTGGAAAGTACACTAGTACACTACCCTCTTGAGAGATCAGGTGAAAATTTTGATTTTAGGGTTGATCTCATGACAAAGAGGTTCAAGAAGAATATATGGATGGTTAGACTAACACATCTATATTATGATGATGATGCAAATGAGATGTCTTTAAGATGCTTAGAATAACACATCTATATTATCAAAAACAACTTAAATGATTATGTGATGCATGTGAGATGAATGATGCTTCCTATTATGATGATATGTATAATATAAAAGATGGGTATGTTGATGTTTTATGAATGTAGGATGGATGCATGATAGCATGTTAGAGTGAAAGAGGATAGAAGAATGAGAGGGATCAACCCTTGATTATGAGAAGATGCAAAAGTACAACAAGTCTATCAGTCATCAATACTTTATTAGATATGATGATGAATAATGATGATGTATTGCTTATCCATGGATTGGGGATGTAAATAGCATAACTTTCCTTATTTTTGATAACACACACAAATACAATGCATCAAGGTATAGAAAACTAGGATGGAATTGTATCTAGTGGGATGGAATTTGACTCAACAATCAGATAGGAGTATTCCTATTCACACCTAGCATACAAAGCCTTTCTAGAGTGTACTTCAAAAGTTTCAAACATCTCAAATAAAAACATAGGAAGACAAAACCTTCCCATGTAATGGTCAACAAGTTTTTCAAAACATCCTCCCTACAAACCAAAAAAGGTAAGCATGACCAAGGTTATATTGCAAGAATATCCAACAAGCACAATAGAAAAAAGATAATGATCAATGCCCCATTCCTTTATCTCTAAATCATTTTTATTAGACATCATCGAGAGGTCATTGGAATGAGCACAATAAGATAAATCAAAATAAAAGATCAAGTGAACAAACAATCCAATGTTCTTCATACCTCTAGCCAAAGGGATGTGTTTTTCTTAGGATAAGTTTCCAAAGTAATTTCCAAAGATAATGCCCATTGCAGGAAGGATGCATCCTAGGACATGTTAGTGGATGGTGGAAAGTTATTTTGTTTAGGATAAGTATCCATAGTGGTTTTCCAATAGATAATTCTCATTGTAGGAAGGATACATCCTAGTACATGTTAGTGGATGGTGGAAAGTTGATAGGTTGTTCAAAATTCTATTGATATAAGGTTGATTGACATGTTTGCGAATGATCAAGAGTTTGATTTTGCATTTAAAAGTTTATTGTTTTGATTTTGATTGCATTTTAAGTTTTCTTTTTCCAATTGTTGTGGTTGTTTCTGTTTGTTTTTCCAAAAGATGAAGATGACAATTGTTTTATTATGGATGATTGATTATCATGGGTGAAGCGAATTGAGACAAATGGATTTTTTCAAATATTTGGATGTATTTGATGTTTCTGAAATGTTATGAGGCTATTTTTAAAAATTTTTGGATTATTTAAATGTTTTTGTGTTTTTGTGTTTTTTGAATGTTTTTGTGTTTTTGTGTTTTTTGAAGCTTTTTGTGTTTTTGTGTGATTTTGATTATTTGGATATCGATATGTGTGATGATATCAGTGATCTGTTTTTGGGATTTTGTTGAAAACCAAGCTAAGTTTGATTGATCTAATTTGATGGATTGATGATGATAACATTATTGAGGATACACAACAATGAAAGGATAGTGTTAAGCAACACAAGGTTTAGGATGGATATCCCAAGATGATGAGGGATTGATTGGATTTGATTGATCAAGATTGATGATGATAACATTGTTGAGGATACACAACAATTCAAGGATAGTGTTAAGCAAAAAAAGGATTGAAAAGGATATCCCAAGATGATGATGGATTGATTGGATTTGATTGATCAAGATTGATGATGATAACATTGTTGAGGATATAGAACAATGCAAGGATAGTGTTAAGAAACACAAGGATTGAAAAGGATATCCCAAGATGATGATGGATTGATTGGATTTGATTGATCAAGATTTTGAATCTTGGTTTGGAACAAAAGTTTCAAATGATTTGATGTGATGTTGAAATGTAAATTAGATTGACTGATATTGATCGTTTGGATGGATGTTTGATGAAAGATAATGCTCGATAAGGAACATCTTCTTGTAAAAATATGCTATGGACTAGTGATTTGGATTATGGCTCACAAATTCTTTGCACAATTCAATTTCATGTTTACCAATATTTGGATCACCACATAAGTTGGAAGATATAGATCAAGATTTATTCCTAAGCAAGATGTAAATATTTACCCCCAGTGTCTAGCAATGTAAGTAATGCCATGTGTGGATGCATGTATAGATGTATGGATGGATGGATATGGTAAGCACACAAAGGATTCCAAGGATTATCTTGTGATAAGGTGTTTGAATAAAGAATGTTCATTTGGATAGTGCTTCATGGCTTAGATAATGTTGGATAGGATAGGATCAATGAAAATGACTCATGTAAAAATGTTTACCATAAGTAAGTGCAAAGTGTACAACAAAATTTCATCAAGATCAAGATAATTTGGAAGATGGATGTAGATGGATGAAAATGGATTGGATAAATTCTTAATGGATGAATGAATTGATTATGGATAAGATGGATGGAATGTTAGAGTTTATTATGGATGGGATGAGATGATTCCATTTAAATAGGTCCATATGATGCTTGATTCTACTCATGAAACATGTTTAATAGGTTTTCATCATGGTACTTGCTCTAAGCGCCACCATAGTTATTTTCACTAGAGGACGATTTTTACTATTTTCATGATTTTTATTTTTTTTGGGTTTTTGTGAAAGATTTTAAGCTCATGTTGAACCACCTAGTGGTGTCGATATAGATGCTTCTTTCATAATGTGCCATTGATATCCTACTTGAAGAAGCTACTTTTCCAAGATACATGCACTTGAATAAAACTTTTGGGATTCCTGATCTACTTTGTTGATACTGGAGTTAACTTTGTCTTTGTGAACACATCGCGATAGAGTTCCTTTTGAATCCTTTTGATGAAGGGTTGTTACCAATACATGGTAAATGTGAGAATTGGATATCATGCATGGAGGAATGGACCATGGAGTGTTTTTAGGAATAAAATATGGATTGGTTGACAATTTGGAACCTTTGACTCTCCAAACATGGGAAGATGAGCAATGATGGGTGGTTATGGAAGTGTGCATGGAATTAGAACCAACTACTTGATATAGTTTGTAAATTGCTTGAGAAGCCTTCTATTTCCTTTGTGGACATCTTTGATGCATACTTTTCCCTTTTTGGATTTTCCCCATGGTCTCTTTGATTGATGGAGTTTCATAAGAATGATCTATCTTTGTACTCTTTGGTATCCATGTGTATTTGATTTGTCCATTATGATCCTTAGCATCTTTTTCTTTGATAATGGTTTTTGTGCTTTGATTAAAATCTTTCTTTTGATGTTGGTCCCAAATCATGGATGGGGTGATGGGTGGATGAAGATTCATGACGTGGTTGGTTGTAGTATTGGCATCGATTTCATCATAAGGATTCTTCATGTTCCCTATGTTGACGTTTGCACTAGATAAAATTGCCACCAGTATTATAGAGGTATCACTAATATTTTTAGATCCCTTAATTGTTGAATAACAAAGACCTTGACACTTAGGATTGCTAGTAATCTGCATTGGTTCTAGGATTCCCTATTCATGTAGGCCTAATCCTTTGCCTTGATAATTCATATTTTGAAACATTTTATTTGAAATAGGATATGATTTACCTTGGAAACAATGTGCTAATCCTTCTCTACTCTGTTGTGAATATTCAAAGGTGAAAAATTCTTCATTGATAAGATAGCTTTCCCTAAAAAGGGAAAGTGATCCAAGTTTATAAGTGATAGGATCCTCCATAAGTGGGACAACTTCCTGATTCATATCTTTGGCTTGATCTTGTGAAATATACATTTGAATGCTTTCTTAAGAGGTGTTGATGATTCACTGCCCACGTAAAATTCTTCCTCATGATTTGTTTTTGATATGCCTTCATAGGATGTTTTTGATTCACAACTTCTGTAGAAGCCTTCTTCATGACCCATTTCTGATATGTCTCTATATTTTTCTATATCTTGATCATGTGTACAAATGTTAAGAGTAGGAGACTGTTGTTCCTTGGTAATGATATCAAGATTATGAGACTCTTGTTTTGAATGATGACCATCTACATGTCCATTAGGAGTAAGAATCTCATGGGTAGATGGAGGAATATGTGATATATGGATATGATCATTATTTGCAACATCTTGTATAGATTGGAGAGTGTCCATTAGATCATTGCAGTATCTTGGAGATACAAATTCTTGATCTTGATTAATTTCAAAATTGTTGTTGACATGATTTGGATCAAGTTCTTGACATGGGTCAGTTTCAAAGGATGGATTGCTTACAAAGGGTTCTTTGATGTCTTCATTAGGAAGTGGCCCAATGTCCTCTTGAGCTTTGAGTGGATTTTGATCAAGTATGAAGTTGAATATTCCTTCAATATTTGTAACCATGAGATCAAAGGATGTCAATATTTCTTGGAAAGGACCATTGCTAGACTTTGGTGAAAGTTGTTGATCATGTTTTGGAATGAATTCTTGAGATATTTCCTCGAACTCATTGGATGATGTAGAGGTATTGTCAAAATGATCATTGGTGGATGGATCTTGGATTATGTCAATAGGATCAAATAATTTTAACACTCCTTGAAATAGATCATTGTTTGAGGGGTTCTAATCATGACTAAAAAGTGACTCTTGATGTATGTTGATTTGATGGTTGGATTAGGTGGAATCATCTTCAAGGTGCCCATTGATGGATAGATCTTGATCATTGTTTTCAACAATTGTGGTGGAAATATTGTCAATGTTTTCAACCATAGGATCAAATGATGTTAACATTTCTTGAATTGGACCATTGTTGGGTATTGTTTGTGGATTTTGATCATGATTGAAAAGTGACTCTTGATATATGTTGATTTGATTGTTGGATGAGGTAGAAACATCTTCAAGGTGCTCGTTAGATTGTCACTGTTATCACTAGTGCTTGAATCCTAATCATTTTCATCAATAATTATTTTCCATTGATCAATAAGGTCTTGATGATATTTTTGAGTTGAATACAATTTGATGTTTTATGAATTTTTTTCTCTATGATACTCATAATAAGATCTACCCCTATTCCAAGGGAAGTTGAAAGAATTTTCTTTTGGAAGAGTGATGAGTTTTGCATTAACTAATTCTCTTAGCACTGATTCCATTGGCACTCTAAAAGGAGTGTATTCATGTTTGTGATCTTGTGAGATTGTTGCTTGTTGAGGTGATTCTTGCTGTGATTGATCTTGCATATGTGGTGATTGATCTTCGACATGTGATGATTGGGTTTGTTGTTGATGTTGATCTTGATATCCAACCTCTTGACATTGGAGATATTGTTCTTGATGTGGTTGTGGACACAACTCAATGCTTTGATGACATGGTTTGACCAATGGAAGAGTGTGTATATGTTTGGGTGGATATGTGTCTTGGTGCAATGACTCAACTATTTTTGTAAGTGAAGCAATTTGATCTCGCAAATTTTATCTTGACACCATTGATATAGTTGATTTGGTTTTTGTTCAAACAAATTTGGAATGTATACTTGTGGTGTTTGTATGGGATCATGGAAAAATTGATTTTGGACAATGTTATGATTTGGGATGATGTTTAGATTTGGCATTATAGGTTGAACTTGAACATTGTTGTGGTTGGGAATCACATTGCTTTGATTTAGGTAACTTTGATTTTACATGGTGTTACCTTGACTTGGATTAATACATGGAGTCATTAACATATTGTTTGGACTTTGAACAACATTTGTATGATTTGCAAACATATCTATCCCAAAGTTTACCAAGTGTGGATTTCAAATGTTCATGTTTGGTAAAGTTGTACTTGGTATATTCACATTTGGCATGTATGGATTGGATGGGATAATGTTGTTTTGTTGATGACTCATGTACTAATTGTTTGGTTTATAGATTTTTAAGTTTTGACATTGATTTAAATCTATTATAGGGAAAGGTGTTCTAAAATTTAGATCGGGCGTACTCATATTTTTTGTAACATTGAGGTTTGTACGAGATAATGATGTTGTTGGCCTCCTACAATGATTTAACAACTAAGCCCTTACAATTGTGATTCAAAGATTGGACATCTAAATTGAATAGCCATTTCAATCATCATGAAGGCACATTTAACTTGTCAACCCAAGGATGTGAACTTGAAATGGGTCAGCACAGTATGTGCACTAAGGATCCAAAGTAGCCATATTCATTCTACAACCAAGAAAAACATAATGATGAAGGTAAATTGCTTGGAAAGGAATAACATAAATATTAAACATCAACCAACAACTATACTAAGTTGAAATGCATGACATAAATGAAAATATATGCAAACAAATAGGAAACTACTCTATTTGCTTTGGCTACAGGAAAAGTCAGAAAATGGAATTCTAGTGGCTACAGGAATAGTTAGTGCAAGATTCTTAACTAATTATTGAACAGAGAGCAATAACTAAACTAATACTAAACTAAAGGATGAAATGATCACCAAGTGGCCCCCCTTAGATGAGTATCCTCTAAAACTAATGTAAACTTAGATGCACAAACTTATAACTTCATCTTATTCTTTGGAAAAGGGCTAGTGCATGAAGTTGGGTACCAATTTTCTAGCCACTTTTAAAAAAAGTTTTAAAAAACGTGCTCGCGTTATAACTCGAGCGTGTTATAATGCACTCACCTTATTTCACATTAAAAAAAAAAAAAGTGAAAGTATTTGCCTTGGAATACCAACCCAAAGGCTTGGAGAGAATTCCCAACAAGGCTAGAGACGTTTTTTTGCAAATTCTACAATTTTTCACATAATCGGGTATGTGCTCACCATCAAGATTGCATCTAGTTCAATATCAACAAAATCAAAAACATGGGTAATGTTAGGTTCTCTCTTAGCTATCCAATGATGTAATTTTTTTCACTTTTTGACAATGTTAAGCCTTTCATCCATAATTTCTTTTGTTTGTATGTCTTTTTTTCCAAAAAGCAGTGTGTGGTGTTTTTTTTGTTATAAATTAACCATTCATTAAAATTTCAAATAAATTTCATTTTTAGAAACTAGACTCCATTCTACAAATTTAAAGAAAAGAAAAAAAATCAATTATTTTCCAAAATTTGTAGGGGAGCACGGCCAAAATTCTACTTTTCAGGAAGTGCCCACTTAGAAAATTAGTAAAAAATCAAATATTCATTAAAAAATTATCAAAAAAATTGTGCATCAACTAGATACTATCAGCTAACTTCTGACCATAGCAATTTTAAAAATACTACAAAAAAGTTCACCGTACTTAGGTCGTACAAGAGTTGCTATATTATGTTTTTCTGACAAAAACAACACCAATTTGTGTACATCCCTCTTTTGAACCCCTTAATCTCAACTATTTTCAAAATAAATTAGTATTTTAGAAAGTAGACTCAGAGCACTTCGATCCTTGTTTTTGTTCCATCTCAAAATTTTGAGTGTAACTATCCTCAATTTCACATCCAAGGTCAACATTTCTTGATTTCAGAAAAAAAGTGGCCACTTAAGCCCCCTTTTTGGGAACCATCTTGGTGCACTTACCCAAAACATGAGTACAATAGAGAAGTGTAACTATATTGCTGAAAACTAAGAATGTAAGTACATCATTAGATCACACAACCTTTTGAAAAGGAGCATTTGAGTCTTATTTATAGGAAAAGAAGCTAACTAATCACCTAGAAAAGTCATCAAATCTAATAGATTATGAGGATGCCGCTTTAGGGAAAGCACAAAAAGTGGAGAGGTGATTATGCATGAGAAAAATCTAGTCATACATGCTTGCCTCAATGTAGATTTAGCACAACAGTAATGCCTATATTCTCCCAACAGTAATAAAGACCATTTACAAGGTGGTTATAACTCAATTTGCATAAGGAATCTCCCACCATCGAACTCCATTGACCTTTGAATGATTCCTTTTTTTGAAGATTATGGTGAATGACCAGCTAGAAGAATCTTCTCAATTTAGTGGCCTCTAATCATATGTACATGGAAATATTAGTATGCACAATAATTGCATATCTATAACCATCTTAAAAAATATTCATTAATCCACACGTAGAATAAACACAAATAGTCTGTATAACATGTCAATGTCATTAAAAATTTGCAGAAATAAAATTAGGCCCAATGCCTATGGTTTTGAGGAAATATAAACATTCAAACATCAAGGTTCATGACAACTTCAAAAAATAGATCATAAATTCTACCAAAATTAAACCATAAACTAGACTCATCATTCCTCCCCAACCTAAATTTTTGCTGGTCCTATAGCAAGGGAAGGGTTGTTCTTCTGCTTAGTCAATTCCCTAAAATTTGCAACAAACAACTATCCTACATTAGTCTTTGTTGTGCATGAATTAGGATCCCAATAGAACCCTTGTTGTCTATCCAATCTATTCCATCTCTATCTATCTGTAGTAATATCATAGTGATTAAACCTAAAATTTGGCATGGGCCACATCAGGATGGGTGTCTGACAAGTCAGTGGTGCCAAAATTGTCCATTTTTCCTTCCAATCTGTATATATCTGTCAATTTTTTTAAGTGTTGCAACATAGTTTTGTATAGAGTGAGGCTCATTTTTTTTAGCTCATGAGTCAGGTTGTTCCATCTTTGTGATAGGTATCTTTTCATAGTTTCCTCTTTTACTTTTACCACCACCTCATATTCAATGTAAACTACTTCTATCCAAGGCATGATCCTATTACCATAGCTAGGTTTGAGAATAATTTTGTGCCAATACCCATAAATGTCCCTTGGGTTTCTTGATTTAGCCCTAATGGGAAGGGGGATGTTGGATTCCATTTGCTTATTAGCCTCATATTGTTGTCCCCAACTGATCTCATTTTGTACCCAAGACATGAATGCCCTTAATTGGACATCCCCTACATATAACAGTGGATTCCAATCATGGTCTTGAGTCACAACATAATTATGCAAATAGAATTCACACAAAGAACTCTTCATCTCAGGGGAAGCAATCTGATAAGAATTGAAAAATTCAATAGGAGTCTTAATGGAAGGGTTCAAACATAAGACAATCCTTTCCAACTTAAAAGAAAGATATTTCTCCTTCAAATGCAAAGCATAGACCCTTGGAGGAGTCCTGCATTCTACTATTTGGGGTACCAAGGCTATCATATCATCCACCTTCTTCTTTAAAGTAGCAATTTCTACATCCTTGTCTTCAATCTTCTTATCTCTCTTTTGAATTTCCTTCTTCATCTTGTGTTTCTCCTCCTTCCATTCTTCTTCCCTTCTTTGCATTTCTTTGCATAAATGCATAGCTACCATGTGCATTGAAAAATCAGGGGGGTTATGTATTCCTACAAACATTTTTCCTAGCATTGATACTTGCTCTTCATATAGTACTAGTTGTAGGGATCCAGGTTCCTATTATTGCTCATGTTGTAGGAACTCTTGTTGCAGGATCTCTTGTTGTAGGAAATCCTAATTTTCCTCATACCCTTGATTCTCAACTTGTACTACAATATCAACAATAGTTGCCAATGTTATGTTTGCTTCTTTCTCAAATATGTCATCTTCCTTGACATTCACCTGCCCCATTGGAGATTTTGTGTCCCCCTGTGATATTTCTTTAGAATTAGGGCTTTCTTGCAGAGGCATATCAAAGGATGGTTTGACTGGTCTTGATTTCTTGGGAGGGATTTCACATTTTTATTTGGTTGTAGGATGAACAATGTTAGCCTTCTGCTTCTTATAGCTTCGTACTTCTTTTTTTGCTGACTACTTTTTAGCTTTTCCTTTTCTTATTTTTGCTTCTCTTCTATGCCCTATTTTTCATTAGGATGCCAAGAGGAACATCATCATAAGAATCTGGAGAGGAACTTTCTTTTTCTGAGTGCTCTTTCTCAGAAGAAATAATCTTTATGGTTTGTTGTACTGCAGGAGGGTTTGCACTAGGGTGCACCAAGAGTGGCTTCAACCATGCTTAATCTCCTACTAGACCTATGGGGTTGAGGTAAAACCATAGGTCACAAATGCTCTATTCTAATTTGATCAATATTTATGAATTCTTCCCAAGTCATCTTAGATACAACATGTAGAGACTTCTCAACTAGCAATTTAATCAAACAATGGTGGGAAACAGAATTGTCCCTACCTTTCTAAGTCTCGGCTGCCATGATTGAAAGAAGGTGGTAAAGCACATTTGACACATTCATCCTCCTCTTGTGCCTCATGTGATTCAATACTTTTAAGTGCACAAAATGTAGATGCGACTGGCATCCTTCACAGGTGATATATTTTATAACATAAACAACTATTTGCTTCCATGGCTCAGGTAGAGAGGTTATTTTTGCACCTTGTTTGTCCACACTCAATGGAGGGTCACTAGGTTTTGTAAATTCAGCCTTAGCTGACCTAGCGTCTCTGGAAGCAGGGTAATTTTCACCGTCGATAAGCAACCTGTAACCTCTAAAATTCTTTCTTCAGTAGCCAATACTTCCAACCCTTTTACTATGGCTTTTCCCCTAGACAATGTCTAGGTAAATTCTAATGCAATGTCTTCATTAAAAACATTCAACTTTAGGAAGTAGTCTAACCAGCCACAGTTTCCAAATTTAACTTGTGAAGGTGCATCCTATAGTAATACGTCATGAACCATGGGTTCATTCCCGATTAACCCACCTCCCATTGTCTACAATCAATAATGACTCTGCAAAGTTTTCCTTCCTGCAACACTGCCAAATTTCCAATGCCAATGTCATCTGAATTTTCCCTTTTTGTTTTACCTTTTCTTTCTTTCTATTTTACCTTTTGGTGACTTAAGATTATGACAGGATCAATAATGGTAGTAAAGGAGTAATAAAGGAAGGTTATGATGGAAAAAAATGGTGGTGGCGGATGGTGTCACCTCATACATACGAGTTGTCAACTCACTCAAAATTCAAATTGGCTTGATTTAAACTTTGCTGACGTAGACTAGCATGGACTGGCATGTGGGAAAAGTACTCACATATTTCCCCCCCAACCTAAATTTGAGTATGTGTTCTCACATGCGAGGTGGTAAGGATTATTTGACAGGGACGGGGAATAATGACATGCTATGGTGAATGCCCATAATAATTCACAACAATTAAATGAATTAACTAAAGACAATTAAGATATAGCAATTAATGTGCACATACTTGGATTCATTGAAGATTTGTTGCAAAGATTGTGGAGAAAGTACAAGTCATCTTTTAAGAAATAAGTTGAGCAATTAGTGAAAATGAAGGGGATTGAGGTGAAGTGGAATGAAGTGAAGTGATGGAAGAGAGAGAAAGGTGGATATGGATGGGCAAATGGGTGGAGAAGTGGACTCCCACAGGAGTGGAAGTCTTTATTATGACAAGTACATACCTTAATTAGCCAAAAGGAGGGACACTAGGTCCACTTCCCTCGACTGTAGGAAACTCAGGTGTTGCATGCTGAGTGAATTGTTGTAGGAAATCCTCCTTGGAAGTTGGGTTTTGATACAATCTGAGGTGATGACCATTGACAAGCAGCTTAAATCTAACTGGCTTAATAGTAGTAAGTTGAACAACACCATTGGGGCACACTTCAGCAACCTTAGAGTGTCCTAACCACCTTGTCTACAATTTTCCTGTATTATCCTAATACCTCTAGTCATAGAGCAGGGCCCAATATTTTGGTTGGAATTTCTTGTCTTTGATGAATTTGTCATGCCACCTTATTCTTTGATTCTATACTACCTCTATGTGATGCAAGGTTGATCTCCTCATCTCATCCAAAGCATTAAGCTACATGATTCTTTCTCTTTGTTCCTCAGAGATATCCATCCCCAAGTCTACTATAGTCCTAAGAGTCTTATGTTCAAATTAAATGGGCATCATAGTTGTCTTTCCATACAAAAACTCAAATGGAGTGAAGCCTATAGTTTTTCTCCAGGTAGTTTTGTAGGCCCAAACAACTTTTGGTAGCCTGTTGGCCCAATCCTTTTTATGAATAGCCACTATTTTGGTTAGGATGGCTTCAATCTTCCTGTTAGTCACCTCAACTTGGCCATTGTCCTGGGGTTGATAAGGAGTAGACTTCATGTGTCTTATGTTGTACTTATTAACCAATGTTGCAACAAGGGTTGATGTGAATTAAGCCCCTTGATCAGTCACTATTTCTCTTGGAACTCCATACCTTGTTAAAATCTCCTCATAAATAAATTCAACAACCTTGTTGTCTCTTGCATGCTTCATGGCCTTAAATTCTACCCACTTAGTTACATAATTAGTGCAAAATAAGATATAAGACTTACCATTTGATGGACCGTCAATGGGTCCTACAAAATCTAGTCCCCATTTGTCAAATGGAGTGATTACTACTTGAGGGAAAAGTGGCATCTCATCAGATTTGATTGGTCGGCCCATTCTCTAGCATCTACCACATTTTTCTTGTATACCTTCCTACATCCTTGTGGATTGTTGGCCAGTAATATCTTGTGTTCAAAATTTTCATTATTGTCCTCTTGGCTGCAAAATGTCCTCCACATGGTTTGTTGTAGCGTGCATGAAAAATATCATATGTCTCATCTTCCCTCACACATCTCTTCATGACATGGTCTAGTCCAGTATAAAATAAACATCCAACAATCCATGAAAAAGGAAAATATTTTTCAATGAGCACCCTTCTCTATTTTGGAGAGAAGTGAGGAGGAACTCTCCTTGTGACCAAATAATTAGGTATGTCAGCATACCAAGGTGTTTACACATTGATGGAGAATAGATACTCGTCAATAAAAGAGTCATCTATGGCTTGATTGTCCCTTGATGTAGTTAGCCTTGAAAGAAAATTGACAAAAATGTTGGCCTTCCCTAGTTTATCCACAATGGTTATGTTAAACTCCTGCATCAACAACAACCATCTTTCCAACCTACCTATGATTAGGGGTTTATTCATGAGATATCTAATGGCTGCATGATTAGTTTGCACAAATATTTAGTAACCTGTTATATAGTGCCTAATTTTTTTCAGGGCATAGAACACTGCCAACATTTCTTTTTATGTCATTGTATAGTTGAATTCAACTCCTTGCAAATTTTTGCTAACAAAATAAATGGAATTCTTAATGGTTCCTTCTTTCTGCCCTAAAATTGCTCCTATGGCATAATTTGATGCATCTGTATGGATGTGGAAAGGAATCTCCCAATTAGGTCCTTTGAGTACAGTTGCATGAGTCAAAGCTACCTTCAAATCAGAAAATGCTTTGTCATAGTCTTTCATCCATTGAAATTCAACATCTTTGGTGAGAAGAGTATACAATGGTGCTATTATTTTGCTAAAATCCTTGATGAACCACCTATAGTAGCTTGCATGTCCCAAGAAACTCCTAACATCTTTTCTTTTTGCAGGTGTGGGAAGATTTTTGATCACCTCAATCTTTGTAGGACCTACTTGAATTCCTTTATGAGAGATGTAGTTTCCAAGAACTACACCTTTCTACATCATCATAAAACACTTTTCACTGTTTAGAGATAGATTTTGAGCTTCACATCTCTATAGGAATCTCCTAATATTCTCCAATGATTCTTTGAAATCAATACCATGGGTGGTAAAGTCATCCATGTAAATTTCCATGCAATCATGAGAAATTTCTAAAAATATGCTAATGACTACCCTCTAAAAAATTGTAGGTGCATTCCATAAGCCAAATGAAAGTAATGAGTAGGCATAGGTTCCCCATGGAAAATTAAAGGTAGTATTCTCCTATCCCTAAGGTGCAATTTGGATATAGTTGTAGCCGCTAAATCCATCTAGAAAAGAAAAGTACTACTTTCCTACAAGTGAGTCCAAAACTTGATCTATTAAAGGTAAGGGAAAATGGTCCTTTTTGGTGGCAACATTGATTTCCTTGTAATCAACACAAACTAACCATTTCCATCCTTTCTTGGGAACAACCACCAATGGAGACACCCACTAGCTATCTAAAATGGGGTAGATAAATCCTTCAACTAGCAATTTTTGTATCACTCCTTTTACAATTTATCTTAGTGCAGGGTTAATTCTTCTTTGTGGCTGTCTAACTAGGGTGAAATAATCTTTGATGTAAATTATATGAGTGCAAAGCTTAGTGTACAATCCCTTCATATCATGATAGTCCCAAAAAAATTCATGTAGGTGGGTCCTCTATAAGTTTTCCAATAACAACTATTGTTCTTCATTTAGTTTGTTGTTAATATTCAGATATTTTCCTTCTGACACCTGCACTTGTGTAGTTAACTCTATCATAGATGCTTCATTAATACATGGTACCTTGAGTTCATATGGAAGATATATATGTGACATACCTATTGCTATAGGATGAATGTCTATAGGAAGAGCGGCTTCAGGAAGAGTGGCTGCAGGAAGAGAAACTATAGGAAGAGCAGGCGAGAAACAAAATGAGAAGATGATGCTTCCTCTACTTCACAGTGATTTTGAATGATGTTAGCCAATAATTAATCTTCATCTTGAAGCTGCATGAAAGAGTTTCTACCTAACATCATAAGATGCACCAAAAAATTAACTTCCCCGACCTCTTCACCAACATGTGGCCATACTAAATTATCCTCATCATGGGATGGTTGAGCAAGAGGATAAATAAATTTTTTTTTGGTGCTCTTCCCATTAGAAATGGTCATGTCTCATATCCTGCATCCAATATATACATCTGTTGTTTCTAACCATTGCCTTCCAAGAATAATGGGATACCCGCCTAGTGTAGCTTTGGGAGAAAGAATCATGAAATTTTCTAGGTACTCCTAGGAGTCTAGAATTACCACAAGATCCTCTGTGATACCATTAGGATTAATAGTAGAACTATCAGCAAGCTACAAGATAGTAGGAGTAGATCTCATGCTTGCAACGTTTATTTGTTGTAGGATGTCCTTAGTCATTACATTTATTGCTACCCACAAATCAATCAGATTATTCTTTATTTGGATCCCATTTATAAAAACTCCTACCACATGACTACTTAGGTCATTATACTTAGGGAAAAACTTTCCCAAGCATGATTTCAACTAGCTACCCCACCACATGAACCATAGTGGGGTATTTCCTTTTCCTACCTGGCTTCTTGAGGCATGCTTCCTTGATTTCCTTGCCATAGATTGGAACATATTTTATGGGATAGAATAGGGGTATCTGGACACATATATGCTTCAACTGATCTACAATGTCAAAATTTGTGTTCTCCTTTTCTTCATTTTTTTGCATAGTTTCCAACCTTCGAGGAAATGGGGTTTTTGTGAAGTCTGGTTTACTGAAACTGGTTCAAGATTCTTAGGTGCATTGGGCCAAATGGGGGTATTCAGAGACTCCTCTTCTTCCACAAGAAGCTCAGTGATAATAGGTGTGGAAGGAGCTAGTAAAGTAGTTCCTAAACACAAGTGGACGTCACTCACACTCACAATATATGTAGGAAATTGTTTTGAATCAGCAGAGTATACATGCTATTGCTATGGTTTATTATTTGAATTGGGTGTGGGTTGAGCTAGTAGTTGAGTAGGTTTAGTTGGATTTGAACTTGAACTAGTAGGAGGAGGCATTATAGTAGGTTGTTAGGGATGAGAAGGTGGATACATGTAACTATTTAGTTGGTTTGGCAATTGCTATCCTCCCCTCCATTCATGATTTGTCTACTACCAATTTCCTAGGGGGTGGCTACCAACTTTCTTGAAACTACTGCCAATTCCCCTAAGGTTGCTGCCACTGGGGTTGAGATTTTGATGATTGGTCCAAGTATTAGGAGGGTTACCCCAAGCCTACAGTGGATATCATACATAGTTGGATGGATATGGGGGTTTCCATTGGTTACCAGATGAATAAGAATTGAAATATGGCCCAACAAAAGAGAGTGGATCTAGTGGCATAACTTTTCTTGGAGCTCAAGACCTCCTTTGTGCAACATAGTAGACTTCATCTTCTTTAATATGGATTGGTTTTAACTCATGTGGAATCTGCTTACTTTCAATATTAGCTACCATCTTTCATTTGTAGTCCTTATTTTGTTTGCAATGGGAGAAATACTCTACCAACATTACCTTTTCCTCCTCTTGTTTCTTCTTTGCCTAAAGTGTATCCAACTGAGTAGCTAGATTGTTTATGATGTCCTGCTTGAAGTCTGCCATAAAATGAGTAATCTCCATTCTTGAAACTCCACTGGTAGATGACTTACCCATAGAATATTGGTAAGCTCTCCCTTTCTTTCAAGGTTCCCTAGAGTAGCTCTAGCATATCTTCTGGATATCCTCCCAAGGAACTTGGGAGATATCTCTCCTCCCATTAGGTCCAAGGCATCAGTGTAGCTATCATTAATTCCTCTCAGGAAAAGTAGCTTTTTTGAGTCTTCATTGAGTGTATGGTGTGGAGATTTATGTAGGAAAAATAGAAACCTTGCAAAGATGACTTACCCATAGAATATTGGTAAGCTCTCCCTTTCTTTGAAGCTTCCATAGAGTAGTTCTAGCATATCTTCTTGATATCCTCCCAAGGAACTTGGGAGATATCTCTCCTCCCATTAGGTCCAAGGCATCAGTGTAGCTGACATTAATTCCTCTCAGGAAAACAACTTTTTTGAGTTTTCATTGACTGTATGGTGTGGAGATTTATGTAGGAAAAATAGAAACCTTGTAATGTAATTCTCTAGGCTCTCATCTTCCTTTTGTTGCATCCTTAAAATGTCATCTCCTCTCATGTCACTGCCCCTACAATACTCTTTGTATTTATCAAGGAATTATGTCTTCATGTCATCCTATGTCTCCATAGTATTTTTGCCTAGGCTCATGAACCATCTTAATGCAGCTTCTTTTAGAGTGGTAGGAAATATCTTGAACCTATGGGCATCAGTGGTATAGTCATAACTCTTGCAGAGTATGTCAAACTCGAACAATACGGTATCAGGATCTTCTGTGACAAGTCCATGGAACTTAGGAAGGATTGAAGTAGGGATATTTTTGAGGTTTTCTATTTAATTTTGATGAGAAATGGGAAAGGAAAATCTAGTTGATTAGGTCTCTTTCTATTTTCATCATCCATGCCTGCTTGATGTAGTTCCAAAGCAAAGGGATTCTCAAGCTGATTTTGATCTTCTAAGGAAATTTTAAAACTAGTCAGATCAGGAAATGCATCAACAAACAAGTGTGGATCTTCTTCCTCTTCTTCTCTTGGTAGGTTCTGATATTCAACTAGCTGGAATGGATCAATATTTTTAAGAAGGAATCTCCCATAAGCATCTCTTCTCCTTCCTCTATGCATGCAATATCAACTCACTATTAGCCAGTTCACACAAAGAATTGGTAAAGAATAAGGGGGGTCATTACTTCCTAAATGAGGGGTATACCAAGAACAAATTTTATAATTACTACAAAAAGAAAGATATAAATGACTCTAAAGAACTCCCTAGTTTGACACCATCCCTGAAAATGATGTCAAAAATGTTAACCTCCTACACTGATTTAACAACTAAGCCCTTACAACTGTGATTTAGAGATTGGACATCTAAATTAAATAGCTATTTCAATCATCAATAAGGTGCATATAACTTGTCAACCTAGGGATGTGAACTTGAAATGGGTCAGCACAATATGTGCACTAAGGATCCAAAGTAGCCATATTCATTCTACAACCAAGAAAAACATAATGTTGAAGGTAAATTGGTTGGAAAGGAATAACATAAATATTGAACATAAACCAACAACTATACTAAGTTGAAATGCATGACAGAAATGAAAATCTGAGCAAAAAAATAGGAAACTACTCTGGCTACTTTGGTTGTAGGAACAGTCACAAAATATAATTCTAGTGGTTGTGGGAACAATCAGTGCTAGATTCTTAACTAATTATTGAACAAAGAGTAATAACTAAACTAATACTAAACTAAAGGATGGAATTCTCACCAAATGGGCTCCCTTGGATGAGTATCCTCTAAAACTAATGTAAACTTAGATGCACAGACTTATAACTTCATCTTATTCTTTGGAAAACATGAGTACAATAGAGCAGCGTAATTGTATTGCTAAAAAATAAGAATGCAAGTACATCATTAGATCACACAACCTTCTGAGAAGGAGCATCAAAGTATTATTTATAGGAAAAGAAGCTACTAACTAATCACCTAGCAAGGTAGTCAACTCCAATAGATTAGGAGGATGCCACTTTAGGGAAAACACAAAAAGCGAAGAGGCAGTTACACATGCATGGAATCTGGTCAGACATGCTTTCCTCAACACAAATTTAGCACAACAATAACACCTATATTCACTCAACAACAATAACAACCATTTACAAGGTAGTTACAACTTGATTTGCATGAGGAATCTCCCACCATCGACCTCCATTGACCTTTGAATGATTCCTTTTGTTGAAAATTATGGTGAATGAGTAGCAGGAAAAATCTTCTCAATTTAGTGGCCTCTAATCATATCTGCATGGCAATATTAGTACGCACAATAATTGCATATATATAACCATCTTAAAGAACATTCATTAATCCACATGTAAAATTAACACATATAGTCCATATAACATGTCAATGCCATTAAAGATTTTAAAAAATAAAATTAGGCCCAATGTTTATGGTTTTGACGAAATATAAACATTCAAACATCAAGTTCTATAACAACTTCAACAAATAGATCATAAATTCTACCAAAATTAAACCATAAACTAGACTCATTAGATGCCATGTATGGATTGTATAAATGTGAGTTTTGATAATTTACTAGCATTGTAAGGATCTGATAGTTTGGTTGATTTAGATTACTCATGATGTATGAATCAAGTTTATATTACATGTTATTCTTGTGTTTTGACCTTGTTGACCTCTAAGGGATTTAGGACCAATGATGAGATGAAGGATGGAAGGGGTGAATGATATAGGTGTTGAAATTTTAGGAAATTTGGAGCAATACTAGACTTTAGGATTTTCTTTTGATTGGTTTGATTTGGATAATGAACTTGTAAACCCTAAGATGTTAGATGTGATCTAAGGATGCACTTGTTCAAAGGGGTGCTGATTTAACTAGAGGTATGAGAAAGGATGCATTCTCACACTCCTAACTAAACAAGGTGATTTTTATTTTTATGATCTACCAAAGTATAGAATGATGTTTCCAAAGCATTAAAGTTGTTTGAGGAATGGAGATGATAAATGTTTGGGATGGATGAAGTGTTTAATTTGATCCTAAATGAACTTGACAAGGACCTTGTTTACAAGACCAAGATAGTCAAGACCATGCTTTACCCTATGAGTGGTTCAAACCAAAAAGACCCATTTTTTGCTTGGAAGACTATAAGACAAAAGATAACAAGCACATGTGTGGGATTTAATTGATTTAATCTTGGTTAATGACTTTCTTTTATTGCATCCACACTTATTGTTTAACTTTCAAACTAAATGTCTATGTATTAATTTATTTTCATCCCATAAGGTCCATTATGTGGAAATCAAGAGAATCAAGGAAATAGTTCCCTAATGTTGAATTTAGAGAGAGAAAATTGAGATATGGGCCCAAATTTTTAAAATCCTCTAAGGATAATAATCCCTAGGGACAAGCAGTAACACATGGACTCTTCAAGGATATTTTCTCTTTCCAAAGGGTTTTGAAATTTTGATGATTTTGTTGAATGTTTGTTTTCCAATGTTTTAGATCCATGAGAAGTGTTTTTATTCCAAAATAATGCACAACCCTAGGATAGAAAAGATAATATTTGTTGACTTCCCACTTGGATTTCTCTAGCTGCACTTATTCAGAGTGGAAGATTAGAAGCTTGACCACACTGGCTCCCTCCATGACACTTACTTCTACGGGTAAGCCAAGCTTCGAGTTCTCATGAATCTCCCATGACAATATCTTCATCTCTACTAAGAACCACAAGTATGTGGGATGACTTCAAAGGTCCAACCTCTTGACATCAACAAATAATAGGGTTTTTGGCTTTTATACAGATTGGTTCATAATCAAGGTACTTGTTTAGATGGCCACACGAGAGGAAAGATCAACCCATATAAAGAGTATCACCTTCTTGTTAGTAGGAGAGTATGTAATGTTGAGTTTCCTCAATATTCAAATTTATATACCAATTTGGAGTAGCTTTGTGTTTAGATCATTATCGGTTTGAGTTGTTCCCTTGGGGTGAGTAATTTTTCCCACCAAGTTAGGCTCGCTAAAGGTAAACAAAAATGAAGGAGTAAATTTGTAGTTCAAATACCTAATGCACTTAGGAGGGAACACACAAAATTTCTTTTCTTCATGCTTGCATGATTTTTTCAATTTTAAACCCAAACTTGAAGTGTGGAGGCAATCTTTTAGACAACCTAATGTCACTAAACTGATTTTGTTTCTCAAAATCATGGTGAAGCATGAGAGAAGTGCATACACATTCAAATGACACAAGTTTGCAAAGAAGATTATAGAAAAAAGAAAAAATGAATTCTTTTGTCCTCAAAGGAAGTAATGAGTTTTTTTTATAGCACCAAAAGTAAATGTTGAAGTTGTTTGTTCAATTTTAACTCAAAATCAAAGTCAATAATAAGTTTCTAAGTTCAATTTTAGCCAAACTTTGAAAAAAATCAATCAATGATTAATTTTAAACCCAAATTGATCTAGTTGGCCTAAAATAGAAAATAAAAGCATTAATGCATGCCCTAGATTATTACAATAAGTATTTAGAAATGCTTTTTTCAAGTTCAATGTCCACTTTTCCAACTCAAATTTTGCTATTTGATTCTCATGAGAGAGACCACCTTTGTTTCTTGATACAATCCTCCAAACATTATTGTATACACCTAAAAATGGTCTGGAGAATCTAATTAATTAAATATGATTTATTTGATTAATTAATCTTAATTTATCTACTTAGTAAATATATAGAAATATTTATTTATATTAAGTTCACTATTAATTCTTCTATTTTATCATATTATTTCATCTTAACTAAATAAACAAAATTAAATACTTTGTTTTATTTAATTATTATCATTATTATAATTTGTCCATTAAATTCTATCTTAAATTAAAAATATAACTTCAATAGTTGGTATTATTTAATTATCTCATCACATTTCTTCTTAATTAAATAAAGATATCCTAAAATATTTAATTTAATTATCATATTCCTTCTATTTTAATTTAATAAACAACTTCTATAGTTTGTTTTATTAAATTTATTTATCTCTTTTTTTGCTAAAATTGAATAAAATCATAAAATATTCAAATAAAAACATAAATCAATATTCCTCTATTCACTCACCAATAAAATTAGATTTTTCAAATCTAATTAATACAACTGACATTCACGGGAAAAGCCTCAGGGACAAACTTGCAGGCGATCCTCTCAATCTTCTTCCTCAAATCTTTCCTCTCATATTGCCTGGTGTTTTCATGGGGAGGAACAATCCCCCATGATCAGCTCCACCTTCTCATCTCTTACAATTCAAATCTCTAGATTTTATCTCAACCTCTGTTGTGTTACCCCTGTGCAAAACTATTGCCATAAATCTATATATATAGCCTTTTGAAGCATGAAAATGATCTGAGAAATCCCAATTTGTGAAAACTTACTCTGCAGGAATACAACCAAGCAACCAAGCAATCATAAGCATTAGCATTAGCATTTTAGTATCATCATAGCATCATGGCATCAATAGATTTCATATCATGACAACATCATTAGTTTTTACTGTAGCTTCCTTTTATCAGTTTTCATCAGGATAGTTTACAGTAGCTTCATACAATCTAGAAATCATTCTTAATCATCACATCATTGCATTTAGCATCCATTCCATTCTGTAGATAGGCATTTTAAATAGTTACGGTGCTTACAAATCTAAAAGCTTTTGTAATTTGATAAATCTTTGGAGATAGGAGACAATGAGATGTTTTCAGGATTTTTCAGTGTTTTAAATTAGTTTAATTCATGTTAATCTTGATCTAATGTCTTATTAAGAAGTGTTTTAGTTCTTTTACTTTTTACTTTTCCACACTTAGTTTTTGGTGCCCATTGTGTGGTTGTACCCCATGGTTTTGACAAGTTTTTTTGGAAAGTTTTCGTACAGGAATCTGGCATAAATTGTTTTAGCGCGTTCGAAGGATTTTATAGTGCTTTTGAGACAAAATATAACACATGAATTTTTTTCTAGGACTTCTAAAGAAAAGTATAGTGCTTTGAAGGAATTTTTTAGCGCTTCGATCTTACCTTCACCACAGGCCAACAATTCACACCCAACATTTGTTTTAGTGCATTTGTAAAATCCTATAGCACTTCAAGATATTTCTATAGTGCTTCTGACTATTTCTATAGCCCTTATGGTTATTTATATAGTGCTTCTAACCACTGTAATAGCACTTCTGTGTAATTCATTTTCTGGATTTGATGCATCCATGGCCAGTAAATTCCATTTCTTTAGTTGGTTTAAAAAGAACCAATCTAGGATAGGCACTTCTTCAGTTGGTGTAAAAATGAATCAATCCTAGGATAGTCACATTTTCATTTGGATTAAAAATTTATTAGTCTAGGGTAGTCACTATATAATCTTCAATTTGGGATTTAAAAATGAACACCATGTCTTTTTGGGAAGCAACATCTTCACTATGATTAGAGATTTTGTATTTGGGCTTTAAAATTGAACAAGTGATTTATGTGGTTGTATGGTTGATAGGAATATGCTCTCCCCTTAACTGGGTGATCCAAAAAGCCAGACTCATCCCTTTTATGCATTCTTCAAGTTTTATTGCATCTTTTAGAAGGCCTACCATAGTGGGAAACAGTACTCACCCTACAGGAATTACCTAAGTGGGTTCAAATCAAAGCCAAGTTTTTCCACCCCACTATAAAATTTAAAGCAAATATGGGGAAACCCACTTTTTCTAGAAGTGTGCAAGATAACCATCCCTAAAAACTTTGTTCTAAAGGTTGGTAGGTCTCCTGAAGGAGTCTATTAATGTTGCTCTGAACGAAAACCCTTTCTAAAAACCTAGTGTAGTATCCGGTCGAGTCAATAATCAAACATTGTAATACTTGCGATGCAAGGGGAGGAAAGAATTTGCTCCCAAGACACTCACCACATAATTTCCAAGGATCATTTGCTCAGGGGATCAAGAAATCTAACCTTGAGTACATGCCTAGAAAAGAAAAAAACACACGTGCCCTCAAGGGGGTGACATGATTGTGTGATTTGACACAATTTTATGATGTGGGTTGTTGAGTATAATGATGAACTTTTGACTATTAAGAGCGAGTCTATTTGAAGTGCTTTATTGTTATCAAACCGGTGAAAATAGGACCATGCATGGCTCTTTTGAACATACACTATCTATTTAGATTACAAGCCTTAAAAACAATTTTCTTCATTTGAGTGATGTCTATTCCAAAATCATTAAAATTCAGATAAAAAGATCATCCTGAAAAATATAAACAAATCAAATAAAATGAAAACTGAGAACATATGATTAGAGATTGGAAAACCACTAAGTTTGTCAAAAAATATATTTCCAAGAGAATTAGAAAACCCAAGACACCACTTAGTTACATACATCTTTTGCAAAGACAACATTTCTTTTATCGGAATAGGAAGACTTTGCTTCATCATAGAACTTTCCTCCATAGGTTTCATGATTTTGATAGGGGTTACACTGATGATTATGCTGTAGAACCTTTGAATTCACAAGGCTATATTCAGAGAAGTGCTCTTTCACAAGAATCTAACAATAGTCAACATAGTCATCAATCCTCCATTCCACAACCCACCATAGAATACTCCACCAGACCTAATCAATTTTTATGATAGATAAATCTTTGGAAACCTAAGGTTGACATCCAAAATCTAGGAGTTACCACCTTATGACCATTTGGCGACCTATAGGTCCCATAAAACAACCAGGCCTTATACCACCTATCATACAACCTAGCCTTATACATCTTGAAAATGGCCAAACTGACATTATCAGTAGCTTGATGGCATTTATTTTTGAGGAAAAAAAAACACCCCATCAGTTTCTTAAAACATCCATCATTCTAAATGAAGAAGAAGAAAAGACAAACATAGCAGTAGGAAGACCCATGTTACTACCTCCTTCCTGGCAATAGGTAATGAATAACAGTATAGTAATGTATTGAAACCATCATACATCATACCTTATGACCATTTGGCAACCTAAAGCTCATGTTCAACAACCAGGGCTAACCACACCAATATTTCAGTCGGGTAATGTGAACATTGAAGGAACTCAAACTAACATTATTAGTAGCTTGAGAACATTTATTTTTGGAAAGAATGAAACACCCCATCAATTCCTCACAGCTTCCATAGTCTTGGATGATGAAGAAGAGAAAACAAACATAGCAGCTGAGAGACCCATATTGCTACCCCCTGCTTGGCATTAAACAAAAACTATAGTGCTTCTGATACAAACTATAGCGCATCTGAACTCTGTTTTAGCACTTCAGAAGAAAAGTATAGTGCTTCCACCCTCTGTTTTAATGCTTCTAAACAATCTTATAGCACTTCTGCCACAACAAACCAAACTATCAAAATTCTAGTGTCACACTGTTCTAGCGCTTACACGGTCAAACATAGCGCTTCTCGAGTCTATTTTGGTGCTTCTGATCAATGTTATAACACTCTGTCATTATCGAACATTACCAGTGTCAATTATCAGTGGTCTTTTAGCACTTCTTTGTTCTATCTTAGCACTTCTACACTACTTTACAATGCTTTTATCAGAAATTCTAGCACTTCTGCATTGTATTTTAGCGCTTTTCCCCTCTATATTAGTGCTTCCACAAAACAAAAAAATAGAGTCTTCTGAAACAATTTTTAGAAATTTTGACATCAGAAACATAGGATTTTTACTAGTTGGAAAGATTTTATAGATTGGATAGTGTCCTAAAAAACCTGAAATAAAGTAGGTTCTTACAAATTAAAATTGTTTCAAACAAAACACCAGATCTGACAAAATACAAAGTGTCCAATTATCAAAACAAAACCTCGATTATTGAGCCAATTTTCCTCATCATGATTTTGACATCCTACCATCACGAAACAAAACTCAGTAATTAGGAATTTTAAACTTATCCTTGTCAATAGAATACATCATTCTATTGGGCTTCTTTAAAAATCAAATTGACACTAACACCACATAGAAGATCTAAGTTTAGTGGAAAAAAAACCAAAACTTGTATGCCAATCTTAACAAGGTTGCAAAGACAAAAAATCAGAGAGAAAGGAACTGAAAATCTAAACATGACTGAATAAAACTCTTTTTTCCAATACGAACAAAATGAGAACAATGAACTAACACAAGAAGATATACAACATGCCCAACAAGACCCAAATTTTCATAAATTTATGGAAAGGGTCTTAGAACAAGAAATGGAGAAATAATTCTTGATGTTAGTAGAGCTAGGTGCCAAACTTCTGAAAGATTTTGACATCAATTGGTTGAAGGAAACACCTGGAACCAATGAAACATAACCAAATCACACCCAAGATATGGATCAATTGGTTGCTTTGACAGTTAAAATGCAAACACTACAACAACAGATTCAAAACATGCAAACAAGAACCACAAAAAATTATTTATTAAAGGACATTTTTCCTTAACCTTTTCATCCATGTGTGGATATGATACCTTTTCTAAGTCATTGTGATTTTCCTAATTACAACAAATACAATGGAAAATCATACCCAATTGACCATGTATGGGAATTTAGAACAATGAGCATCAAATTTGCAAAATAAGATGGATACCTCATGAGGTTATTTCCTAGGAGTTTGGGGGCCCATTGTATGGAGTGGTTCTCAATATTACAACCAGGTATTAGATCCTTCGAAGAATTGGTCAACAAATTCATTTCTCAATTCTCCTTTAACATAACACATGATGTAACCATAAAGGATCTATATAATCTGAAATAGAAAAATGGTGAGACGTTCTTATCATTCTTACAATGATGGAGAAAGTTGTTCACTAGATATCCTCGATCTATACCTGAAGAGGAGAAGATTGAATTATTTAGAGACAACTTAAATGATCAGATGAGTTGACTTGAATTGCAATGTCCCCCAACATTAGAAAAAGTAATTGAGAATGGTATCAAAATCGAAGAAGCCCTAGTCAAATGAGGAGTGATTAAACACTATAGTGAAACATCCAACAACACAAATCACTACGAAAACAATGACAAGCCAAAATTTTGGCAGAAAAATAGAAATAATGGAAGCAATGAACCTACAATTGACAATATAAAACTAGTATTCAATTTGACAACATCAACTGCCAAAGAAAATCAAAATGAAACCCAAAACAACAATCAGAGCACTATTCAAAAGAATAACACCAATAATGGAGAGTCACGACTATCATACCAAAGACAATCCAATCGACAAAAAATCACCCCATTAGGACAAACATTGGAATCAACAATGAGAGAACTCATTGCAAACAAACTTATTACTTTACTAGAAGCTTGAAATTGGGAGCCAAAGGTAAAACCATCATGGTGGAACGATGCAGATTATTGTAATTTGCATAAGAATAAAGGAAATAAAAAAATTTATTGTATCCAACTAAAAAACCTAATACAAGACTTGATCAAAGCCAAGAAGGTGTTTTGTTGAAGGGCATCAAACAAACAATGATCACAATGCATTTAATAATCCATTACCAAATTATGAAAAAGGAGAGTCTTCTTCTAGTGGTAAGGGAAAAAGTATAAACTATGTCTATGACACCACCATTCTTTTCCTTTCTGAGGTAGAGAAAAATGACATTGATAATAAAAAAGATGACACAAACATCAATGCCATTAAATCCCTGAACATAATGTAAAGCACAAGCACATTGGATAATCAAATCAATGTCCTAAAGATCAAGGAAACATAAGACCATCCACAAGTCAATATAATGACAAGGGGGAAGTCCATAGTAATACTAAAAGGAATTTCCTCCAAAAACAAGGCTCCCCCATCACATCAGTACAATATCATAGACCAATTGCAAAAGATACCCACACAAATATCCATTGTAAAACTTCTCATAATTTCACCATCACACAAAGAAGTTTTAGAATAGGCTCTAGTAGCTACAACAATCCCTAATAATTTGGATGTTTGTCAATTCCAAGCCATGGTGGGACATCTCACCACACCTCATTGTCTATCTTTCTCTAAACAAGATGATGTATCTTTAAATCACTCCATAATGCAACCTTACATATAGAAGTTCTGATCCATAAACACCCTGTTAAACATGTTCCAATAGATGGAGGAGCTAGTTTAAATATTTATACCTTGAAACAGATTCATGCACTAGGCTATTCTGACAATGCCATTGACACCAAGAGAAAAATAACAATAAAGGTGTATGATGAAGAGGAAAGGTCTTCCAAAGGGCTTATCATACTCCCAATTCAAGTAGGGTTGATTGTCAAAACATTGTTTGTCAAGTGTTAGACAAAGATCTAACATACAACATACTATTGGGTCGTCCATGGATCCATGACATGCAAGTGGTACCTTCAACATACCATCAATGTCTGAAATTTCCAATAAACAGACAGGAGGCCACCATATCAGCTGACAACAACAATCCACAGACTTGCAACATGTTAAAATCAACTCAATACACTTTGGTACCTCATAATAGAGAAGCCAATACTTCCACTTCATCCAATGTTGATAGCCAAACCAATTTCATGTCAAAATGGGTTGAGAGGAAGAATCTAGAGAAAGAAACAACTGTCACAGACACATCAAACACTGAAGGTTCTATAAATGAATTATCACAACTTTTAGAAAAGGTTTAGATAAAGGAAAAGGGTTTAGGAGAATATTATCTTGAGCAATCTTTGTGCCTATCATAGTTTCTATCGTCACCAGAAACATATGGACAACCCATAACAACTCTAAATGAAAGGTTTGTAAAAGTAGGTACACTCAAGATGAGTCAGAAGACAAAGCCATTCTTAGTTGGCTATACAAAGATGAGGAAGCATCAACATTAGCAAATCTTAGCATCAAAATAGATCAGTATAGAAAAGGGAAGGCCATTTTAGAGAAAATGGGTTACAAAGGTCAAGGACCAATTGGCAAGAGAAAGGACGGTATTATTGAACCCATTCAACCTTTAACATTACAACCTAAAGACAAAATAGGATTAGGCTACATAACTAAACAAAAAGAAGAAACCCAAAAAGCAGTGGAAATGATACTACAAATGAGAGATGGCTCTGACATAGAATCCAATGAATATGAATGGGATCATCTATCTGCTACATCTTATACTGAAAAGTAGGTTGATGTTATCCAAGTATATACACCCTTATGAGAGGAGGGACAAGGTTCATGAAATAGAACATTTTTTATGGGATCAACAAATATTTATGAATCAAGCGAGGATTATCAGACATTGAGTGAGTCAGAAAAATTGGAGGTGAGTACTGTCATAGACCTCAAACTTCCTACCAATAACTTTGACCACCTAGCTATCATGACACTTACAATAGTTGACCTTATTCAAACTAATGAATTGTTACCTTTAATACACCCAAAACTTATTGACTAGGAACCCACCGAACCTATTCTCATACCAGTCTTTTCAAACAATGATGCCATCATAAATTATCTTTGTAGTGGAAAAATTGATACAAGTAATATCCATAACACTCATATCAATGCTTTACAATAGGAGGGTGCCAAATCTTTCAGTTGCAAAAATAATAATAGGAAAAATAAATCTAATGATGAAAACCTCTCTAAGGTAGTATTAGACTTTGAAAAGAGAAAAATAAAGAACGTATCCAGCAGTGAAAACCTTTCTAAGGCGCTAAAGATGGAAGATTTGACACTCTCCCATAACATTACCATGATAGATCATCAGTACTGGTAGAGCCAAAACAGTCTATAAATCTAGGAACAACTGAAGAGGCAAAGATCTTACATCTAGCAACATCCATGATAGAATAGGAGAAGCATACATTCACCAGATTCTTTGAGTAGCGACACATAAATTTTGCATGGTCTTATTCTAACATGCCAGGATTGGATCAACAACTCCTAATGCATCATCTATCACTACCAAAGGGAATCAAACCTGTCAAACATAAATTGAGAAAGATGCATCCCCACATCACCCTTATGGTTAAAGCTGAACTGAAGAAATTATTGGATGCAGGTTTTATTAGGTCCATAGATTATGTAGAATGGATCTCAAACATTGTGCCAGTATCCAAACCTGATAATAGCATCAAAATATGCATATATTTATGGGATTTAAACAAGGCATGCCCAAAGGATGATTTTCCTTTGCCCAACATTGACATAATTGTTGATCTAACAACAGAGCATGCCATGTTATCTATAATGGATGGATTCTCAGGATATAATCAAATAAAAATAGCACCTAAAGATCAAGAAAAGATGACATTCACTTTCACTTGGGGTACATTCTACTGGAATGTCATTCCCTTCGGATTGAAAAATTTAGGTGCAACATATCAATAGGTAATGACCACAATTTTCCATGACATGATGCATAATTTCATGGAATCTTGATTATGTGGATGACATCTTAGAAAAATCACACACCAAGGAAGGACATCTGGAAATACTTGATAAAATCTTCACTAGACAAGAAAAAATCAATGTAAGGTTGAACCCGAAGAAATGTATCTTTGGGGTGACATTAGCAAAACTTCTTGGTTACATAGTTTCAGAAAAGGGTATTGAAGTGGATCCAACTAAGGTTAAAGAAATAATGGAGATGTTGCCGCCTAAAAATATCAGTCAATTACGGTCCCTACAAGGTAGGTTACAATCCATCATGAGATATATCTCCCAGGTAGTAGATAAGAGTCAGCCATTTAATCATCTACTTCACAAAAATGTTTCATTCAAATGGGATCATAATTGTGAAACAACTTTTAGACAAATAAAGCAGTATTTGGTGTCACCTCCAATACTCATGCCACTCGTAACAAAAAGACCACTATTACTGTATATCGCAACTACTAACATATCTTTAGGAGCTCTATTAGTAGAGGATTCTGAAGGAAAAGAACAAGCAGTTTACTACATCAACATGACTCTCAACGGATATGAAATAAACTATACATTCATAGAAATGGCTTGTTTGGTAGTAGTATTTGTAACCCAGTAGTTGTGACACTACATGTTGACTCATATAGTTAGGCTCATAGCAAAAATAGACCCATTGAAATACCTACTCGGTAAAGCTGCTCTAACATGAAGACTTGAAAAATGGGTCATGATCTTAAGCGAGTTTGACATCCAATATGTCAACATGAGATCCATCAAAGGATAGGTAATAGTAGATCAACTAGTTGAAGCTCCATTACAAGATCATCATCTAATGAACATTGAATTTCTAGATACCGACATCATGAATGTTACAACACAACAAATGGAGGCTTTATTTTGATGGATCATATACACAAAGAGGAGCTGGTGTAGGAATTCTATTTGTTACACCTCAAGGACACACCATTCCAAGATTCTATAGGTTAATGTTTCCATGTACAAACAATATAGCTAAGTATGAAGCATTGATTATTGGCATCAAAATAGCTATTGAATGGAAAATCATAGAAATGCAAGTGTATGGGGACTCACAGCTTGTCATTTATCAAGTAAATGATGAGTATCAAACAAAGGATGAGAAGCTCATTCCTTATAAGATAATGATAGATGATATTAAAAAGTACTTCATGGATATCAAGTTTGAGCAAATACCAAGGGTAGAAAACAAAGCTATAGATGCCATGGTAAGAATTGCCTCCATTTTGCAATTATCAGAAAAGAAAGGTTGATATGAGTTTATGGTTGGACAAGTATCTAATCTTGCATATGATAATCCTTATTCACAGACCATATGCCACATAACCAACACTCAACCCTCACAATATGGAGAGATCTGTAATTACCTCAAATATAACATTCTTCCTCTTGATCTCTCTAGAAACCAAAAGTGCAACTTTATCTATCAATTAGCATGACATACATTAATTGCTGATATCTTTTACTGTCGAGGTCTAGATGGTACTCTTCTCCGGTGTCTAGAGCATCACGAATCTAAAACATCCTTATGAGAGGTCCATGAAGGTATTTGTGGGACTCATTCAAGTGGGATAACCATAGCTAACCTTTTTTTAGGGTATTATTGGCCGAACATGGAGAGGGAAGCACATCAATATGTTAAAAAGTGTCAGAAATGTCAGGTTCATGGTAATCTAATTCATGCACCAGTGCAAGAATTACAACCTTTCACATCCACATGGCCCTTTTGTCAATGGGGACTAGACCTGGTAGGGAAAATGAATCCTTCTTCATCTAATGGGCACAAGTTCATCATCACAACAACAGAGTATTTCACAAAATGGATAGAAGCAGTGCCTTTGACAACTGTCACTAGAAAATAGATTTCATCTTTCATACTCAACTACCTCATTTTTCAGTACGAGGTACCTCAATCCATTATCAAAGACAATGGTAGACCTTTTAAAAATAAGGACATCTAGGAATTATGTGAACAATTCCATATTCAACATCATTTTGCAACACTGTACTATCCATAGGGAAATGGCCAAGCAAAAGCCTCAAATAAGACAATCCTAAAAATACTAAAGAAGACGGTAAGCGATGTTGGATGTGATTGGAATGTTTAGTTAAATCTTGCACTATGGACCTACAAAACCAACATTAGAACACCAACAGGAGCTACACCATACACCTTGGTGTATGGATCATAGGCCATTCTACCAATTGAAGTAGAAATACCATCACTTCGTGTTTCACTAAAAGGTATCATTACAAATGAAGATTATAGAGTTTCAAGGCTATAGGAACTTGAATTACTAAATGAATACCATCAGCAAGGAGTCAATCATTTGAAGGCCTACTAGCAAAGAATGTCAAGGAGTTACAATCATAGGGTAAAACCTAGAGTCTTTCAAATTAGAGACTTGGTCCTAAAGGAAAACCCTAGGAATCAATAGGATAGAGAAAAGAAAGGGAAGTTTAAACTTAACTGGTTAGGTCCCTTTGTAATCATATTAGTGTATGGATCAAGAGCATATCAATTGTATAGACCAGAAGGGGATCTGTTTGATGAACCTATCAACAGTATCCATCTCAGAAAGTTCTATACTTGAATCACTTAGTGCATGAATTAATTTATGAAAATGGTTACCTTGATGAAAAACTGGAAAATAGGCATCCTAGTGACAGAAAAATATTAAAAAAAAAAACAAGAAAACAAAAATAAAAAAAATACAAAAATACAAAAAAAAAAACAAAAAGAATGAAAAGGTGCAATAAGAACATATAGTGAAAACCTAGAAACATGCACTATTTGTGATTCAAATCAGCTCTCCCATCTATTTGGACACATGTCATGGTCGTTACTTCCACCATGATTTTACATCCATTATCATATCATATCACATGGTCATGTCTCACCCTAGCTTGGGGGAAACATCTGAAAATCATTGGGGGCAACATAAACATGGAGCTTAATCAAATGGACAAAAAATAGTTAGACAAAAACAATGATCAAAAAACAACCCAACATGGAACATCAATCACCATCGAAAGCAAATTGAACATCTAGTTCACATCAAAAAATTGAAAAACATGTCAAAAGGTCAGAATCAGGGAAAAAAGTCAAAAATATGAGTTTGTGTCAGCCGAACTACATGGTGTCTGTGTGTATAACATAGGAAAGGCTAATCTTTGATCAACCCCCGAGGCCCCTAGGATAGGTCTTTAGGTTAGGTTTGATCCAAAATCTCGAAAAACACAAAACACTACAAAATCAGGATGGATGATCTAATCTGAATAATGATTGAAATACTTTAAGTAAAATTTGGATAAGTTGTAGTTTGATCATTGTTATCATTTCTTTGGAGAAAATAAATGATGTATTGAACTAGAGAAGCCAGGAAGAAGAAATGGTATTTTTCTTTGTTTGTTGTCTATGAATTAATCATAATTACTATGTGAATCATCATGGGAAATGCTCTACAAAGTATCATGGATGACATTCCAATTCACATAGGAAACTGGTTAATTCTTGCTTTTTTATGCAAGAAATACTCAGGTCATCTTGGTTTAATTATACCTTGATGCTTGTGTTTGTTTGCAATATCAAAAATCATGAAAGTAGTACCCGGGTCATCATCGGTTTACATTATACCTTTGATGCTTGTACTCACTTTCAACATTTTAAAAGCTCAATGATGATACAAAGCATAAAAGTACTATTAAAATTCCTATGTTTACAAGTAGATTTGCATAATAAAAGTATATTGCATCCATAATAGTGTTACATCTGCAGAGTATTTGTTATAAAATTGGTAAATCATTCATTAAACAATTATCTTTTATCATAATAGATTGAGTATACTTGACATTAACAAAAAACATCCCCATGATCATATAGTTGCATCATCATATTCATTTACATACATTAAAAGCATTTACATCATCATTTCATCATTCATACATTTCAATCAAATCATTTTGCATTCTCACCATATCATAACAAAAATCTCAACAAACATATATCTATATCATCCTAGTTTCACAAACATACATCATTATCATAACTCATCAAATCCATCCATTTATTATATCACATATCCATATATAATCCATCCATTTGATCATAAAGTCCATCAAATTTATTGCATCATATATCATTCAACATTTTTATCCATTTTATTACATCATATATTTATATTTGCATCACATATAGAATATCATTTAAACACATCATATCCATATAACATGCATCCATACATGACCATTATGCACATCATAGATAGAACAACATCATATCAAAGCATATCATCATAACAATAAAACCATCACATAACATATAGAACATCGAAGAAAATGGATCCATCAGAGAATCGTAAAGAACATATAATAGATTGAAGAATCCGCTGCATCTCATATATAACAAAATCACAATGTCAAGTATACAATGATGTTTGAAATGAAGAGAGATATAACATAAAAAATGGTTGTATGGGCATGTGGGATCATCATGGAAAAAACCCTTAAGTGGCATAAAATAAGAAAAATCGAGTTAGGCAACTTGGCATAAAAATTGAATAAGTTATCTATATTATTTCAAAAATATGTAATAATAGAATCTATAGAAAATTGAATGTAGTTTCTAAACTACTAGGTTTTTTTTTTTAAATCTATTTGGTGAAATTTTGAAATTTCAATGCGTAGCTTAAATTTCAAGGAAAAATAAGTAGGTGTCTATCCAACCACCCTAACCACAATAAAATGATAATATTTTTATAAGATTTTAGATATAAGTAGAGGACTCATGTCCGATGTGATGCATATTTTTTGTAATTTTTTCCAAGTAAATAATTAATTATGAATTTTTATTACAAATTTTAAAAATATAGAAAACTCATATGTCTAACCACCTTAACTAAAACTTAATGAAATTCATTTTTTCTTTTTTAATCCTATAGTATATGAAGCATAGAATGTGACACATGTTTTAGATTCAAAAAATGTGATCTTGCTTTGAAAGCTATAGATTTTTCAATCAGCCTATTAATTAGGACTTTAGTCAAATTTTGAATAGAAAATGAATAATAATTACTTATTAAATTCAAAGTAAATCATAATTTATATTGGTGGAAAGCTAAGAATCTCCTTTAAAACCCTTTTTCATCAATGTTAGTAAAAAAAATGATACAAACTCATCATATTGCCACTTTTGGCCCATCATGATCCTGCACATGTATATCAAAATAATCAAATTGAAAATCACATCTCAAATGTAACACAGACAACAAATCAGGTGTTACTGGCTCTAGACAGTGTAGGCATAGCAAGATCAAGACCCCTACCACCAGAGGAACCAAGATCCCTAGGATTTCTAGGTAGAGGCTGGGTAACACCTACACTGACAATCCTGGATCGTGACCTTGCAAAATAAGACCTCACATAGCTAACTCTCTGCTCAGAAGGAACTGTGTCATAATATCTCACTCTATAAAACTCAATCTCCTCGCTAATATGAGCAACCCCTTGCATGTAATCTGCCAGGGAGGTACCAACTACTAGTCTCTGTAATCTATCGGTAGAAGCTTGAGAACCCTCTACTGTAAACTTGGCCGCATCCCTCTCAGCTGTCAACAAAGTAATATGAATCTAGGATGCCACAACCATCTATTTGGCCACATCCCTCTCAACTTTCAATGCTACAATTTGTGATTGAGTTGTGACTAACTAAGCTTGCAATGATGATAGAGTCTCTGCATGCAACTCAACCTATGCATGCATTTGAGCCTGGGTTCTCTCTAGTAAACCCTAAGCCTGAATAAGCTGCTCTTGAATGGTCTCTAACTAAACTTGAAGATCTGCTATCTGCAGCCGCTCTGAAACACCTCTCACAACTTGCCTCTTGCGAGGCATAGACTCATCAGGAAAATCTAAAGCAGGGCCCGATCCACCTACAACCTCTCCACTAACAAATCTATCATCCTTGCTGCTCTCATCTCTACTATTCTCATCTCTGCTGCTCTCAACACCAACATCCTCCTCGCCACCAACATCCTCCTCTACCCCAACATCCTCCTTAGGCTCGACATCTGTGTCACCAACCACACCAACATCCTCTGCCTCAACCCCTCCAACATCCTCTCTCCTCCAACTTCAACCATGTGCAATGGGAAAATCCTCCTCTATAGGTAATGGGGCAAGTTCATCTGGAATGGTAAGGCATGGAAATGGATGCAAAGCGAAAAACTCAACATAATCTAATGTAATTGGAGGCTTGACAATATCTAGTCGAATGTCCCACTCAAATGGTTGTAAAGATTGATACTCTTGAACCGCAAAAACATATGACAAACAAGGCCCATAATCTACGATATCCAACTGATGATGAGCATAATGAGCAACACCCTGGGGCATAGCCTATACCATCCCATACTGTTTATAAACCCATTTGATAAAAAAATATCTCTAATACCCGACGAGCATGGTCAATCAAGATCATCAACTGATAAAGAAATGGTAGTTGAATATCATTAGCATCCCAATGATCACAATCTAGGTAGGGATGCCATGTCATGGAATCTATGTCATCAATAACTCTCCTCCAATAATCTAACTTAAGGTCTAGTCTAGACTGAGTAAGCCGGCTAGCATATATGAACACATGCGGTCTCATGGGTGGCCTTTGTCTAATTGGAATTGGATGTGTGACAACTTTGTGCTCCCACACCCATACCTGAAGCAAAGTAATGCCGACCGATAAACTCCGACCACTGAGATACACAACTAAATGTAAATCATGATATAAATGGGCAAGCATACAAATTCCCCAAGTGAATTTGGTGCCATGAACAACCATACTCTCTAAAACTCAGCCCCAACCAACCGAGAATCCCTTAGACCTGTGATCAAGACTAAGTAATCCTCTGATGAAACCAACAAGTACTATAGGCAAAGTGGCATATGCATCAACCATCTCAGACCATGGAATCCACTCTTCGGCAATAGGATCATATTGAAACACTCTACGAAGGGCATCAGTCTAACCCTACTTTGTGAATCATATATGGCAACATCTCCAACAATCGAAAGCTACAAAATATGCCAAACATCCTTTGGAGTGACTTTCATCTCACTAGTAGGAAGGGGAAAGGTGTTGTGCTTGCTATGCCACCTCTCAGCTAGCCCTGTCAACAAACCCTGATTAATCCTAATCTGGGGCATATATAGAAGAGGAGACAATCCACAACGTGTGATAATAGCCATCTCAGGCTATGCCAACTATGGTATAAGATCAAATGTCCAAGATAAACACTCTTGAACTTGGAGGTTCCCTAATCGCTCCTATTGTCATAACAAGACCAAAGTCAATAAATTCATGTCAATCATCAAATAACATCAAAATACCATATCAAATCAAATCATCTCTTGGTGAGAATTTTAATCAAATCTCATGAGAAAACATCATTGAACCTCACCTATCATGAGGTTAATCATCAATGCATCAAATCAACCTCACTTATCATGAGGTATGCCAATCATAATTATTCCTCACCTATCATGAGGATAGTTATCATCAAAACAAACATCAGACCTTGCTTATCATGAGGTCAAAAAATCATGTATTTGATAAGACAAATCATTCATATCAAACCAACAACTGATACGATTACAAATCGACAACATCAAGAACAAATTGACAAAAATCACAACACTTTGATTTAAATGCACTAAAAAGGACATTCAAAGTGCTACAACAATGACATTCGCCATTTCATCAGATAAAAGCGCTATTACAGATGGATAAAGTGCTAATTTATCAAAAGCACCACTTTATTTGGTCAACATGCTAACATTTTAGGTAAAAGTACTAAAACTTTAAAAGCACTAAAATAGAGAGTCTAAGCATTACAAAATCTAACCAAAGCGCTAAAGTTTTGAAAGTGCTAATGTATCTTACATAAGCGCTACAACGGCTATCCTAAGTGTAAACTTTGTAAAGTGCTAATCTAACCTATCAACATGCTAAAACATACCTCCTATGTGCTAAAATTATAAAAGCACTACAACAAAACCTAGAAGCGCTACAACAGAACTAAAAAGCGCTACAACAGATTTTTAAAGCGCTAAACTGAGTTCAAATTCAAAAAAAACTGAAAATACACAAAAAATGAGGAAAATGCATGCAAACCAAGGAAACAAATAAGCATACCAGAAGTCTAAATGTGGCTAGCCATTGACGTCGTCAAACATGCTGGAAATGATGGGTGTGATATGGAATCAACATCTTGCTCCAAGTAGCACAAGAATATCTCACAAAATTTTCAAAAGTCACAATGTACAAATGATTTTGAAAGTGACTTTTTTTAACCTTTTATAGGTTATTTAAAAGGGCTTTTTTTTTAAATTAATTTAATTTTTAAAAAGGGGAGATTAATTGAAATTCATCTAGGATCACTTTCTTCATCAATTATCGAGAGATAAATTATTTTATCATCAAATCTTTATCGAATCTACATCAAATCATCAAAAAATCATAAAAATTTGAAAAAAATAAAAATAAATAAAATTCATCAATTTATCTCCCAAGGGGGCATATACCCATCATCACTTGAAAATCATGTCTGGGGAATTCTAAAAAATTTCTTGTTAATACTAGCAGCAACAGCACAAATTTTTCTTTGAAGCAATGTGTAAACACATCACTTCAAAGAGGGGAAAAATGTATACACCTAAAAATGGTCTGGAGAATATAATTAATTAAATATGATTTATTTGATTAATTAATCTTAATTCATCTACTTAGTAAATAAATAGAAATATTTATTTATATTCAGTTCACTATTAATTCTTCTATTTTATCATATTATTTCTTCTTAATTAAATAAACAAAATTAAATACTTTGTTTTATTTAATTATTATCATTATTATACTTTATCCATTAAATTCTATCTTAAATTAAAAATATAACTTCAATAGTTGGTATTATTTAATTATCTCATCACATTTCTTCTTAATTAAATAAAGATATCCTACAATATTTAATTTAATTATCATATTCCTTCTATTTTAATTTAATAAACAACTTCTATAGTTTGTTTTATTAAATTTATTTATCTCTCTTTTTGCTAAAATTGAATAAAATATAAAATATTCAAATAAAAACATAAATCAATATTCCTCTATTCACTCACCAATAAAATTAGATTTTTCAAATCTAACAAATACAACTGACATTCACGGGTAAAGCCTTGGGGACAAACCTGCAAGCAATCCTCTCAATCTTCTTCCTCAAATCTTTCCTCTCATCTTGCCTGGTGTTTTCATGGGGAGGAACAATCCCCCATGATCAGCTCCACCTTCTCATCTTTTACCATTCAAATCTCTATATTTAATCTTAGCCTCTGTTGTGTTACCCCTGTGCAAAATTGTTGTCAAAAATCTATATATATAGCCTTTCGAAGCATAAAAATGATCTGAGAAATCCCAATTTATGCAAACTCACTCTGCAGGAATACAACCAAGCAACCAAGCAATCATAAGCATTAGCATTAGCATTTTAGTATTATCATAGCATCATGGCATCAATAGATTTCATATCACGACAACATCATTAGTTTTTACTATAGCTTCCTTTTATCAGTTTTCATCAAGATAATTTACAATAGCTTCATACAATCTAGAAATCATTCTTAATCATCACATCATTGCATTTAGCATCCATTCTATTCTCTAGATAGGAATTTTAAACAGTTACGGTGCTTACAAATCTGAGAGCTTCTGTAATTTGATAAATCTTTGGAGATAGGAGATGATGAGAAGTCTTTAGGCTTTTTAGTGTTTTAAATTAGTTTAATTCATGTTAATCTTGATCTAATGTCTTATTAAGAAGTGTTTTAGTTGTTCTTTTACTTTTTACTTTTCCACACTTACAATTGAAAAACTATCAGAAATAATATTTATTTCAAGGGATCAATGAAGGAATGCATTATCACAAAAAAATTAGCCCAGTCATGCAAAGTCTCTGAAAAAACAAACAATGGTTAGAGCACTAATAAACTCAAATTTTTAGAAGCATGACTGAACTTTGACAATTATAATGACAAATGACTTTTGATTCTCTTAGTTAAATCTTTTTACTCTTGTGTAAATTCCAAATTGAAATCTACAAAATTTCAAATGCCAATGCTATAAGTAAACAACACCTTGAAACTAAGATTTTATTAACAAAAGCACAAATAAATAACTATGTCGAATCCTAGATATCCAACACAAGATACGTTTGTAGTTTGCAAAAGCTTGATCAATAGTAATCAAGAATTAAATTCTACACAGATCATGTCAGAGTTTTGTCACATGCAGATATAAGTCAGATTACATGTAATTATTATGGACTACAAATTATATCAGAATATTTAAATTACTGAGTTAAATTTCCTGACACAATCTAAAGCCCACTATATCAAAATATTTCTATCAATGAGCACATTGAATGATAACATCTTGATTACCTCCTTGTAGCTAGAAGAGGCAACACCATGAATGCAGATAGGCTGAATAAACACACTTGTTGAAAGGAATTAATGGTACATCGTCAAAGAAAACTGGGTTCAAAGCTCTAAAACTCGTTGTAGGAATCTGAAAAATAAGTGGTGGTATTAATATTGTAGGTAAACCTCTTCCCAATGTGATTAGACATTTTAAGTGATGCTTCACAACAATGCATTCTAGTAATGCAAAAACTAAATAAGCTTGTGCCTATGTTTGGTGTGGATCATAGGTTGGTTTTGATAGATATAGAGATGAGATACCTCTGAGTTTAATCAATTTGTTTCCCTCACCTCATGTATTAAATTTTTTTTGTATGGCCTACATTTAATATCTTTACTTGCTTTCATTCATGTCCATCAAATCTTCATTAAATTGAAAATCACTGACAACCACACATACTACTATGAAAAATATTCATCAAATTATTGAGTTAATAAAGCTTGTTGACTCTACTACTATGGAAAAATTAGATACCACTGTGCAATCTCTATGATTTGATGGTTGTGGACTAAATCAATTTAGAATATTTTCAAAACTAGAAGAAAACTATTACACATTATGAATGATTTGAAGTCTCCTAGAATAGGAATATATATGTCCTCTCAAATTTTTGTCAAGGCGTCTACCATCTACAATAGAAATGGAGTGACAAGAATCGATTTAAAAATTATAAAAGAGCCTTGGCATCAAACCTATTGTGGGAATGACAAACTAATCAATTTGAAAATAAAAGTTATCTAGTGCTTGTAGCTCAACAGATAGAGCATTTTTTTCTAAGAAAAATGTCATCTAGGTTCGATCCCTACCTGGTGTGATCTCTTGTTTCTTTTTCTTCTCATGCATTTTGGATTCCTTTTGAAAATCAAACACCAAAGTGATGAACCAACAAAGCACCAAGAAACATTTACAAAGAATGAACCCAAGAGTGATGACCACTTCCCCCTATATTTGACTATAATATCTATAAGATAACATAGAAATATTAGTATCACCAAAATTGATAGAGGGAAGAGTTGTTGATTGCACACCATGCCAAAGTAAAAAATGTTAGCTATTTAATAGTATTTGAAAGAACAATGGTAAAAAATGTCGACGTAATTAAGAAGGCCTGACAAAATTAAAGTTTACAGTGAAATCATACTTTATCCTTCCTTGAGAAATCAACGTATGACCACATTATATTGTAACAAAACTACTTCAACTACAATCTAGGAGATTGACGATCTAAACAACTTTTTTTATCTTCCAATGCCTCACACCATTTCTATTTAGGGGGCCTTTGAAACTTCTGAGCAATGAAAGCAGGTGTAAAGCTAAATTTCTAAACCTTTAATTCTTTTAAAAACTTTCAAGTTAATGGAACTAGCAAACGTAAAATTGAATTTCACAGCCTTTAATGCTTTAAAAAAATTTCAAGTGAATGCAACTGGTAGGCGTAAAACTAAATTCCATAGCCTTTTCTCGTGGCCTCTCTGCCTATGCAAAAAATGGGTATGCTGGAGAAAGATATGGATGTTGATCAAATAATAAGAAGAAAACATTTTGTCAGACATTGCAATTGCAGCTACACTGATGAACAAGTACGCAAAAAAAAAAGGACGCCTAGACAAGGTACATGAACTATTTATCAAAATCCTTCAAAGAAATGTTGTCTCATGGAATGACATGATTACAGGGTACATAAAAAATGTATTTTGTGGAAAAAAAATTTAGAAACTTTTAAGCAAATGAAATTGGTAGGGGTAAAACCCGACACCACAACCTTTTCCCACATCCTTCCCACCTGTTCAAAAATGAAAGCTTTGGTACAGGGTATGGACATCCATCAAATAGAATTCCTTAAAGAAATGTGATCTCAGACAATGCAATAATTGCACGATATGCCCAAAATGGATTTGTTGAAAAGGCTTAAGAAACTTTCAAGAAAATGAAATCTAATGCTAAACATTCATATTAGTTATCAGAGAAACTCAATAAACATTTAGAATGTCCAAAGCATTTTAACCAAAAGTAAAAGCATTCATATTATCTATTAAAATCACAAAAGTTAAAAAAACTAATAGATAATATGAAATGATTTTAACTTTCATGTAGTTAGAACGTCCAAAGCCTTGAAGTTTATCAAAAACAAACTTAATATTCCTATAGAGACTTTAAATTCCCATGTAATCATAGTAAACTTGTTAATAGATATGTGTAAAAAGATATTGTGAGTTGGAGACCCTTTTAAACTAGCATATGCCATACGAATACGACAGGGTATCCACCCTCCTTCTAGTGCCATATGTAAGTACAAATCTGGAAAATGCTTAAAACTCAACGAACATCAACATAGTGTTAGTTTAAAACAAGAAAATAAAGTTCCCCTATGAGATGCCTAATCATGCTAGATATGCAAACAAAACTATGAAATACCAAAGAAAATCAACTTAAATGAAAGCATACAAAAGCATGTTCATACCTATCCATAGTGGATTGGTGCTACTTTGATGTGGAAAGTAGCCCTTTCCCAACCCCTTTTGATAAGATTCTTTATATTGATAAGAAGATACAAAGATGACCTTGATGCAAAATGATAATAACAACAAGCTAAGATGGGATGCAAGTGATGAGTGCCTATAGTGCAAATACTAAGATTGTGGATGGATGGGTATATGCAGGATCATGATGGGCCAAAAAGTGGCAATATGATGGGTATGTGGCCGACGATTTATTTTTTTACCCAAAATTGATGAAATGAAAAGGGTTTTTAAATGAGATTCTCAAATTTCCACCAATATAAATTATGCTTTACTTTGAATTTAATAAGTAATTATTATTCATTTTCTATTAAAATCATGACTAAAGTCCCTATTGATAGACTGATTGAAAAACATCTATGACTTTCAAATGGTATCACATTTTTTTAATCCAAAACATGCATCACATTCTATGCTTCGTATACTATAGGATTAAAAAAAAAAAAATTTATGAAGTTTTGACCAAGTTAAGGTGGTCGACATACAATTTTTTATATTTTTTAAAAGTTGTAATAAAAAATTCATAATTAATTGTTTACTTGGAAAAAATTACAAAAAAATATGCATCACATCAGGACATGAGTCATATACTTATATCTAAAATCTTATAAAAAATATTAAATCATTTTATTGTGGTTAGGGTGGTCAGACATACACCTTCTTCTTTTTTTCCCTGAAATTTAAGTACTACTGCATTGAAATTTCAAATTTTCACCAAATAGTTTTTTTTTAAAAATAAACCTAGTAGTTTAGAAACTACATTAAATTTGGTATAGATTCTATTCTTACATATTTTTGAAATAATATAGATAACTTATTCAAAATTTTATGTCAAGTTGCCTAACTCTGATTTTTCTAATTTTTTTCCACTTAAGGACTGTTTTTCCATGATGATCCTACACATATGCGGATTATGGAGTAGAAATGTCTTGTATTTATAGATTGAAGGTTTGAAAAATGGAGATGTGGGAGGTATGTGGGACTAAAGAAGAGCCAATGATATTGTGACACTTGTCACATGGCTAGTGGAGGAAGGTGGAGCACATTTTAGAGAATGTGCATGGTTAATCCATTTACTTGAGGTTTTGAGAGGTGTAAGAGAGATTAATGCACTTGTAAGAGGAATTAAATGAATATGGTTGAGATGTTTTGGAGAGAAATGGTTTGGACAAGAAATTCAAATAAGTAGAGTAAATGAAGGAATATTCCTTGGTGAGGGAAAATAAGGTAATTAGATAATTAAATAAATTGATTTTCATGTGCAAGTGGGTGGGTTAGTCAGGGGTTAAGGTTTGACCTAGGTTGAATCAAAAGCTAGAGGATGGATAATGATGGTTAGGGGTTAATTAATTAAGATTAATTAACTTGAAGGGATTAGCTAATTTATGAAATTTAATTTAAATATTTGGATTTATTTAAATCAAATGAGAGGATGTTAGAACATTAGGATTTTAATTAAATATATGGATTTATGTAATTAAAAGAGATGACATTAGTTAAAGTAGAATGTGAATTAATCAAATAAACTTAGTTGATTAATAGAAGAATTTGATTATATTTGATCGAAATCAAATGCATAATGTCAAAATTATTTGAGTGTCTACATTTTCCCCTCTTTGAAGCAACACACCATTTGTGTTGGTTCAAAGAATAACACTATCAAGATCGAAATTAAAAAAATTCTTGATTTTTTTAGATGCCTCAATGTTTCCCCTATGGAAAGTACATTGGTAAAATATCTCATGTGATCTTCTGACACTCCTAGTAGCTGGGTTGACACATGTCCCCCCCTTCCTCATTTGTGTCTGCAATAATGAATTCGTTTCTTTATGACATAAATTCTTGAGGAAATCTTGGAAGAATTTATGCATTGGAATTATGATATGATGTGGAATTGGTACTAGCCTTATCAATTAGTGGTTGTAGGAATGCTTGGCTAAATTTAGAAAATTTCACTTTTTTCCTCCTGTTTTCACCTACGAAAGGCTACTTTCATTGACGAACATTAGAGGAGTGATTAAATATTTATGAAACATTTTTCCTCCGATGAATTTAGAGGAATTTCTTCATATGATGTGTGATATGATTTAAATAATAGTCTTTTCCAAAGCTTGTGTAATGCTTTGACACTTGGAATTTTTAAGCATTCCCAAGTACATGCTTTATTAAGCATTAATGGATCCTTACCTCCTTACTACCTTGAGGTACAATTGAAGTGCATTTTCACTTATGGAATTCTTGTGCGAAGTCTCGTCATATGTGTTTTGACAACTCCACCATTCTATAAAAATGGTAATCTAGTGGCATTTTTCTCATATCTATTACTAGTGTAGATTTACTATTTCTATTGGTCTAATGGATCATCTATTCCAAGTTTTTTTTCTTGCATGGACTCATGAAGTTCAAGATTGTTCGAGGTTCACTATGGAGAAATTGAAATGTACATTTTCAATTGAATTGGTTTTGGGTTGACTGGCTTGAGCTTCATGTATCAACTCTCCCGCATGAGTTTTCCTCGAGGTTTTCTTCTAATTTGATGGATGTCCTCTAGTGTGTTGAGATGGTTAAGTTTCTTATAGGTGATGGAACCCCTCAAAATTTTTTGGTTGCATTCTACAAATTGTGCAAAATTTGTCTTTGATCTTAGTTTTTGGCTTAGGGTTGTGTTCCTTATAAGTATGTTAGGATCTTATGATTTAAAAAACCCTTCAGAATTGCCTACAAAGCTCTAAAAAGCCCTTGGTCATTCTATTGTTGCTCTAACCTGTCCTCCTGATACCTAGTCACTTAAGTTGTCACTTATGCCATTGAAGTCTAGTATTTACCAACCCTTTGTTTTTAGGTTCGTTGGTCTGCTTGGTCCTTTTAAACATTAAATTTTCCTATGGTCAAGGCTTGATTTTAATATTTCAAAACCTATTCTTATGGGTCAATATCCATTTTTCCTAGAGATGGCCCCCTTTTTTATGATTAACTTTTGTTGCATGTGCAGAAATAGAACTTCATGCTAGCCATTCGATCATGGGAAATTAATCCCAACTATTCCTTGTATGCATATGCTAGAATGTTTCTTCTTATTATATTCACATGGGCTGGAAGGCTTTGACCATGTGTTTGGTATGTTGGTGGGGCTAGTCTCCTTGGTGAAGATGATTGGATCCTATCAAAAAATATCAATGACTATAGGATTGAAGACGTGGCCACATCTCTACCACTCCTCGTGCACCCATCTTGATTTGTTTCATTTTATTTTAAAGACAATGGATAGCAGGTGCTAGCCATGTAATACTACCAGATGGTGGGACTAGTGTCTCTAGAAGTGTAGTGGATGTAGTTTGAAAGAAGATCAATGGTGGAAGTCATCGCATGTGTTCTGATCAAATCCATTCTCTGCACGCCTGTCCATCTATGGCAGTGAGGAAAGATAATCCAATGGACTAGCAAGTGGAATGACACTTGTGGGACCTGCCAAGTCTTGAGGACAATGATTTTCTTTGTAAGAAATGAAACCGACGGTCAATGGCAGGTGACGTGGGAAATTATTGACCACTCCCTACCATCCTGTGATTGCTCCTCCTATATGCCATATCTTCCAATAGGAATGCGAGAAAGTGCCATGTAGATTGCTTCTAAGAACTTACAAAGTTTCTGGTAAAGGTAAATATAGCTGGAGATATTGGTCGAGACTATTCCAAGATAAAAACGACGCTCAATTAGAACTAATTTTGGGGCACACATGTGAATTTTGTAAACATTTTTGTGGTTTCCAAATCTGTCAAGAGCAAATTATTAAGTAGCAAGCTACATAAATAAAATGACACTTTTTGAGGAAATGGGGGTCTACTCTAGCTAGCAATTTTTGGGGTCTTGTTTTTCTCTCCCTTGACATACATATGATTACTTGCAACCAATTGGGGAATATTTCCGCTTTATTTTGAAATGAAAGTGAAATGTAAGTGCAATTCAGCCTGATGCTTGTTGCTCCCTTGTCTTATAAAATGGATTTCAAGGTTGGTTACAAAGAGAGGTTAGTAGGTAGTTCATTTTGAAAAGGGTTATACAAAGAATGGAAATATATACTAAGTTTTCCAGTAATATGTTCTAGGAAAAGGTCAACCAATATATATATATATATGTATATCAACAAAATAGTGCTAATTTTTTGTACATTTCTCTCCTCTGTACAAATTATACAAACTATGAATAATATAATCAATAGTCATCTTATTTGTCTTTGTTGGATTCCAATAGATATGTTGTTTTATTCTTGCTTATCCATTCAATGAATGTATGTAAATGCTTGAAAGTAACAGTGGGTTTGATATAAATCTTGTGTGAGGATGCTAGTAAGAAGTTAATTATGGAAATAATTGTTGGGGGTATTGTAATGTAGTATTTTCAAGGCTATGGGTATTTTTCTAAATACAGGATTGTTATCTAGTCATATAGGTTTATGGTTTGAATATGTTTCCCAGAATATAGCACTGGTCTGGAAAAGTATTCATGCTCCAATTATGGTAACCAAATTGACTATTGATCACAAAATATAATCAAATCACTTATGGAATTCTCTCTGGGTGTGTGGAAATGTTAAACGAATTATGTCTTCTCTTTTTTAAATTAGTCACTACTATGAAGATTAGCCAAATCTTCAGGGTATGGTGCTTCTAGAACAATTAAGGAGAATTATCTGTTTATCTTATGTTTGATACTAAATACACACCAGTATCCATAAACACATTGTTTAGGATCACCCTCCTAGGTTTCACAGAGCCTAAAGTGAAGAAGTGAAGACCTAAAATCCTTTACTTATGTGTTGACCAATCCTTTCCCTTACTAATAATTTTTCTTGGAAAGTTCATAGGTCTATAGTAAGAATAAGTTTGGTTCTTAGAAAAAAACCAACAATAGGCACATATATTTTTCAACACATATGCCCACTATCTTCTTTACAACCTTTTTTGGAGAATTATGATATTCTATAGGGCACGAATACTGTTGGAGGTATCTTTTATAGGAAACATTTACTCTCTGATAGGTGGTTTACTTTACCTCTCTCTTCAATGGCTAATGTATTACTAAGTGATTTTCCAAGAGAGTTTAACTATTGGCTCCTTAGGCTTTGAAATCAATATGGTAACTCTATTTGCAACTCTATCAAGGAGTTGCATGATGCAGTTCATTTTTTGATCAAACATGCCCTCTTTGAGCCTCATGCAAAACCATTCTTTCCACCACTCGTGGACTTGGCTTTCTGAGAAGAAAGCTCTACTTAAGAAGCTTCTCCATTTTGGTTTCCTAGTTACTCCCTTTTAGTTTCTGGTATTGGGCCCTTCCTACTTTGGTCTTCTATTTTGACTAACCCACTCTCTTTCTTGTACTGTGTTTTTGGCGTTCTTTCTGTCTATCTTGTAGGATTGGTACCCTTGGAATTTTTGGTAGGCCTTTTGTCTTTTGATGGCATTTTGGAAGCGATTCTCCTCTGTTTCTTTGGTCAAAAGGCATATATGTGATCTTTTTGTTGGCAGTCTAGAAGCGACTCTTCTTTGTTTGCTTTTGTACGAAAGGCACATATATTTTCTCTTGTGTAAATGGCTATAATGCCTTCTATTCATTGGGGTTTTCTAAAATATTTCCCCACTCTTTTTTTCAAATTTAAGGCCTCTACTTTCTCTCTTAGTTTGGTCTTCATTGAGCTTTCTCCTCCTGCTCGAAATCGATATTTGTAACTCGTAGTTTATATTAATAAAATATTTTCAGTGGCTCCTCCACTTTTAATTAAAAAATAAAATAGATAAATATTAAACTTGTAATATATTTAATCAGTAATATATGTAAAAATTTAATTATATTTATATTTAATAATGTATAGTGTTGATGCAAGAAGTTGGGTCCACAAAAAGCTCAAAAAGTGGAAGTGTTTTTACATTTTTTCAAAATTTGTCACACTTGGTCTAAAAATTTGAGGCACTTACACAATGAATCTTAAAAAAAGTTAGTAATATGAAATTTAGCATTTTGAATCTAGTTTCCAAATATGTAATTTATTCAAATACCTAGATGATAGAAATTAAATTTTGATAGGGATGTATAAAAACCACTTCTTAAAAGTCATTTTTATACCATACCATGCACGTTACGGACACCACTTTTTGACCCAAATAGAAGTATTTTGCTAATAAATTTTTGGGAAAGATAGCTAACAACATGAAGATTGATGAGAATTTTTTTTTGTAATTTTTTTTGAATATTTTTTTTTTGAACTTTTATCAACCTTAATTGTTGTTTTTAAAAATCAAAGTGTATGGACAACATAGTTGGAACTAAACTATTTTTTTTTGAATCTTTTATTTTTCATTATGTAGACAATTGTTTCAAGATTGATGCCATATAAATTAATCTACAAGAAACTTGACAAAAAAAAAGTTATTAAAAAACATAAAACCCTAATATTTCAAGTTTAAGGACTAGTTTGATTAGAAATTAACTAAAAGATAACAAATATAATCCAATCTTAATAAAAATTATATATTTTGAAACTAGACATTATGTTCTCTAATGGGTTTTAGTTTTATAGATTGATTCATAAAAAAAGTCCATCAAGCATATTGCTAAATTTGGACATTCTTCTTCAATCTACGTTAGGCTTTTAGTTGTAGGTCAAAGGCTAAGGTTCAGGTTTCCAAGCCTTTCTCGAGCCTAAAACTGAGGCAGCATGTGGGTTGGGAATTCAAAATTTTAAAAATGCGTATGTGCTACAAAATGCATATGTGTTCTTTACTTTCTTGATTATTTAAAAAATTAAATACTTTTTAGAAATGTGTACGCATTTCTAAAAGGTATTTAATTTTTTAAATAAATGACTTGTATGTGTTATAAAATATGTATGTGTTATATAACGCGTATGCATTTTTTAGTGCATACACATTTTTTTAGGCTCAGGTACTCGAAGCATAACACATACATATTTTTTTAATAGCATGTACATGTTTTCCACAAGATTTATTTTTGGCCAAAAATTCCCCTCTTCGTTGACCCAACTTCTTGCTTTTAGCTAAGTGATCCCGTGGGTCCAAAAAAGAACACAAAATGGGCATGCAATATTCTTCTTCCTCTATTTTAACACCAATAGAACCCAATTGAACAACAAGCATGTTAAAGGAAATGAAGTAATATGCAATGGATCCCCCTTAATCCATATTCAAAGAATATAAATTATTTCTTAGGAACAACTTATTTACCAAGGATTTCCCCTGATATATATCACCAAGATTTTTCCAAGGACTAATTATAGTATTCTCTTCATGGATATTCAAGAGAATGAAATCAACCAAACAAAGTCTAATTAGACCCTTGTCTTTTTGGTCCATTATATTCCAATCCTCTTATTAGTTTGTTGTTAGTTTTTTATTGTATATTGCATCCCATAGATCTCTATCTACAAGCATATCCTCCATTTTGAATCTACACAACTCAAAATTGATGCCATTACACTTCTCCATCTCTATACTTCTAGATGTTCTTTCTATCTTAAACATACAACAAGATTACTAAATATTTCTCTACAAAAACTTCCAGTGAAACTATATATGCACAAAACACCATTCAAACCCAACAAGGAATACAAAATTACTCAAGGTTTGATACTAACTGAAAGAAAATAAGAGTGCAAAAACAACCTTCCTAATGAAAATATTAAGTAGAGGTTTGCAATTTAACTTTTAAAAAATAAAATTATTTACAATTTCATTTAAAATTGCATATTCGTTTATGTTATTTTTATATTTAGGCATTAAACTATGAGACACAAAGTTTATGTCAAAAATCCATTTCGAGAATAAAACCCACACCAAAGCAAAAATCACTTGCATTATAGTAAAGAGCTATTACAATACAACTAAGTCTATGCTCTTGTAGGTATTATCACATTGTGATACAATATTCTAGATTGAATCTGATAACATAGCGACATCTTAAAAAATTACAAATTAATCACATACAATTCACTAAGACATTAACATATTTATGCACTCATACATGGGTGCCCAAGATATCCAGGTGTCATTGCATAGTCTTTGAATGCATGCAAACTAAAACCAACAACATGAATGAGTCCCAAGTTACGTAAAAAACAACCAAATCAATATAGAACCACATGCAATGAAACTCCATAGAGAAAATCAAGTCAACTACCATATTTGAACTCATCTTTGACTCTTAATCACTCCCAATGAAAACTCGGTCTTTGTTTAGTAGCATTCCTACTCAAGCATTAGTCAAAAATTTAAACCAATGCCACATGGCATCATGGTTCACCTCCTTGAATAATTCACAATGCTAAATGCTAAAATGATCACCTAGCTGACAAGTGCCACTCTCCAATGCTTCTAGTTTTCCAAGAAAGGAATGTGCTCACAAGTAGGCCCCACCAATTGCTAACTTGGAGAATAGAATGCCACATTTCAAGATGGCACAAATTTAAGAGGTTTAAACATGTTCCTCCACCAAAATGAGCACTCATGTGATAAGTATCACATTCTCTCACCTTGTACCTTCTATGTAGGAAGGCAACTATTCATTAGGTCCCAAAAATTTCCTTAACAACTTTCAAACCTATATTTTTGAATTTAATAAATTAAATTAGAAACATAGGGCCAAATAAAATAATTATTTCAACATGGGACTCACTAAGTTTGAGACAACTTAATCCCAGTAAAAATAATACATTTTGGTGTGGCCTTATTATTATCAGTGGGGTATTAGGGCATCACTTAGCCTTGTGGCATCAAAATTTTGAAATAATCATTAAATCCTTTGATATCCCAATAAAAATTCTTTATACCTCACATTGTCAAGCCAATAAGAATTGGTATACCTTTCAGTTTCATATCTATCAAACTTGGGACATGGGAATGTCCACCTCTCATACCTCGACAATACTTATCCATTAGGAATTAGCTCATCGGGTGGTCATCTAGCTATATACCATGGGAAGGGGATGAGAAACACTGAAAATTCAAAAGGTTGGTGAAAATTTCAAAGGATTATGTTAGAAAGAGGGGAAAGGTGTATTTTCATACTTTCAGAGATGCATGGGAATTTTTGAAGGGATGATAATGTAGCTTATGGAAAAAATTCAGGTTAGCATTATAAAGTTGTACAATTGAAAAATGGACCCTTCCCATTTTCATGGTCTTTTAGGTCTTGTTTCATAGTGTTGGAACTATGTTGCTTTAATTTTATGATGTATCTTGGCTTGAACATGCTTATTTTGGTGCTAAAATTCAAAGAACGACGTCTTGTGAAGGTGTTATGAATTGTTTTAAGAAATTTCTACATTCTTCTAGACTCTATTTAATGCAATTCACCTAAAAACAACCTTTTCATTCATTAGCAAGTCCTATTTTGAAGTGTTGTAAAGTCTTGTAACAAGATTTCATGCTTTTCTAGGCATATTTTCACTATTTACACTCTTCTCATGCTTAATTTTATCTCTTTATGCCCTCATATGCTTGTATTAAGTGTATTTTTGGGTCCTATCCCAACAAAAAATATTAAACATAACATTATTTTTGACACTTGGTTTTGGGTCCTAGGTGGGACTCAATCACCAAGGGTGGCGAATGAGTCCCCCTTGGCCCCAAATTCAAAATATTTTAAAATTTATTTTAGGATTTTACTCAAATTCACTTCATGTCAGCTTGTGATGAGGTATGAACGGATAGTAAGACACAATATTTGTATAAATAAGTGATTTTAACCTCATTTTACATCTCCTAACTCATTCGAGCAATCTCCTACAATCACCCATTCAATCAACCAATCAAGTATTTTGCATCTTTAATTCAAGCACTTTGGAGCAGCCATTGACATCACTTCATATTGCATATTCAAGGATATGGTAAGTTTGTAATACTTGCATGTTATTCATTTATCATTTCCTTTACATTTCATTTATCTTTATTGGGTTTGATTACCAAAGTGGGGTTTGACCAAGGCAAACCCTTATTCACTAACCCCCCAACATTTTTCCCCTTTGTGAATGTATATTTGCAACTTTGTTTTACAGATTTAATAGGTTTAAATGTGTTGAAAAGTGGAATTCAAGTCAACTAGGCTCTTCAAGTCAACTCAACATCTTTTCAAGCATTTTGAGCATTTCCAGCCTGTTTTCTATAGAGTTGACTCTGGTAACCTAATATTCAGACATTGCTAGATCTGGAGTAGTAGTGTTGTCTTCTGATTTTCTAGAAATATTAGGGAGGAATGACTCACCACCCTTGGCGAATGAGTCCCACTTGAAATATGAAAATCTACATTTTTTTAGAAATCAATTCTTGGCTATCAAAAATTAGTTCCTGACACTTTTTCAACAGTAGGACTGATTCGCCACCCTTGGCGAATGAGTCCCACTGTGAAAAATAAAAAAAATTCATCAACATTCCAAACACTCCAGAAAGCTCACACAACTTCTAGGTGCACTCAGATTTGACCCTATACCTTTTGTTTTGCATATTTCTTTCTATTTCTTCATCTTTCATAGTTGTTTGCATATCACAATGTGTTTTCAAACATAGTTTAAATTGCATTTTTACATTCATTTTAGATCATTTTAATCAGTAAATTTCATTTAGTTTAGTTCATTTACATCATATCACATTTCATACATCCTAATTTGAATGTCCATCAGCATTTTAGGACTTAAATCTCTCTCTTTCTAGGTGAAGAACCCTAGGAAGAGAGTTAAGCATTTAGGTTCCCAAAATCTGTCACATTTTGGTGAACTTGACATTTGATGATTTTTAAACTTTTGATTGCATTCATATCTTGCATCCTAGTTTTCATTTGCATTGACATTCAATTAGGACATTGATTTGTTATTGCATTCTAGGATATTTCATTTTTCATTAGTAAAAAATTCATTTAGTTTTTATTCTTGCATTCAATTTCATTAGAAAAATTGAAACTTTGCATTTTGTGTCTATATTTCCATAATGAAAAACACAAAAAAATTGCATCCTGGGCCTCATTTTCCACTCAGGGTGAATCAATCCCTCTGCATATTTTAGACATTAATTTTGCACTATTTCTGGCATATTTCTGCATTTATGTTTTTTATATTTGCATCTTTTTTATAGTTAGTAGAGCTTCTATTATTTTCATTTTACATTCTTAGAATAGATTGCATTTCCATCCACTCCTCCTTTGTGGTACTTGCATGAGTTTTTGGTGCCCTATTGATAATACTTTAGTGAGAAGAAGTTCTAGACTCATGGCATCCCACGATAGCACTTTCATTGTGGACCTTGGGATCTCATGAGCTCCTACTCCTAGTATGGACAATGGTGCATTAGGCCCTAACAATACCACTTCCATGCCTTCACCTTTCCATCCTATGCATGTTGACAATCAAAACAAGTCTCTCCCACAATAAAAGGTTATTAACATTCATAAGGACTTTGCACATTTACAATAGGACTTGTCACTTGAAAACATTTCCACCACTACTATACCCATTATTGAGAACCTTCATTGCTTAATTGAAAGTGATGATGGCTTGCAAGTGCTAAAACAAATAGCCATAATTTACAATAAACATGCCTCCTCCAATACTCCACCAACAAACATTCTAGTCACCTAAGGAGCATCTCAAGTTCCTCCTCCTTCAACTATAGCTTCCATACCAACTTACACCAATCTGCAAGTCCATACAACTTTACATCAATCCAATTATGCCGCTACTTCCTTCCTGATTTCCACTAGCATTCCTACTTCCTTTGTGGCATTGGAGCCTCCTTCAACTGCTTTCACACCCCTTACTATTCCTTCCACTTCCCCTAATATCACATACACTCCATCACCATTTTCCCTTCCACCTCAACCTCATTATCCTAATCCCTTTATGACACAACTCCTTAGCACATTTTCATCGATGCAACACCAACTTGCCAGCATTAGTCAAGCTAAAACCACTCCAACCACATATCTTTTTGTAGCAGCCCCTTATTATTAGAAATATTACATACCTCGATGGAACAAAAAATACAAATGTCGAGGTTTGAGAAATATGGAGGAAAAGGAGATTGTATCAACCATGTCAATGCTTTTATTGCCTTGTGTTGTGATTTTGTCCTTGAAAATAAACTTTTAGCAAAAACTATTTCCAAGGACCTAGAAAGATATTGCCTCAAAATGGTTTTCCAACTTACCTAATCATTCCATCCATTCATTTAATGAATTGGAAAAATATTTCATTAATCACTTTCAAGTGCATATGAAACCTAAAAATAAAATGGCTGACCTTATGTGATGTAGACAAAACAATGACAAAAAAGTAACCAATCTCGTCTCTTGTTACCAATCCTTATATGCTCAAGTTGATGTCCAAATTCTAGATGCACATCTGCAGAAGATGTTTATTGAGAATTTTCACACTAACCTTCAAGATAAGCTTATGATGATGAAATTCCCTTCATTCATGCATTTGTGCACAACCTTATGTGACTATCAAAATTTGGTTTCAAGTTGTGAGTCAAAATCCACTTCTAGCCGAATTGACAAAACTGGAAATAACAATCAACACCAAAACAACACACAAAATTTCTGCAAACCTAACTAATTCTTCTTACAATTTAGTTCACCTCCTTCAACCCAACCACAACCAACCTCACAAGTTCAAAATTCAATGGCTGCCTCTAAAACAACCATGCCTTATCATTATGGTGATCCAAATAGACATTTCACTCCTTTAACTGACACCATCCATCAGAAAATGAACCAAATCATCCAAAAACACATGCTTACCCTACCACCTATTCGACCACTTGACCCTAATCAACCCCTACCTCCTACCTTCAAGCCCAATGCTTATTTCCATTTTCATCATCAAAATAGCTACAACACCAAACATTGCAAACATCTTAAACATCTAGTTCAAGACCTCATTGATTCATGTGAATTGACCATTATGGGTGTTAATGATCAAGGAAATAAGTTTGTTGCACTCCCTAAACAAAATCTCAAAATATTCACCAACCCTATGCCTAACCATACTACCTCATTCATCAAAGCTAATGAACCATCAAAGCCTGATGTAATGAGTGTTGATACACACACTAAACAACCTAATACATCTCCTCCTATTCCCCAAGCTAGTCCTATGGATAAACCTGTTACTACAATAGACATTATCCTTCGCAAGGTCCAAACCAATCAATCTATTGATATTACTTTTTCTGCTAAAGACATACTACACAAGCTTCCTGATGTTCCTCTCTACATAGCTAGTAGAATCTATGATAAACCTACTAATGGGATATTAATAGATCCCACTTGTGGTGAGAATGTGATCACAGAAGAATTTCTAGTATTACATGATCTATATCAGGATAAATATAATCCACCGACTGTATGGATTAAAACACATCATGGTTTTGTATGCCCTTCGATTGGATCTATCATAATTCCTTTACACATAGGACCTAAGACTTTGGAGGTAACATTTTCTATTATTCCACAATTTGACCAATTTCGTTTGTGGCTAGGCCTTCCTTGGCTTCACTCAATGAAAGTGGTCCCATTATTCATTCACAAGTTCTTTAAGTTTCCACATGACAATGAGGTATTCATTGTACACCATAGTGGCTTTAATCCTTTGTCTTCCAAAGGTAACTTTTCATTAGAAGCCTTTTGGCATGAATGCATGGAACCTATCACTCCGCGTAACAACTTCTTTTACATTACTTATCAGAAGTTTAAAGCCAAAAAGATCCTTGAATTATCTTTTCCTAACACATTTCCGTCCACCCCTACTCATCATATCCTTGATGAAACCATGATTACACCTGAATTTCATATTGAACAATCTCATCCTAATACTGCCCAGCCATCGTCTAAATGACCAAGATACCAAGAAATAACTCTTGCCTCACTTCCTCATACCAAACAACTATATAAAGCGAAAGAGAAAGTGGTTGATCCTTCCTCTTTGGTTTCTCTTGCTCTTCCTCTTTTGAAAGTAGAAGAACCTATTCTGATTCAATCCACTCTTACATCTCAACAACTCCAAAACAAAATTAAATGGAACTGTGCTGCTTAGGAACATCAGCGTTGTCATCATCTCCTTGCTCATACATAAACCAATCATGACAATAAATATTTACCCTTGATAGAAGATATAGATGACCACCCTCCCTATCCTGACCGACCACATGAAATTCCAACTCAACAATTGCAACAAAATGAACCCATCCAACCCACACTCTTGATACATCCATCCTTAGAAATCACCCTTCATCCTCCCATTGTTATTAATATTGATGATGATGATGAATATGTGATGATTGCTAACATAGATGAAGCAATAAACAATGACTTGAACTCTTTATTTTCATCTACAATGAACTTAAATGATAAATCTTCTCCACAAATTGAAGAAATGGTACAACTCCTATTTTGGCACTTGTGATTCCTCCTTTAAACAGTCAATCACCTTTGCATTCCACTAAACATGATTGGGAGGTGGATGACTTGATGGATGAAGTGCATTTTCCTACTTAGTCTTTTCTTCACATTCATTTTCCTTTTTATTTTCATGTGTGTATCATGTTACCCCGTATGGTTTGTTTGATGTTTCCTTCTCTTTGTACACTTATATATGTATCTTTATTCTTCTTGTCATGTCTTTTACTTTTCTCTTTTGTTTTGTGTTTTCCTTTTGGGGATGATGCAAAGCATAGAGATGATCTATGCCTCTTCCATGTTGACCCAATGGTCCTTGTCTTTTTCCTTTTTATTTTGTGTTTTCTTCTTGGGGATGACACAAAGCGTTGAGACGCCCTATGTCTCTTCCATGTTGACCCAAAACCCCCCTCTTTCTTTTCCTTTTTTTCTTTGTCTTTTCTTGTGTTTTTCCTTTTGAGGATGATGCAAGGCATTGAGACCAAAATGTCTCCTTCATGTTGACCCAAAAGCTTTCTCACTTTTTGTTTTTTGTCTTTTTCGCTTGTGTTTTCCTTTTTGGGGATGACACAAAGCATTGAGATGCCCTATGTCTCTTCCATGTTGACCCAAAACCCCCCCTCTTTCTTTTCCTTTTTGTGTTTGTCTTTTCTTTTGTTTTTCCTTTTGGGGATGATGAAAGGCATTGAAACCAAAATGTCTCCTTCATGTTGACCCAAAAGATTTTTCACTTTTTGTTTTTGTCTTTTTCGCTTGCGTTTCCCTTTTGAGGACGATGCAAAGTGTTGAGACTACAATGTCTCTTCCACATTGACTCAAAACAAACTCTCTTTTTCTTTTGTATTCACTCTCTTTGTGTCATTCTTCTAGTTCTATGTGCTTTGGGGAATGATGATAGTGTCGAGCTCTTTATACTAACCCCAAATCCATAGATCCCTTATGTGTTTTGTGTGCTTCTTTTCTAGGGGGAAACTCCCTTCTTTCCTTTCTTTTCTCCTCGATCTTGACATGATGTAGCCTAACTTTGAAACATATGACTTGGCATAGAGCTTTCCAAGTTGGTTCTCATGTCTTGATTGCTTTTTTCATTTTCTTTTCTTCTCTACTTTCAAGTAGTTGCTCATAGAATGATGTGTAGCAATTCCTTTAAAGTGGGGGCATACATTACCATTATTTCATTTGCATTCTTAGCGAAGCCTTGTTGTTTACATGATGCATTTATCACTTTGTGGATGACATTGGGTGTAATTTCCTTCATAAGTGTGATATTTCTTAGCATATTGCATTCCTCTTAGTGGTTTGATGCGACACATTGCATCCCCTAAGTGGTGAATATACTATTCTTTGATTGGTCCCTTTTGGAGACATTAGAGACAATGTTCCCTAAGTGACTAACCTTGCATAAACTGAAAAAGACTTCTTTGAACATATTACATGTGACATTTTTACATATTGCATTCTCATTCGACCACCTTGCATAAAACAACTTGCATGCCTGTGGAGTTGTCTTATTTGTTTGGCCACCTTGCATAACACAACTTGCATGCTTGTGGTGCCATCCTATTTTTCTTATCTTATAAAAACTTAAAAATAACATTTGCATTTACATTTCTTCAGCTTTGTGGCACCTTGTTAAAGTTATCGAATAGGTATAACTTTGGCATGGTTGAGTAGGAAGCCCAACTAGTGGCATGACTTTTCCCCATAGCCACTTTTGTGTTTTTTTGTGAGTGCGTACCAACTAGGGTATGTTTCTTACTTCTTGGGATTCCTCACGCCACAGAAAACTAGTTCCATGGCCCCAGAGTGAGTACACATTCACTCTTTTTCAAACAATCAACCTAGATCTCTTTTCACAACTAGTTGGATTGATGATCAATTCCTCTCAACACTTGTGTGTACATTTTCCTTTATGTTTAGTCTATCATGGGATCTTCATCCTGGGGGCTTGATCATCCCTCTTGTTTGTTGTATTCCATCTTGCTAACGTAAGTGCATTCAAACCCTCTTCTTGATGTTCATGGCTACTTTAGTGTGAGGAAGCAAGTTTCTCTCACTAAAGTGAGGCTAAATGTACCATAAAATGGAATCTTCCCATTTTAATGGTCTTTTAGGTCTTGTTTCATAGTGTTGGAACTATGTTGCTTTAATTTTATGATGTATCTTGGCTTCAACATGCTTATTTTGGTGCTAAAATTCAACGAATGATGTCTTGTGAAGGTGTTGTAAGAAATTTCTACATTCTTCTAGACTCTATTTAATGCAATTCACCTGAAAAAAACCTTTTCATTATTAAAAAGTCCTATTTTGAAGTGTTGTAAAGTCTTTTAACAAGATTTCATTCTTTTCTAGGCATATTTTCACTATTTACACCCTTCTCATGATTTATTTTGTCTCTTTATGCCCTCATATGCTTATATTAAGTGTATTTTTGGGTCCTATCCCAACAAAGAACATTAAACATAACATTATTTTTGACACTTGGTTTTGGGTCCCAAGTGGGACTCATTTGCCAAGGGTGGTGAATGAGTTCCCCTTGGCCCCAAATTCAAAATATTTCAAAATTTCTTTTAGGATTTTACTCAAATTCCCTTCATGTCAGCCCGTGATGAGGTATTAATAGATAGTAAGGAAAAATATTTGTATAAATAAGTGATTTTCACCTCATTTTACATCTCCTAACTCATTCAAGCAATCTCATACAATCACCCATTCAATCAAGTAATAAAGAATTTTGCATCTTCAATTCAAGCACTTTTAAGCACTTTGGAGAAGCCATTGGCATCACTCTAGATTTGCATATTAAAGGATGTGGTAAGTTTGTAATACTTGCATGTTATTAATTTATCATTTCCTTCACATTTCATTTATCTTTATTGGGTTTGATTACCAAAGTTGGGTTTGACGAAGGCAAACCCCTATTCACTAACCCCCCAACATTTTTCCCCTTTGTGCATGTGTATTTGCAACTTTGTTTTATAGATTTAAAGGTTTAAAGGTGTTGAAAAGTATAATTCAAGTCAACTAGGCTCTTCAAGTCAACTCATCATCTTTTTAAGCATTTTGAGCATTTCCAACCCATTTTCTGTAGAGTTGACCCCAACAACCTAATATTTAGACATTTCCAGATCTAGAGTAGTAGGGTTGTCTTCTGATTTTCCAGAAATCTTGGGGAGGACTAATTCACCACCCTTGGTGACTGAGTCCCACTTGAAATCTAAAAATCTACATTTTGTCAAAAATCAACTCCCAAATGTTAGAAATCAGTTCCCAACACTTTTTCAACAGTAGGATTGATTTGCCACCCTTGGTGACTTAGTCTCACTGTGAAAAATCAAAAAAATTGATCATAATTCTAGACAGTTGAAAAAGTTCACACAACTTCCAAGTGCACTTAGATTTGACCCTATACCTTCTATTTTGCATATTTCTTTCTATTTCTTCATCTTTCATAGTTGTTTGCATATCATAGTGTGTTTTCAAACATAGCATAAATTGCATTTTTGCATTCATTTTAGATCATTTTAATCAGTCAATTTCATTTAGTTTAGTTCATTTACATCATATCACATTGCATACATCCTAATTTGAATGTGCATAAGCATTTTAGGACTTATATCCCTCTCTTTCTAGGTGAAGAACCCTAGGAAGAGAGTTAAGCATTTAGGTTACCAAAATCTATGTCACAAAAGCATAAACAAACTAAACCCTAACTAAACAATGAAGAACAATGGAAGAAAATAGAAGAAAAACAAAGAACAATCTCACCAAGTCTTCATGCCCTCCATGAATCACCTTCATTGCATCTTCTCCATTTGTTGCAAGTTGATGTTTTCCCTCAGATTTTGATGAGTAAGTATGACCTATGACGAGCCCTAAGCAAATATTGAAGGATTCTAATAGTTTTGCAATGTACTAAAAAACATGCAAGTATGAAGCAAGCCTAAAGTCTGAAGCATGAACTCACAAAGTCAAGAGATTAAGAGATGTCCAAATGAGGCCAAAATTTCCTTTTAGATAAATGTCCAAGATTGTCAGATGAGATATGCTCTAAGATCAATGGTTGGAATTGTAGACATCCGGATTTGACCACCCCCACATAGTCAAATTTGTCCCCTTTATCAAACTATTTCACATCCCACATTGATGTTAATTAAATGATTTATTTAATTAATATTTCCATTTTTTCTAATGTTCTAAGGTATTTAATTTAAATAAATAAATACTTTACCTTTATTTCGCTTTCCTCTCTAAAATAAATAAATGTATCAATTTATTTGATTTATTCACTTTATCTTTTGAATTTAAATCAATTTTAAATTCATCATTTTCTCTCTCCTTGTCCCATCCTCCATAATTCTTCTTAATCTGGATTAATTTAATTAATCTCTGATTTAAATGTACACACCTTTAATCAGGATTGATGTCATATCCTCCATAACTTGCAACTTACTTTAATCCCTTCATTATCCATTTAATCACATGTTTGCATAGCCTTAATCATATAATTAGGTCAACCTAATCCTCATGCCATTTATGGAATACCTCCAAGTCAACCATCATAAATGCTTTCTCCATTTAGCTAAGGCAACCTCTTCCCTGTGTGAATTAAAAATTCACATTTATTGCCCTAAGGCTCTCCTCTTCCCCATGTGGGTTATTGGGGAATTTAAATTTTTCATGTGTCACATCTCCCACATGGGGACAAGGACCTCCTTTATGAGGAGACCTTGTCCCAAACCCAAGGTACTTCCAAGTACCTTCACATCATGTGAATTAAAAGCTCACATTTATCCCTCCAAGGTTTCTCTCTTCCACATGAGGATTATTGAGGAATTTTAAAATTCTTCATGTGTCACATTGCCCCACATAGAGACAAGAACTTCCTTTATGAGAAAATATTGTCCCAATCTAAAGGTACTTTCAAGTACCTCCACATCACATGCCTCCTTTGCACCTCATTTCCACATGGCAAGATGTGAGGTCTTGTGAGTCCTCAACTCACCATAGCCATTCATCTTGTCCATGGTGGCTAAATCCTAGCCCTTCATTTCTTTAGAGGAATTTTACCTAAAATAGAGGATAAGTGAACAAAATGGATGCAATGTGAGCTTGAAAGTGTCCAGATAAGTCAGTTTGATGTCTAGATAAACAATGGAATGATTGGTTTTGGATTTCGACATGTTTAAGGAAATCAAAAGGTCAGTCAAAGATGGTCAAATAAACCTCCAGTTATAACCCATTCAAGAAAATCCTAAAATTAACCATATAAATCTCATTTGGTTGAAAAGGTAATTCATTTTCACATCTACTTTTTGAGATTTGAGAGTTCAAAGCCAGAAGACCTCATGTGAAGATAGTGATTCTAGTGATCAAGCACCACAAATTTCAAGTTTGGAATTTCTAATGGCTAGAGGGTGTAGAGCCATCGGTATGTAACCTATTCTCGCTTTGTGGTTTTCTCATTTTTCATGCATTTTTAGGTGTTAAGGTTAGGAGAATAGATGCATTGCAATGCATCTGTCTTTGCGAAGGATGCAATCATGTTTGTGTCATATGCATTTGACTCATCATGATGCAAATACAATCTAGTCAAGGTAGGTCTAGGTTTACAATGATGCATTTGTGGACCAATGAGATGTAATTTCCATATCATGACGCAAGTGTTAGGTTTTACAATGCAATTGCCAAATTGAAGCGCAATTGTGGTACCATGCAACAAAAATGTTTTATAGTGACACAACTGATGGAGGGAGCAACATAAGTGCTTTAGAGTGGTGCATTTTTCAGGTCAAACGACACAAGTTATGTATCACGACAGAAACATTGGATGAAATGACACATTTGAGTTGGCATAGTGCATGTGAAAGGTAAAACAACGCACCTAACTTTGACTAGTTTTGACTCAATATAGGCTCAATTTCTATGTACTTTTGATTAGATATATGATAATGGTGATGTTCAATGATGTGCAAACTCTCGTTTCTACATGTGTAGAAATAATTACCACCTATTTAAACTTGGGAGTTCAGACCAATGACATATGCCTTCAAAGATCAGCTACAAGATAGGGAGCGTAGGAGACTAATGTAGTTAGGACTACACTATGTTACCTATATGCCCATTATCTAGGAAAATAGGGGTCTTCTGACAACACTTGAAGAGAGGTGCCACTTAGAGACCTACTCATTTCACTTGGTGATAGGAGAGGCTATTGTCACTCTCAAGGATGTTTAGAGGATTATTTACATTCTGATTATAGGAGAGTGAGTTGTCTATGATCCATGCCAAGGACTTTAGGATTTGATAGAGTATTATGAGCCTAGTGATGTCATGTAGCTAGGCATCAATAGGTATGAGATCAGGTGGGAGTTTATGGCCAAGCACTATGTTTGATGGGATGCAATGTTATGCACCTTGATTGCTAGTGTGTTGATTCCTGATTGCCATGGTCATGGTTTTCCTATCGAATGGGGAGATGTACTCATCGGGATGAGGCAAGATAGGACCATGTTTACATGGGGATCTTGTTTACTTGGAATGCTATATCATCAGTTGCATAGGGTGGCCTACAGGGAGGCAAGCAGTATTAGTTGCAAGACTACATTATTGATGATCTGGACCATAGAGAATATTCTCATCTTTCGACTACCAGTTTAGAGACTGTAGCTTGCTAAGGGTATGCCTTATGTTTACTTGTATCTAGGTGCATTGTTGCAGACCAAGGTTGGAGACACAGGATTCTGGCACCATCATATTGAAACATTGATGGGATTTTTATGGAGGCCTGTACAAAGATTATGCACAATGGCCAAGAGCGGATGATCATCTTTCTTTTTGTTGATAGTTCAGATACTTGATTGGATGTATGACTCAGTCACAACTGATTATTGAGATGTACCTACCCCAACAGATACTTTGATAGTTCAGAGAGTAGGAGGGTGTTCCCATGGGCACCGCAGAGTATGCCTGATCATCTCAAGATACCATGTGGGGATTGAATATATCAGTTCCATTAGTAGAGTAGCAAGTGGATGGATTGGTGGCACAACAGTGGGCTTGGAGAGGGTGTCCAGTGGATCTAGTGACTACTCCTAACTATGATGCATGGTGGTAGACTCACAAGCCACTGCCATTGATGTATCCTAATCAACCAATGTTAATTGATCGACAATCAGTGATACCACAAGTGCATTAAGGAGGATGAGGAGGCAAGGATGGTTGTAGGGAGAGAGGGAGAGACAAAGAGAGAGGAGGTGGGGGTGGAGGGGACATAGGATATGGAGGAGGTGGGAGGATGAGACAAGGAGGATACAATGGGCAAGGACAACCTAGGAGAGTGCAGTAGCGGGCTGAGTGAGCACCACTATCACCTATCTACAAGGTAGGTGAGGGAGAGGAGGAGGAGAGAGAGGAGGCTCATCAGGAGGAGGTCTGATAGGAGGAGGAGGGTCATCATGAGGAGGAGGGAAGAGTCAAGGGAGAGTAGCTAGCAGGGAAACTAGAGGGAGAGATGTCAAGGGAGGAGGAGGTTCATATATGATAGGAGGCATTGGATGTTGGTAGAGAGGAGGATGAGGAGATAGATATCGGTGGAGAGGATGACATGGATGAGGCCAAGAGATAGCTAAGAGAGTAGATGGTGGATGGGGAGGAGGATGTAGCTAGGAGGCCACCTTTTCCTAAGATGTGACAGTGGATCAATGACTAGTTGATATGCAGAGAATATTGGGTAAGGCCTTGGAACAGATCAAGACCTTGGAGGTAGAGTTAGAGGTGACACAGGTGGAGATGGATCATGCTATGATCAGACAACAGGAGGCCTAGAGCTAGTGTTTTGAGTTCGTACAACTATGCACTAGACCAGTGGCGGAGATCACCAGGGATTTGGCTAGGGTCAGTGCTAGCTAGCGTCAGTACAAGATGCTTTATGAGAGATCAGTGCCAGCGGAGCAGTGGGATCCTGGTTTGTCTTAGATGCAAACTAGGATAGGTAGTGGCAGCAACATGAGTCATCACAATTGCAGTTAGAGTAATGTGGGTGGATCCACATCATATTAATAGTCTTCAGGGCATAGATCATGTCATAGCCATAGGCATTCTTTCGGCCATATATCTAGTCATAGTCATGGGTCAATATCATTAGGACACAGGTCTTAGCATAACCAACCACCAGTCATTGATCCATCAACTTCATAGACCTAGCCAGTCGTGTCCTCATAGATACCATCAGTTCCAGTTACAGAGCATCAGTCACCGCATTCCTCACCTCAAGGGGATGAGGAGAGCATAATCTAGGGTATTTGTTATCTTGTCATTATGTTGAGACATTTGATATATTGACCATTGATCCTACAAGCTCTATTTTTGGGATTCCTTGAGACTTTATCCTATGACAAGATTTTGAGATATATATATATATATATATGTTATAGTTTTGGCATAGACTATATGTTATGTGTTACGTTGTGATGCATTATGATGTTATTATGTTTATGTGATGTGATTTATGCAATGATTCCTATGATGATGCATTTATATGTTAT
>VDFB02281492.1:797814875-797991599 GCA_007258455.2 Sequoia sempervirens | reverse complement strand
GAAAGGTTTATAAAAGCAGGTACACTCGAAGATGAGTCAAAAGACAAAGCCATTCTCAGTTGGCTATACAAAGACAAGGAAGTGTCAACATCAATGAATTCCAACATCAAAATAGATCAATATGGAAAAGGGAAGGCCATTTTAGAGAAAATGGGTTACAAAGGTCAAGGACCAATTGGCAAGAGAAAGGACGGTATTATTGAACCCATTCAACCTCTAACATTACAACTTAAAGACATAACAGGATTAGGCTACATAATTGAACAAAAAGAGGAAGAAACACAAAAAGTAGTGGAAAGGATATTACAAATGAGAGATTGCTCTGACACAAAATCCAACGAATATGAATGGGATCATCTATCTACTAAATCTTATACTAACAAAGAGGTTCATGTTATCCAAGTATATACACCCTTATGAGAGGAGGGGCAAAGTTCAGGAAATAGAACATTTGTTATATGGGATCAACAAATATTAATGACTCAAGCGAGGATGATCAAACATCAAGTGAGTCACAAAACTTGGAAGTGAGTACTATCATAGACCTCAAAATTCCTACCAATAACTTTGACCACCTAGCTATTATGACACTTACAATAGTTGACCTTATTCAAACTGGACTTGTTACCTTTAATGCACCCTGAACTTATTGACTAGGAACCCACCATACCTATTCTTATACTAGTCTTTTCAAATGATGATGCTATCATAAATTATCTTTGTAGTGATGAAACTAATACAAGTACTATCCATAACACCCATATTGATGCTTTACAATAGGAGGGTGCCAAATATTTCAGTTGCAAAAATAATAATAGGAAAATAAATCTAATGATGAAAACCTCTTTGAGGTAGCATTAGACTTTGAAAAGAGAAATAAAGAACATATCCAACAATGAAAAACTTTCCAAGGCACTGGAGGATGGAAGATTTGACACTCTCCCAGAACATTACTATGACAGATCATTAGTACTAGTAGAGCCAACACAGTCTATAAATTTGGGAACAATTGAACAGGAAAAGATCTTACATCTAGCAACATCCATGACATAATAGGAGAAGCCAACATTCACTAGATTCTTTGAGTAGTGACACATAAATTTTGCATGGTATTATTTTGACATGCCAGGATTGGATCCAAAACTCCTATTGCATCATCTATCACTACCAAAGGGAATCAAACCAGTCAAACATAAATTGAGAAAGATGCATCCCCACATCGCCCTTATGGTTAAAGCTAAACTGAAGAAATTATTGGATGTAGGCTTTATCAGGTCCATAGATTATGTAGAATGGATCTCAAACATTGTGCCAGTATCCAAAACTTATAATAGCATTAGAATATGCACTGATTTTAGGGATTTAAACAAGGCACGCCCAAAGGATGATTTTCCTTTGCCCAACATTGACATAATTGTTGATCTAACAACAGGACATGCCATGTTATCTATAATGGATGGCTTCTTAGGATATAATCAAATAAAAATAGCACCTGAAAATCATGGAAAAGACAACATTCACTTTCCCATGGGGTACATTATGATGGAATGTCATGCCCTTTGGATTGAAAAATATAGGTGCGACATATCAGCAGGCAATGACCACAATTTTCCATGACATGATGCATACTTGCATGGAAGATTATGTGGATGACATCTTAGCAAAATCACACACTAGGGAAGGACATCTGGAAATACTTGATAAAATCTTCACTAGACTGGAAAAATTCAATGTAAGGTTAAACCCAAAGAAATGTGTCTTCGAGGTGACATCAACAAAACTTCTTGGTTACATAGTGTCAGAAAAAGGTATTGAAGTGGATCTAGCTAAGGTTAAAGCAATAATGGAGATTTCTCTGCCTAAAAATATCAATCAATTACAGTCCCTACAAGGAAGGTTACAATCCATTAGGAGATTTATCTCACAACTAGCAGATATAAGAGACCCATTTAATCATCTACTTCATAAAAATGTTTCATTCAAATGGGATCATAACTGTGAAACAACTTTTAGGCAAATAAAGTAGTATTTGGTATCGCCTCCAATACTCATGCCACATGTAGTAGAAAGGCCACTATTACTGTATATTGCAACAATTGACATATCTGTAGGAGCTCTATTAGCACAGGAGGATTTTGAAGGAAAAGAACAAGTAGTTTACTACATTAACAAGACTCTCAACGGATATGAAATGAACTATAAATTCATAGAAAAGGATTGTTTGGTAGTAGTATTTGCAACCCAGTAATTGCGATACTACATGTTGACTCATACAGTCAGGCTCATAGAAAAAATAGACGCATTGAAATAGCTACTCAGTAAAGCTGCTCTAATAGGAAGAATTGCAAAATGGGTCATGATCTTAAGCAAGTTTGACATCCAATATGTCGATAGGAGAGCCATCAAAGGATAGGTAATAGTAGATCAAGTAGTTGAAGCTCCATTACAAGATCATCATCCAATGAACATTGAATTTCAAGATGCCAACATCATGAATGTACAACAAAACAATGGCGACTTTATTTTGATGGATCATATATACAAAGAGGAGCTGGTGCAGGAATTCTATTTGTCACACCTCAAGGACATACCATTCCAAGATCCTATAGGTTAATGTTTCCATGTACAAAAAATATAGTTGTGTACAAAGCATTGATTATTGGCATCAAAATAGCTATTGAATGGAAACTCACAAAAATTCAAGTGTATGGGGACTCACAACTTGTCATTTATCAAGAAAATGATGAGTATCAAACAAAGGATGAGAAGCTCATGCCTTATAAGCAAATTATAGATGATCTAAAAAAGTACTTCATGGATATCAAGTTCAAGAAAATACCAAGGGCAGAAAACAAAGTTGTAGAATCCATGGCAACAATTGCCTCCCTTTTGCAATTATCAAAAAAGAAAGTTCGATATGAGTTTATGGTTGAACAAGTATCTAATCCTACATATGATAAACTTGATTCACATACCATATGCCACATAACAAACACTCATCCCTCACAATATGGAGAGATTTATACTTACCTCAAAGATAACATTCTTCCTCTTGATCTCTCTAGAAACCAAAAGTGTAACTTTATTTGTCAATCGACATGACATACATTAATCACTGACATTATTTACCATTGAGGTCTTGATGGTACTCTTCTCTAGTGTCTAGAGCATCACGAATCTGAAACATCCTTATGAGAGGTACATGAAGGTATTTGTGGGACTAATCCAAGTGGGCTAACCCTAGCTAAGAGACTCCTTCGTTTAGGGTATTACTGGCCAAATATGGAGAGGGAGACATATCAATATGTTAAAAAGTGTCAGAAATGTCAGATTCATGGTAATCTAATTCATGCACTAGCACAAGGATTACAACCTTTCACATCCACATGGCCCTTTTGTCAATGGGGACTAGACCTAATAGGGAAAATAAATCCTTCTTCATCTAATGGGAACAAGTTCATCATCACAACAATAGAGTATTTCACAAAATGGATAGAAGCAGTTCCTTTAACAACTGTCACTGGAAAAAATATTTCATCTTTCATACTCAACTACCTCATTTGTCGGTATAGGGTACCCCAATCCATTATCAAAGACAATGGTAGGCCTTTTAAAAATTAGGATGTCTAGGAATTATGTGAACAATTCCATATTCAACATCATTTTTCAACACCGTAGTATCCACAGGGAAATGGCCAAGCAAAAGCCTCAAATAAAACAATCCTAAAAATATTGAAGAAGACAGTAAACGATGTTGGATGTGATTGGCATGTTCAGTTAAATCCTGCACTATGGGCCTACAAAACCAACATTAGAACACCAACAAGAGCTACACCATACACCTTGGTGTATGGATCAGAGGCCATTCTACCAATTGAGGTAGAAATACCATCACTCCGTGTATCACTAAAGGGTATCATAACATATGAGGATTACAAAGTTTCAAGGCTACAAGAACTGGAATTACTGGATGAATGTCGTCAACAAGCAGCCAATCATTTGAAGGCCTACCAACAAAGAATGTCAAGGAGTTACAATCATAGGGTAAAACCTAGAGTCTTTCAAATTGAAGACTTGGTCCTAAAGGAAAACCCTAGGAATTAGCAGGATAGAGAAAAGAAAGGGAAGTTTGAACCTAATTGGTTAGGTCCCTTTGTAATCATATTAGTGTATGGATCAGGAGCATATCAATTGTCTACACCAAAAGGGGATTTGTTTGATGAACCTATCAATAATATCCATCTTAGAAAATTCTATACCTAAATCACTTAGTGCATGAATTAGTTTTTGAAAATGGTTAGCTTGATGAAAACTTGACAAACATGCATCCTAGTGATAGAAAAATACAAAAAAACAAGAAACAAAAATAAAAAATACAAAAATACAAACAAAAAGAATGAAAAGGTGCAATAAGAACATATAGTGAAAACCTAGAAACATGCACTATTTGTGATTCAAATCAGCTCTCCCATCTATTTGGACACATGTCATGGTCGTTACTTCCACCATGATTTTACATCCATTATCATATCATATCACATGGTCATGTCTCACCCTAGCTTGGGGGAAACATCTGAAAATCATTGGGGGCAACATAAACATGGAGCTTAATCAAATGGACAAAAAATAGTTAGACAAAAACAATGATCAAAAAACAACCCAACATGGAACATCAATCACCATCGAAAGCAAATTGAACATCTAGTTCACATCAAAAAATTGAAAAACATGTCAAAAGGTCAGAATCAGGGAAAAAAGTCAAAAATATGAGTTTGTGTCAGCCGAACTACATGGTGTCTGTGTGTATAACATAGGAAAGGCTAATCTTTGATCAACCCCCGAGGCCCCTAGGATAGGTCTTTAGGTTAGGTTTGATCCAAAATCTCGAAAAACACAAAACACTACAAAATCAGGATGGATGATCTAATCTGAATAATGATTGAAATACTTTAAGTAAAATTTGGATAAGTTGTAGTTTGATCATTGTTATCATTTCTTTGGAGAAAATAAATGATGTATTGAACTAGAGAAGCCAGGAAGAAGAAATGGTATTTTTCTTTGTTTGTTGTCTATGAATTAATCATAATTACTATGTGAATCATCATGGGAAATGCTCTACAAAGTATCATGGATGACATTCCAATTCACATAGGAAACTGGTTAATTCTTGCTTTTTTATGCAAGAAATACTCAGGTCATCTTGGTTTAATTATACCTTGATGCTTGTGTTTGTTTGCAATATCAAAAATCATGAAAGTAGTACCCGGGTCATCATCGGTTTACATTATACCTTTGATGCTTGTACTCACTTTCAACATTTTAAAAGCTCAATGATGATACAAAGCATAAAAGTACTATTAAAATTCCTATGTTTACAAGTAGATTTGCATAATAAAAGTATATTGCATCCATAATAGTGTTACATCTGCAGAGTATTTGTTATAAAATTGGTAAATCATTCATTAAACAATTATCTTTTATCATAATAGATTGAGTATACTTGACATTAACAAAAAACATCCCCATGATCATATAGTTGCATCATCATATTCATTTACATACATTAAAAGCATTTACATCATCATTTCATCATTCATACATTTCAATCAAATCATTTTGCATTCTCACCATATCATAACAAAAATCTCAACAAACATATATCTATATCATCCTAGTTTCACAAACATACATCATTATCATAACTCATCAAATCCATCCATTTATTATATCACATATCCATATATAATCCATCCATTTGATCATAAAGTCCATCAAATTTATTGCATCATATATCATTCAACATTTTTATCCATTTTATTACATCATATATTTATATTTGCATCACATATAGAATATCATTTAAACACATCATATCCATATAACATGCATCCATACATGACCATTATGCACATCATAGATAGAACAACATCATATCAAAGCATATCATCATAACAATAAAACCATCACATAACATATAGAACATCGAAGAAAATGGATCCATCAGAGAATCGTAAAGAACATATAATAGATTGAAGAATCCGCTGCATCTCATATATAACAAAATCACAATGTCAAGTATACAATGATGTTTGAAATGAAGAGAGATATAACATAAAAAATGGTTGTATATCAAAATAATCAAATTGAAAATCACATCTCAAATGTAACACAGACAACAAATCAGGTGTTACTGGCTCTAGACAGTGTAGGCATAGCAAGATCAAGACCCCTACCACCAGAGGAACCAAGATCCCTAGGATTTCTAGGTAGAGGCTGGGTAACACCTACACTGACAATCCTGGATCGTGACCTTGCAAAATAAGACCTCACATAGCTAACTCTCTGCTCAGAAGGAACTGTGTCATAATATCTCACTCTATAAAACTCAATCTCCTCGCTAATATGAGCAACCCCTTGCATGTAATCTGCCAGGGAGGTACCAACTACTAGTCTCTGTAATCTATCGGTAGAAGCTTGAGAACCCTCTACTGTAAACTTGGCCGCATCCCTCTCAGCTGTCAACAAAGTAATATGAATCTAGGATGCCACAACCATCTATTTGGCCACATCCCTCTCAACTTTCAATGCTACAATTTGTGATTGAGTTGTGACTAACTAAGCTTGCAATGATGATAGAGTCTCTGCATGCAACTCAACCTATGCATGCATTTGAGCCTGGGTTCTCTCTAGTAAACCCTAAGCCTGAATAAGCTGCTCTTGAATGGTCTCTAACTAAACTTGAAGATCTGCTATCTGCAGCCGCTCTGAAACACCTCTCACAACTTGCCTCTTGCGAGGCATAGACTCATCAGGAAAATCTAAAGCAGGGCCCGATCCACCTACAACCTCTCCACTAACAAATCTATCATCCTTGCTGCTCTCATCTCTACTATTCTCATCTCTGCTGCTCTCAACACCAACATCCTCCTCGCCACCAACATCCTCCTCTACCCCAACATCCTCCTTAGGCTCGACATCTGTGTCACCAACCACACCAACATCCTCTGCCTCAACCCCTCCAACATCCTCTCTCCTCCAACTTCAACCATGTGCAATGGGAAAATCCTCCTCTATAGGTAATGGGGCAAGTTCATCTGGAATGGTAAGGCATGGAAATGGATGCAAAGCGAAAAACTCAACATAATCTAATGTAATTGGAGGCTTGACAATATCTAGTCGAATGTCCCACTCAAATGGTTGTAAAGATTGATACTCTTGAACCGCAAAAACATATGACAAACAAGGCCCATAATCTACGATATCCAACTGATGATGAGCATAATGAGCAACACCCTGGGGCATAGCCTATACCATCCCATACTGTTTATAAACCCATTTGATAAAAAAATATCTCTAATACCCGACGAGCATGGTCAATCAAGATCATCAACTGATAAAGAAATGGTAGTTGAATATCATTAGCATCCCAATGATCACAATCTAGGTAGGGATGCCATGTCATGGAATCTATGTCATCAATAACTCTCCTCCAATAATCTAACTTAAGGTCTAGTCTAGACTGAGTAAGCCGGCTAGCATATATGAACACATGCGGTCTCATGGGTGGCCTTTGTCTAATTGGAATTGGATGTGTGACAACTTTGTGCTCCCACACCCATACCTGAAGCAAAGTAATGCCGACCGATAAACTCCGACCACTGAGATACACAACTAAATGTAAATCATGATATAAATGGGCAAGCATACAAATTCCCCAAGTGAATTTGGTGCCATGAACAACCATACTCTCTAAAACTCAGCCCCAACCAACCGAGAATCCCTTAGACCTGTGATCAAGACTAAGTAATCCTCTGATGAAACCAACAAGTACTATAGGCAAAGTGGCATATGCATCAACCATCTCAGACCATGGAATCCACTCTTCGGCAATAGGATCATATTGAAACACTCTACGAAGGGCATCAGTCTAACCCTACTTTGCGAATCATATATGGCAACATCTCTAACAATCGAAAGCTACAAAATATGCCAAACATCCTTTGGAGTGACTTTCATCTCACTAGTAGGAAGGGGAAATGTGTTGTGCTTGCTATGCCACCTCTCAGCTAGCCCTGTCAACAAACCCTGATTAATCCTAATCTGGGGCATATATAGAAGAGGAGACAATCCACAACGTGTGATAATAGCCATCTCAGGCTATGCCAACTATGGTATAAGATCAAATGTCCAAGATAAACACTCTTGAACTTGGAGGTTCCCTAATCGCTCCTATTGTCATAACAAGACCAAAGTCAATAAATTCATGTCAATCATCAAATAACATCAAAATACCATATCAAATCAAATCATCTCTTGGTGAGAATTTTAATCAAATCTCATGAGAAAACATCATTGAACCTCGCCTATCATGAGGTTAATCATCAATGCATCAAATCAACCTCACTTATCATGAGGTATGCCAATCATAATTATTCCCCACCTATCATGAGGATAGTTATCATCAAAACAAACATTAGACCTTGCCTATCATGAGGTCAAAAAATCATGTATTTGATAAGACAAATCATTCATATCAAACCAACAACTGATACGATCAGAAATCGACAACATCAAGAACAAATTGACAAAAATCACAACACTTTGATTTAAATGCACTAAAAAGGACATTCAAAGTGCTACAACAATGACATGTGCCATTTCATCAGATAAAAGCGCTATTACAGATGGATAAAGTGCTAATTTATCAAAAGCACCATTTTATTTGGTCAACACGCTAACATTTTAGGTAAAAGTACTAAAAATTTAAAAGCACTAAAATAGAGAGTCTAAGCATTACAAAATCTAACCAAAGTGCTAAAGTTTTGAAAGTGCTAATGTATCTTACATAAGCGCTACAACGGCTATCCTAAGTGTAAACTTTGTAAAGCGCTAATCTAACCTATCAACATGCTAAAACATACCTCCTATGTGCTAAAATTATAAAAGCACTACAACAAAACCTAGAAGCGCTACAACGGAACTGAAAAGCGCTACAACAGATTTTTAAAGCGCTAAACTGAGTTCAAATTCAAAAAAACTGAAAATACACAAAAAATGAGGAAAATGCATGCAAACCAAGGAAAAAAATAAACATACCAGAGGTCCAAATGTGGCTAGCCATTGACATCGTCAAACATGCTCGAAATGATGGGTGTGATATGGAATCAACATCTTGCTCCAAGTAGCACAAGGATATCTCACAAAATTTTTAAAAGTCACAATGTACAAATGATTTTGAAAGTGACTTTTTTTAACCTTTTATAGGTTATTTAAAAGGGCTTTTTTTATAGATTAATTTAATTTTTAAAAAGGGGAGATTAATTGAAATTCATGTAGGATCACTTTCTTCATCAATTATTGAGAGATAAATTATTTTATCATCAAATCTTTATCGAATCTACATCAAATCATCAAAAAATCATAAAAAATTGAAAAAAATAAAAAAATAAAAAATTCATCAATTTATCTCCCAAGGGGGCATATACCCATCATCACTTGAAAATCATGTCTGGGGAATTCTAAAAAATTTCTTGTTAATACTAGCAGCAACAGCACAAATTTTTCTTTGAAGCAATGTGTAAACACATCACTTCAAAGAGGGGAAAAATGTATACACCTAAAAATGGTCTGGAGAATATAATTAATTAAATATGATTTATTTGATTAATTAATCTTAATTCATCTACTTAGTAAATAAATAGAAATATTTATTTATATTCAGTTCACTATTAATTCTTCTATTTTATCATATTATTTCTTCTTAATTAAATAAACTAAATTAAATACTTTGTTTTATTTAATTATTATCATTATTATACTTTATCCATTAAATTCTATCTTAAATTAAAAATATAACTTCAATAGTTGGTATTATTTAATTATCTCATCACATTTCTTCTTAATTAAATAAAGATATCTTACAATATTTAATTTCATTATCATATTCCTTCTATTTTAATTTAATAAACAACTTCTATAGTTTGTTTTATTAAATTTATTTATCTCTCTTTTTGCTAAAATTGAATAAAATCATAAAATATTCAAATAAAAACATAAATCAATATTCCTCTATTCACTCACCAATAAAATTAGATTTTTCAAATCTAACAAATACAACTGACATTCATGGGTAAAGCCTTGGGGACAAACCTGTAGGCAATCCTCTCAATCTTCTTCCTCAAATCTTTCCTCTCATCTTGCCTGGTGTTTTCATGGGGAGGAACAATCCCCCATGATCAGCTCCACCTTCTCATCTTTTACCATTCAAATCTCTATATTTAATCTTAGCCTTTGTTGTGTTACCCCTGTGCAAAATTGTTGTCAAAAATCTATATATATAGCCTTTCGAAGCATGAAAATGATCTGACAAATCCCAATTTATGCAAACTCACTCTGCAGGAATACAACCAAGCAACCAAGCAATCATAAGCATTAGCATTAGCATTTTAGTATTATCATAGCATCATGGAATCAATAGATTTCATATCACGACAACATCATTAGTTTTTACTATAGCTCCCTTTTATCAGTTTTCATCAAGATAATTTACAATAGCTTCATAAAATTTGGAAATCATTCTTAATCATCACATCATTGCATTTAGCATCCATTCTATTCTCTAGATAGGCATTTTAAACAGTTACGGTGCTTACAAATCTGAGAGCTTCTGTAATTTGATAAATCTTTGGAGATAGGAGATGATGAGAAGTCTTCAGGCTTTTTAGTGTTTTAAATTAGTTTAATTCATGTTAATCTTGATCTAATGTCTTATTAAGAAGTGTTTTAGTTGTTCTTTTACTTTTTACTTTTCCACACTTACAATTGAAAAACTATCAGAAATAATATTTATTTCAAGGGATCAATGAAGGAATGCATTATCACAAAAAAATTAGCCTAGTCATGCAAAGTCTCTGAAAAAACAAACAATGGTTAGAGCACTAATGAACTCAAATTTTTAGAAGCATGACTGAACTTTGACAATTATAATGACAAAGGACTTTTGATTCTCTTAGTTAAATCTTTTTACTCTTGTGTAAATGCCAAATTGAAATCTACAAAATTTCAAATGCCAATGCTATAAGTAAACAACACCAAAGGGTAAGTGCACCAAGATGGTTCCCAAAAAGGGGGCTTAAGTGGCCACTTTTTTTTCTGAAATCAGGAAATGTTGACCTTGGACATGAAATTGAGGATAGTTACACTCAAAATTTTGAGATGGAACAAAAACAAGGATCGAAAATTACTTTCTAAGTCTACTCTAAACTACTAATTTATTTTGAAAATGGTTGGGGTGGGGGGTTCAAAGAGGATGTACACAAATTGGTTTTTGTTTTGTCGGAAAAACATAACATATCTTACTGTCGAGACACGGTGAACTTTTTTTTTAGTATTTTGAAAATCGCTTCAATGAGAAATTAGCTAACAGTATGTAGTTGATGCATGATTTTTCTGATAATTTTTAATGAATATTTGGATTTTACTAATTTTCCCAAGTGGACACTTCTGAAAAGCGAGTTTTGGTTGGTAACTGCCTACAAATTTTGAAAATTGATTTTTTTTCTTTTCTTTTTTAAAATTTGTAGAATGGAGTCTAGTTTCTAAAAATGTAATTTATTTGAAATTTTGATGAATAGTTAATTTATAACAAAAAAAAACACCAAACGCTACTTTTTAGCAAGAAACAAACATACAAACAAAAGAAATTATGGAGGCTTAACATTGTCAAAAAGTGGAAAAAATTACATCGTTGGATACCTAAGAGAGAACCTAACATTACCCATTTGTTTGATTTTGTTGATATTGAACTAGATGCAATCTTGATGGTGAGCACGAACTCGATTATGTGAAAAATTGTAGAATTTGCAAAAACACATCTCTGGCCTTGTTGGGAATGCCCTCCAAGCCTTTGGGTTGGTATCCCAAGGCAAATAATTTCAATTTTTTCTTTGTTTTTAATGCGAAATAACGTGAGTGTGTTATAACGTGAACACATTTTCTAAAACTTTTTTCAAAAATGGCCACAAAATTGGTACCCAACTTCATGCACCTGCCCCAAAACTAAGATTTTATTAACAAAAGCACAAATAAATAACTATGTCGAATCCTAGATATCCAACACAAGATACGTTTGTAGTTTGCAAAAGCTTGATCAATAGTAATCAAGAATTAAATTCTACACAGATCATGTCAGAGTTTTGTCACATGCAGATATAAGTCAGATTACATGTAATTATTATGGACTACAAATTATATCAGAATATTTAAATTACTGAGTTAAATTTCCTGACACAATCTAAAGCCCACTATATCAAAATATTTCTATCAATGAGCACATTGAATGATAACATCTTGATTACCTCCTTGTAGCTAGAAGAGGCAACACCATGAATGCAGATAGGCTGAATAAACACACTTGTTGAAAGGAATTAATGGTACATCGTCAAAGAAAACTGGGTTCAAAGCTCTAAAACTCGTTGTAGGAATCTGAAAAATAAGTGGTGGTATTAATATTGTAGGTAAACCTCTTCCCAATGTGATTAGACATTTTAAGTGATGCTTCACAACAATGCATTCTAGTAATGCAAAAACTAAATAAGCTTGTGCCTATGTTTGGTGTGGATCATAGGTTGGTTTTGATAGATATAGAGATGAGATACCTCTGAGTTTAATCAATTTGTTTCCCTCACCTCATGTATTAAATTTTTTTTGTATGGCCTACATTTAATATCTTTACTTGCTTTCATTCATGTCCATCAAATCTTCATTAAATTGAAAATCACTGACAACCACACATACTACTATGAAAAATATTCATCAAATTATTGAGTTAATAAAGCTTGTTGACTCTACTACTATGGAAAAATTAGATACCACTGTGCAATCTCTATGATTTGATGGTTGTGGACTAAATCAATTTAGAATATTTTCAAAACTAGAAGAAAACTATTACACATTATGAATGATTTGAAGTCTCCTAGAATAGGAATATATATGTCCTCTCAAATTTTTGTCAAGGCGTCTACCATCTACAATAGAAATGGAGTGACAAGAATCGATTTAAAAATTATAAAAGAGCCTTGGCATCAAACCTATTGTGGGAATGACAAACTAATCAATTTGAAAATAAAAGTTATCTAGTGCTTGTAGCTCAACAGATAGAGCATTTTTTTCTAAGAAAAATGTCATCTAGGTTCGATCCCTACCTGGTGTGATCTCTTGTTTCTTTTTCTTCTCATGCATTTTGGATTCCTTTTGAAAATCAAACACCAAAGTGATGAACCAACAAAGCACCAAGAAACATTTACAAAGAATGAACCCAAGAGTGATGACCACTTCCCCCTATATTTGACTATAATATCTATAAGATAACATAGAAATATTAGTATCACCAAAATTGACAGAGGGAAGAGTTGGTGATTGCGCACCATGCCAAAGTCAAAAATGTTTGCTATTTAATAGTATTTGAAAGAACAATGGTAAAAAATGTCAACGTAATTAAGAAGGCCTGACAAAATTAAAGTTTACAGTGAAATCATACTTTATCCTTCCTTGAGAAATCAACGTATGACCACATTATACTGTAACAAAACTACTTCAACTACAATCTAGGAGATTGACAATCTAAACAACTTTTTTTTATCTTCCAATGCCTCACACCATTTCTATTTAGGGGGCCTTTGAAACTTCTGAGCAATGAAAGCAGGTGTAAAGCTAAATTTCTAAACCTTTAATTCTTTTAAAAAATTTCAAGTTAATGCAACTAGCAAACGTAAAATTGAATTTCACAGCCTTTAATGCTTTTAAAAAATTTCAAGTGAATGCAACTGGTAGGCATAAAACTAAATTCCATAGCCTTTTCTCGTGGCCTCTCTGCCTATGCCAAAAATGGGTATGCTGGAGAAAGATATGGATGTTGATCAAATAATAAGAAGAAAACATTTTGTCAGACATTGCAATTGCAGCTACACTAATGGACAAGTACGCAGAAAAAAAAATGGATGCCTAGAAAAGGTACATGAACTATTTATCAAAATCCTTCAAAGAAATGTTGTCTCATGGAATGACATGATTATAGGGTACATAAAAAATGGATTTTGTGGAAAAAAAATTTAGAAACTTTTAAGCAAATGAAATTGGTAGGGGTAAAACCTGACACCACAACCTTTTCCCACATCCTTCCCACCTGTTCAAAAATGAAAGCTTTGGTACAGGGTATGGACATCCATCAAATAGAATTCCTTAAATAAATGTGATCTCAGACAATGCAATAATTGCACGATATGCCCAAAATGGATTTGTTGAAAAGGCTTAAGAAACTTTCAAGAAAATGAAATCTAATGCTAAACATTCATATTAGTTATCAGAGAAACTCAATAAACATTTAGAATGTCCAAAGCATTTTAACCAAAAGTAAAAGCATTCATATTATCTATTAAAATCACAAAAGTTAAAAAAACTAATAGATAATATGAAATGATTTTAACTTTCATGTAGTTAGAACGTCCAAAGCCTTGAAGTTTATCAAAAACAAACTTAATATTCCTATAGAGACTTTAAATTCCCATGTAATCATAGTAAACTTGTTAATAGATATGTGTAAAAAGATATTGTGAGTTGGAGACCCTTTTAAAATAGCATATGCCATACGAATACGATAGGGTATCCACCCTCCTTCTAGTGCCATATGTAAGTACAAATCTGGAAAATGCTTAAAACTCAACGAACATCAACATGGTGTTAGTTTAAAACAAGAAAATAAAGTTCCCCTATGAGATACCTAATCATGCTAGATATGCAAAAAAAACTATGAAATACCAAAGAAAATCAACTTAAATGAAAGCATACTGTAGACACCTAAAAATGACCTTCAGTCCACATCTTATCTTCTTGATTTTTCGAATCTTGCAAATCAGGCAATCTTATCTTCTTGATTTTTTGAAAATATTTATTTCTTTAATTAATTTCCTCATTTATTTTCCACCGTCGATCCAATTATCTGACATATTATTTTGACTGTTCGATTAAATAATTTTCCCTAACCCTAATTAGGGATTCTCGGGCTTAATCTAGACCTCTCATTTTAGGTTCTTGTCATCAATTAATCTCGTCCGTCCGCTCAAAATGACATTTTCTATAAAATGCCATTTTCCTCTCACTTTTTGATTACACATGCACATGCTAATATTTTAAATTTACGCACATATTATAGGCATTTATTAGCTTGCACATTTAAGGCTTCTCATTTTCAATTATTGTCATTGTTTGATCAAAGTCTTAGACATTGTCATAGGCATAGACATTGAGATTTTAAGCATAAATCCTTCAAAGCTTGGTGTAGGACTTAGACATTTTCAGATTGATCGTACGATGAATCTGAGGGCAACATCATCCAGCAAGTAAGAAGGTGCTATGGAGGTAATCATGGGAATTACGATTTACAGGAATAACTGTTCTATTGCTTAATTTCCTTTGTGCTCTATAGAACTTTGGGTTTTTATCATTTTAATTTGATTTAATTTGATCTAATCTAATCCTTAAAAATTACCCTTAGTTACATTGGTGAACCCGATTCCGTTTTTCTGGTTTTCCATATTTTTTTCTATGTTTTTTGTTGTTTTGCAGGTACGGGTACGAAATGACAACTATTTTTTTTAAAATATCGCGACACATTTGATGCGTTGCGACGCATTCACTGATAGAAGAGTCGCAATCACCCTGATAAGCTGCAACTGATATCTAGAACGACGCATCTGATTAGTCGAGCCGCATCTGAAGTTCAGAATGACGCATTTGATATGTTGTGCCACATTTGACTGGTAAAATTTTTCTTTCAGTTTTGACATTTTGATTTTTGGATCTTAGGGTTTTCTAGTTTCTATTTCTTTTCTGGGTTTTTAGTCTTCTATTTTTTTGGTTTTGCATTCCTGCATGTTGGCTAGATTAGATTTTGTGTGTGTTACTAATCTTCATTTGTGGCGTGTGGTGATCCCTATTCGTGTGTCGAAGACCATTGCATAAGGAACTACTAATCTTTTGTTTGCAGGTTCGAATGTCGAAGATGGAATAAACAAACATTGTGCTTGTTTTTCTATCATAGATTAGCAAACATTTGATTTTGGTGCATATAAAAAGAACACATGTCTTCTTTGATTGATTGTGTTTGCGGAATAGTAGGTGAGTATGCCCTCACTTGGTGAAAACCTTGTGATTAGAAAACTAGACCCATTCTTATCTGTTATTACCCTGACTTGGTATATCGGAGTATCCTCTCCCCTCGCGCTTTCGGGTGATCTTGGGTGTAAGAGAAACGGTTACCAACTCTAGAAATTGGGCCTACCTAGGGATTTCATCACCCCAACATGACTCAAACCAGCAATGGAGCTAAAGCCAAGCTACCCCCGACCGGTATATAAATGTAAACCTTAAGGGAAAACCTAAGGTTGCGAGTGCAGATGTGTCATACAGACGGAGTTGTACTCCCTTAAACCCTATTGAGCTTAACCTCTTCAGGCTGGAGTGCCACCTTAATGGTGATTAATCTCTTGCCCCATGTATGGCCACTTGAACAAGGGTCCCTAACTAAAAACTCTTATATAGAAAGCCAAAATCCTTCTATTTGCTAGCGCAGCACCAGTCGGTGTGAAGGCATCCACACTTTCGCAGTTTGTAATAGAGGTGATCAGCTCACCATGGGAGTTTCATGGGGGTTGGAAGCTTGGTTGGCCTGAGAAGAGAGTGCACTATAAGGGGGAGCCCATACAGCCAAGCTTCTGAATTCACACGCTGTAGATATGTGGTTGGGGAAACCCGCGTGGAATCTAGTGAATATTGTCATGGCCTAACCTAGGATCATGCTTATTTGATGTGTGTTTGGTTACTTTTAAAAAAATTGTGTTTTTCAAGTGTTTTCTGGTTTTACCACAAGTTTGAAACAAAACATTCACAAACAAATCAAAATTTTCATTAAAACGACAAGAAAAATCATTTTGAAACAAAACTGTCATATCTGTCAAACCACAAGTGATTTTCTACAACACAACCACTCTGTTAAACCACATTTGACACTTAGAATTATGCATATGTAGGTGTCGCGATGCATCTGACAACTTAAAAGCCGCATATGCTAAATCAATTCACATTTGACAGTCCAAAAGCTGCAATTGCAAAACTGAACCACATTTGCTAAACTGTGATGCATTTGCAGCTTCAAGCGACACATCTGCCTGTCAAAAGTTAAAAATTCACATTCGAAACATGAGGTCCTCAACTTGTCCACCATTTTTCAAACACTGTCACCGAGAAGATTCTGTCAGAAACCAAACTTGAAATTGCTCAAATTCTTGACCATTAGTTTGCATTTGTCACCATAGGTTTCACACTTCATTCTTTTTAGTTGCATACATTTGGCATTAGATTATCCCTAGGTTCACATTCAACATACTTAGGATTAGGCAAATCTCAGCACACTTTGCAAAGTCATTGTTTTCAAAATTAGGCTCTCTTGGACCAAGTTATCAAACCCCCTTTTACTCATTGTCCTCTTTTGTGAGATTTTTTCCAACTCAAAAGTCTAGTTAGGAAAACTCACTAGTCATTTAGACCTTGTCAACTTGTCATTTCCAACAAAGTCCTTTAGCATTCAAAATCGAAAACAAAGTTCGAGCTTAGAAGTGCTTATATAACCTTGTCTTACATTACTACACATTGCATATCCTATTCACGAAAATCCAAAAACATTGGTCATTCTAGTCATCATTTTGAACTAAGACTTCACATAGTGTCATACTTGCATTTAGTTGTCATTCCCATTTGAGCAATCTCATTTATGGTCGAAACTAGACTTCAAAAACAAAAGAGACAAATGGAAAAATTTCGGCAAGACCTCTCGTTTACTGTCAACAATCCTCCACATGACCCAAACTGGACCTTTTATGATCCATTTTCCAATTTATACAATCAACCTCGAATAACAATGCAATCCTCATCAAACAGTCCATTTGAACAATTCTTGCAAAAGGATGAAAATGGCCAACTACTTCAGGAAAACGTGGAGGCATTGACACAAGACCCAGAGGCCTGTCAGCTTGCTGAAGCAATGGTCCGTCAGGACATAGACAAATTCTTAGCTATGCTCTTGAGTGAAGGAGCTAAGTTACCACAAGGATTTGACGTTAACACGCTAAAATTGACACCTCCTGACCTTAATGCCAACAACGCACATAACATGTCACACAATGGTCAACTTTTAAATACTACAAGCAATACTTCCTTTGGGACCACAACGACAGTGCATACCACTCCCAACGTCCCAAACACCACCAACATCCCCAACACCACAAATATCATGATAGTAAATGCCATGACAGTAAATGCCATGGGGGCATCATCAAGTCACAACAATTCCCCCTTGACAACTCCATCTACTACCATGAGCACAACTTCGTCATATTCGGGTGGAGGCACAAGACGTGTATTTATCCAAGGACAACAACAAAATGTTAACATGACAACACAGTAAAATGTCATTGCCTCCCAAGGTACAAACACAAATGTTCCCCTTGTACAAAATCAACAATTTACACAAGGTGGCCAAATAACACAACCCATGACATCATTGACACACCATAACATTCATGGTCACAACATCCCCCAAATAACGACACACATGGTCGGGGGATACGTCCCAACCTACTCATCTAGCATTCATACTCATCAACATGTGCCCAATCATAACCTTCAATATCAACATGCACCCAATCATAACTTTCAATACCAACATGTCAATCTGCACACATCATACATACCACAACAATCAATACCACCACAATACACCAATATTCACGCACAAAAAACAAGAACAAATGGTGTAACAGGAAATCCAACGTACAGAAACATAAATGACCCTGCCATGGACGACCTCAAAACAAGAATGAGGGACATGGAGAAAACTATCCAAAACATGTACATTTCAGGCAAGAAATTAGAAATATCATATGACCTAAATGTATACCCACTTGACACGAGCTTATACATGCCTCCATTTCCACCAGGATATGTGTCACCCAACTTCACAAAATATAGAGGCAAGACAAATCCCATTGAACATGTTCGCGAATTCACAACCAATTGTATGGACATCGCCTACGAACAAACATACTTGATGAGACTTTTTTCTAAAAGTCTGGTGGGTCAAGCCCTTGAATGGTTTTCAACTCAAAAGGATAACTAAACATGGGATGAGCTCAAACAAAAATTCATAAGAAATTATGCGTACAACATCGACATGGATACCTCTATCACTAGCTTGTGCAATCTCACACAAGAGGATGCTGGTGAGACATTTATTCCATTCTTTCAAAAATGGAGAAGCCTCGCTAGTCGATGTCACATTGATATCCCCGAAAGGGAAAAAGTTGACATGTTTGTCCAAACACTTCTAGGGCCCCTAAAATTTGCATTGCAAATACATTGTTGCACAAACTTCACAGAATTAGTTGAAAAAGTGGTCCAAATTGAGAAAGCCCTTATCGCAAAGGGAGAACTGAGATATGGTTCCAAAAACAAAAATGTCAACCCACCCGCCGGCAAAAACAAATATTGGGTTAAAAATAAGCACGTCACAAATGATGGTGTTGTTGATGCCAAGACTACAAAAACTGTAGGTCCTGTATTGGCCCTGAAAGGGGTTCAACAACAAAACAGACCAACAACAACATTGAAACCTCCTCCCAATACTTCTTCAAACAATCAAAGTGGTCAAAACAATCAGGGACAATATCGTCAAATGAGACAATTTCCTAGGGGCCGCACATACACCCATTTGGGTGAACCCATTGAAGAAGTCCTTAAGAAATGCATCCAGCATGGGGTCATCATACTTCCAGAAATAAAACCATCTGACCCAGGACAATTCAAACCAGCATGGTGGAATGACAATGCACTTTGCGAATACCATCGAGCAAAAGGGCATACAACCTCTAACTGTCAATAATTGAAAAACATAATACAAGATGTTATCAAAAATCACACCATCGATGTAGGTGGATCGCAATTCACCTCCAACTTAGATCATACTATCCACAAGAATCCACTGCACGACCATGGTTCTCATAATGCTTCCACTTCAGGTTCATAGAACCAAGCTAACTTCACTCGAGCCAAGTACGATTATTCTAGTGGACCAATTATAAATAATGTCTGAACTGACAATGAGTACATCAATACTATTACGGTCAAGAGAGCACCCCAGTGTAATGCTACTACTCGAAGTGGCAAGGTCACTATAGCTAGTCCACCCCCCGCTAGACAAGCCAAAATCACTATACCAGGCCCATTTGCTAAACAATCACAACCTGCTTCATCTGCTAAATAGCCAAAACATGTCCCAACCCCACAGCAATGGAAACCCAAAAGTCAATTCAACCTCATCAACCAGCTAGGAAAGAATCCCTCGCAAATATCTATACTTGAGCTGCTGCGTATCTCTCCCGCACACAAAGAAATCCTAGATAAAACTCTCCTAGAGTCGTTGGTCCCCAAGGATATGGATGTCAATCAATTTGAAACTATGGAGGGATATCTCACTATGCCGCACCACGTCACCTTTTCGGATCAAGATTACTCATCACATAAAACCAACCACAATGATCCATTAAACATAGAAACTTTTATCCACAAGCACAAAGTTAGATAGGTTTTAGTGGATGGCAGAGCAGGATTGAACATATGCTCCCTCAAATTGGTTAAAGCTCTAGGGTTCTGTGATGCGTGTGTAGACCTAACAAAAAGTATAGTGATCAAAGCATACGATGACGAGGAACGCTCTTCGCATGGTGTTATCTCTCTCCCTATCAGAGTGGGACCGGTCATTATAGACACAACCTGCCAAGTCCTGGATTTGGAACTGCCATATAACATCTTACTTGGTTGTCCATGGATTCACGCTTTAAAAGCCGTTCCATCCACATACCACCAATGCCTCAAGTTTCCATTTGATAGCACAAAAGTAACCATATACAGAGACCCTGACCCTTTCCAATATTGTACCAACTTAATGGGTATCTCCAAAAACCGAATACTTATTAACCGAGAAGCACCTGGCTCCTCGTCATCCAAATACATCGACCCATCCACACTCATGTCATCTTCCACATCCGCTCCATCCACATCTTCCGCCATACTACCACCTTCCACTAGCCCTAAGACTCAATCCACTGTCAAAATCCAAGACCTAGGCTGCGGAGAGTTCAAAGTAAATACAACATACATCATAACAACAATACCCACGCCTCCAAAGATAGATGGTCGGCCATGTTTCAGAATGGAACCTCAAGAAACCTTCAAAGTTCCACTGAATATAGTTTTCATCAAGTGGGGAGACATGAGTGATGAAGACCTTGCTGACATTATAGGATGGATCTACAAGGATACTGTCGCATTAAATTCATTACCAGCTCAAAGATATGGCAAAGGTTACAACAATATCAAGGCTAGAGGCTACGATGGTACTAGTGGCCTTGGAAAAAATAAAACTAGTCGAAGGGAACCCATAGAAACTTTTCAAATTCCATGGATTAGGGTTTTGATCACTCGACAATAACGATCGACGTACCTCTAAAATTTCAAATGAGCGAGTACATGCTTCTGACAGTGTCGAGACTACTAGGGAAACCCCCACCGAAACAAACTCCCATGAGTGGGAATTTGGCTCAAAATGATCCCTAAGTGACTATTGTCTTGATGATTTGTTTGTCAAACCAGAGGAACTGACCTCTGAACAACGGTTTTGGAAAACATTCAAAATTGAATAGGAACCAAATAGTCAAAGTCCTATTACCACCTCCCATGCCATACAACACCCGTCATCTGAACCCCATCAGTCCAATCCATCCGAGGTATCAGATGACATTGACGACCAGGGCTCTACAACCTTCACTCCTTATTTTGATAATGAATATGACACTAGTGAAGGAGAATATTGGATAGAGTCTGATGTTGAGTTGGATGATGATAATCTCATCTACAACATCACTGAACACATTTGTATGCTATCCACATCCTCACCCCAATTCACCAACATGGATGATGGTATCTCCTTAGTTTACCCTAACCTAGTCGATTGGGACCAACAAGGACTGGTAGTGCTAGATACATTTCAGAATGATGAGGAAATTGCTGAATTTATGGGACTAAGAGAAGGCATACCCAGTGGGGACCACAAATCAGGATTTTCTATTGATTTAGACTGCATGACATACTTCGGCGAGACTGTTCAGTCCTCTAGTTGCAAAAGTAAAAGTAAAAATAAAGTAAAAAATGAAACGTCTCTAGGTGAAAACTGAAAGGCACCTCTTGACGATAAAATAGTAAAAATAAAAGACGTATATGTAGGTGAAAACCTCTCTGAGGAACCCAAAGATGGAGGACTGGACTTTCTCCCCGTGCAATAGGATAAATCGGCTATGCTGATTGAGGACACAATAGAGGATAACATTTCAACTACAAAGGATCCCAAAATGGTCCTCTTTGCTGACTCATTGACTGACAAAGAGAAACCAGAATTTCATAAATTCTTTGCAGAACAGAAAATCAACTTTGCATGGTCCTATGCTGACATGCCAGGATTGGACCCCAAACTGGTTCTGCATCATCTGCCACTATTACCCAATGCTAAACTAGTCAAGCAAAAGTTGCACAAAATGCACCCTCAAGTTGCTCTATTGGTCAAGGCTGAGTTAAAGAAATTACTGGATGTCGGATTCATAAGGTGCATAGATTATGCTGAATGGATTTCTAATCTAGTGCCGGTGACAAAGCCAAATGGGCTGATTTGAGTATGTACAGACTTTCAGGATCTAAATAAAGCATGTACAAAGGATGACTTTCCTTTGCCCAACATTGACATCATAGTTGACCTAACTGCAGGACATGAGATGCTATCCCTCATGGATGGTTTCTCCGGCTATAATCAAATCCGCATTGCTCCTGAGGATCAGCACAAAACAACATTTACTTGCCAATGGGGTACATACTGTTGGAACATCATGCCATTTGGTCTCAAAAATGCAGGTGCCACATATGAAAGGGCTATGACCACGATCTTCCATGACATGATGCACAAAATAATGGAGGATTATGTAGATGACCTCTTGGCCAAATCAGCAACAAGGAAAGATCATTTGAAGGTACTCGACATAATTTTCAAGAGATTGGAAGAGTACAAAGTTTGATTAAACCCTAAGAAGTGTGTTTTTGGGGTCACATCAGGTAAACTCTTGGGGTACATTGTTTCCTGAAGATGCATAGAGGTCAATCTGACAAAGGTCAAAGAAATCATAGACATGCCTCCACCCAGAGGAATTGGTGAACTCAGAACCCTACAAGGCAGAGTACAATCTATCTCGCATTTCATAGCCCAATTGGCAGATAAGTGTCATTTGTTTCAGTATCTCTTGCACAAGGGTATCCCCTTTGTATGGACAGATAAATTTCAAGAGGCCTTCCAGCAAATCAAAGATTACCTGCTATCAACACCAGTCCTCATGCCGCCCATTCATGGAAAGCCATTGATTCTATACATCTCGACTACTAGTTCAGCATTGGGGGCATTGCTGGCCCAAAATGATCATGAAGGAAAAGAAAGAGCAATCTATTACATCAGCCGCACACTGATAGGCTATGAGTTGAACTACACATACATTGAGTGTGCATGCCTCGCTGTTGTCTTTGCATCCCAAAAACTAAGAAACTATATGCTCAGTCACCAGACATAGCTCGTCGCCAAGATTGATCCACTAAAATATCTCTTAAGTTGAGCAGCATTAACAGGCCAGTTGGAAAAATGGGTCATGATACTAAGCGAGTATGACATACAATATGTCAAGCATAAGGCAATAAAAGGACAAGTAATAGCAGATCAACTGGCGGATGCACCAATTCAAGTCACTCATCCACTAGTAACTAATTTTTCCGATGAGTCCATTTTTCATGCGGAACTGATAGCACCATGGAAGCTATATTTTGATGGGTCTCATACTGGTCATGGCTTAAGCGCTGGAATCTTGTTTATCACACCACAGGGGGATTCAATTCCCAAGTCATTCAGGATCATCTTCCCTTGTACAAATAACATTTCCAAATATGAAGCACTAGTCACAGGTCTCAAGTTGGCAATCAAATGGAAAATTCAGACGTTGCTTGTATTCGGGGATTCCTAGCTCATGATCAACCAAGTGAATGATGACTATGAAATAAAGGATGAGAAGTTGCTTCCCTACAAGAGGATGGTGGACAGTTTCCTGACATACTTTCAATTGATTTCTTTTGAACAAATCCCTAGGGCACAGAATAAGGCAGCTGATGCAATGGCTACTATTAGTTCTTTCTTGGACATCCCTAAAAATGTGTCACAATTTGAGTTCTTAGTAGAATAACTTTTGATACTGACATATGATATCCCAGAGTCAAAAATGGTTTGTGAACTTGTTGGTCCCAACTCTCCTTGGTATGAGGACATTTATGACTACTTAAAGTCTCAAACCCTTCCATTGAACCTGCCCAATAACCAAAATAAGTCCTTCATTAGGAAATCTGCAAGGTATGCCATTGTCAGTGACACCCTGTACCACTGTAATTTTGACGATACCCTCCTTAGATGTTTTGACACCGATGAAGCATGTACGACCTTACAAGAAGTGCACGATGGTATATGTGGATCTCATTCGAGTGGTCCTACGCTGGCTAAGAAAGTAACAAAACTTGGGTATTATTGGCCGACAATGGAGAATGATGCAATTGAATATGTCAAGACTTGTCACAATTGTCAAATACACAGTGACCTAGTCCATGCTCCAGCACAGGAACTCTGGCTGATCACTTCTCCTTGTCCCTTCGCTTAATGGGGACTCGACCTCGTGGGTAAGATTCATCCAACCTCATCTAACGGCCATAAATTCATTATTACAGCCATAGAGTATTTCACAAAGTGGATTGAAGCCATCCCATTGACATACATTACTGACAAGCAAATATCAAAGTTCATCCTCAACTACATCATTTGCCGGTATGGCCTTCCATAGTCCATCATCACTGACAATGGACGTCCGTTCAAAAACCAAGGTGTACATGGGTTATGTGAGCGATTCCATATCCAACACCACTTTTCATCTCCATACTACCCACAAGGAAATTTCCAAGCTGAGGCATCGAATAAAACCATTGTCAAAATTCTAAAAAATATTGTCAATGACGCTGGCTGCGACTAGCATATACAACTTAATCCTGCTCTGTGGGCTTACCAAAATAGCATTCGTACACCTACAGGGGCCACCCCATTCGCCTTAGTCTTTGGCGCTAAGGACATCTTACCCATTGAGGTCGAAATTCCTTCGCTACGAGTCTCCTTGAAGGGACTAACTAATGAAGAGGAGTACCGAAAATCACGCTTGCACGAGCTGGAAATGCTGGAAGAAAGAAGACAAAACTCACTAAATCATCTCCAAGCATATCAGAACCATCTTTGTCGCAGTTACAATAAAAAGGTTATGGTCAGAAAGTTTGACATTGGCGACCTGGTTCTGATGCAGAACCCTAAGAACCAAGCTGATAGAGAAAAGCTAGGAAAATTTGAACCAAACTAGCTGGGTCCCTATATTATCATATCTTCTTTTGGTTCTGGAGCTTATCAACTGGAAACTCCAGATGGAGAACAATTGACAAAGCCCATCAACAATTTACACCTCCAGAAGTTCTATTCATAGCATCAGAGGATGGAGCTAAAAACCATAAAATACAAAAAAAAATAAAAAATAGAAATATCAAAAAATTGTCACCCTGATGAAAACCTAGCAAATAGGCATCTTGGTGACACCAAAAAAATTTAAAAAGTCAAGAAAATAGTAAAGAGAAAAATGATTCGTTCAATAGTGAAAACCTAGCAAACAGACGCTTTGGACAAGTACCATGATGAAAACTTGGCAAACAGGCGCCATGCGTAATCAATCATTGCTCTGCCATCTACTGTCACTTTTTCTAACTTGGCCTAAGATGAAATGTATTTTTTCCATCATTCTGCAAATCACCACAACATCCTACCCTACCTGTCATAGTAGATAAATGATTGACATCAAGTCCTGATGACTGTCCATCTAGTAAGTCAGCAACATCTCGTCTATATTCCTTGCAAATGGCTAAGTCTTAGACCTGATTAGGGGCAAAACGTTTATCATGAAACTGCAGTGGATGTCACACATGATTTTGGCAATTGGAAAAAAGTCCTGAAAAAAGACAAAAACATTGGCAAAAAGTCCTGAAAAAAAGAAGACAAAAACATTGGCAAAAAGTCATGAAAAAAGACAAAAACAATGGCAAAAAGTCCTAAAAAAAGGCAAAACATCGCAAAATGTCCTAAAAAAGACCTAAAAATCATCAAATGTCCTGAAGAAAACCACAAACAAAAAAGCATCAGACTGCTCGAAAAGCGCAAACACATTGTCATCTCTTGTCAAAGTCAGTCATATCAATCAGTCTTTGTCATTGTCAAACTACGTTGTCTCTGCACATTTGCTACGTAGGCAAGACTCACATTTGAGTCCCCAAGACATTAGGTCAGTCCTTTTAGGTTTGTCAAAATAAAATCATGACGCAATCTTGGGCCATCAAGATAAAGTCATTGGTCGTGTCGAACTATGAGGTCTCTGAGTGTATGACGTAGGCAAGGCCATCTATCGATGATCCCCCGAGGCTGCACTAGGTCAGTCCATTAGGGTTCATGGCACTACACTGGCACACACATCAAAATTCTTCAATCATTTTCCACATGGGAAAACTCTTAAAGAAAAGTAAAACAATCATTTATTCAGCGTGGCAATCTCATCAGCACATCACTCATATCATTAAGGCAATATTGACATATAGTCAAACACAAGTCAAACTTGGTCAAAGCAAGTCAAATCTTCATAAACCAGTCAAATTGTCAAATTTCAGTTAGTCTTCAAATGAGCCCTTCTAAACGATAACCTCTATCATTTACGCCTTAGGATGTGTCCTTCCTAGGCGTCGTCAACGTCATTCAACATTTTGAGTGATCCTCTTGACATCTAAAGATCACTCTTCATGACATCAGTATTCTTCAAATTTGTCCTTCTGAAGAACCAACTCTGTCATTTATGCCTTAGGATGTGTCCTTCCTAGGCATCGTCATTATTTTGAGGGACCCATTACGACCATTAGGGATCAAATCCTCTTATCATCAGTGTTATTCAGGATGTGTCCTTCTTGAATTCACCAATTCTTGACATTTTCCAAGGTCATCAAAAATTTAAACATTTTGACATTATCAAACATGGCATCTTGGCATCAGAACAATGGATATCCAGATGCACTTGGCAAACACTTGACCATTGTCTTTTATTTTTTATCATGATATTAGTTTTTCAGCGAGATCCCACTAAGCAGGATTTAGAGAAGCAGCGATGTATCATGTCAATTGACATGCATGACTACTAGTTTCTCAGCGAGGTCCTGATTTTGGGATTTAGAAAAACAATGACATATCATTGTAAGGACTCTTTCTTTTTGGTATTTTGACAATCATGCTACTAGTTTCTCAAGGATGTCCTAGAAACAGGATTTAGAGAAGCAGCAACGTTTCATGATTTGTCCTAGTCTTTTTTCTGCATGTGGTTGATTATGGCAAAAAGATTGGGGCAAGCACGCTTCTAGTATGAGTCATGATCATCCTTGTCTATGACTATTTATCTTACATGATGGTATGACCTTGCACACCTTGATCTATGTCATATCATGGTGTTTGTTGGCCATTACAATAGTCTGCCCAATGATGATTAAGAGCAATAAGTACTAATGTCCTATGGTAAAGCTTTGAAGGATTTGGTCTAGGAATTAACATGCATTTTCGTAGGTCTCATCATCTTCTCCTCTTTGGTCTGGTCATCTTCTCTCATCAGGTTTTGTTGTCTTCTCTCGTCCATCTCACGATGATATCCTGTGACATCCAAAAACATAAGTGCATACATGATCATATAAACATTGCATTAGGTCCATATATATATTATCCATAGCATTAAATCATATACATAATCACAAACATTGCATTATCATAATCATCAACACGACATCTTTCACTAAATACATTATGCACATCATTAACATAGTCATATAAATAAGCATTGCATTATCATGGCATCAATATCACAACATAAGCATCATAGGCTATACATGGCATCATAAATGAACATCATACATCATACATATCATAAAACATTAAATAAAAGAACATCACATAACACATGTAGGTCGCATCAAAACTGCATCATCATATAGTATCATCTCAAAAATGTACAATGTCATAGGATAAAGTCATGGGATATCCCAAAAATGGAGCTCGTAGGCTCAATAATATACATAGTGTGTCATAATAACAAAATGCCCCTAGGGTAGACTCTCATCATCCCCTCGAGGTGAAAAATGTGGCGGATGAAGCTCTGTCACTGGCTCTAAAGCAATAGGTGGACCTGTCACAACCTCTACCTGTGCCACTGTCGGAACTGAGAAGGCAGGTGTCATCTCAACAGTATAGAACATCTATGATGTCACTACGGCCAGACTCTGAGAACTAGAGGGATCAACCACTGGCGGCTGTACCTGTCCTGACCTCTACACTAAACTAGTCGACCCATGACTATGCCCTGAATAGTGACTAGGGTTATGCCGGTGCGAATGATGTGACCTGTGCCTTGAAGTGTGCCCTGTCAAGGTAGATCCCCCAACACTAGTGTGACTCCTGGTACCACTGCCACTGCCTGACCTGTGTCCATTGCCTGTCCTCGACTGTGACTAGGACAAGGTATGATCCCGTCGCTCTGGCGGCACTGCCTGCTCATATAGGGTCATGTATTTCCCTAGTCTAGTGTTCACCCTGGCAAGCTCACGAGCCATGTCTCCCATGGGCCCTATGCATAATGCTGCAAACTCTGTACACCACTGAGCTGCATCCTGCTAACGGATCACAGCCTGATCCTGCTCTACCCGGGCCATCTCCAAAGCTGATTGGAACGATCTGACCTATGTTGTGCTCTCATCCAATCTCCGCTAGAGGTCTGCCACCCTCTAATCTGTTGTGGTGTCCTTTGGAAATCCTGAGGTGGACGACATCTCCTCTACCTCCACCATCTGCCATTGGAGGAGTCTCTCGGCCTCATCCATGGCATTGTCCTCCTCATCATCATCATCGACCTCTATCTCCTCCTATCTTGCCACCTCCTCCACCTGACCTCCCACCTCTAGCTCCTCCTGCCCTCCCACCTCCATCTCCTCCTGCCTCTCCATCTCTGTCATATCCTCCTACCTCTCCATCTCTACCATATCCTCCTGTCCTGCCACCTCTGCCTCCACATCCTCCTGTCTCTCCGCCTTTGCCTCCACATCCTGCTATCTCTCCCCCTCTGCCTCCTCATGTCTCTCCTCCTCCCGTCTCTCCTCACCCTCTCCCTCCTATCTGGGCTGCTCCTCTCTTTCCCCCTCCTCACCAACCTCGAGGATAGCATCCAACGCTACCCTCACCACTCGTGGACGCACCATCTGGACCTGTCTTTGTCCATCCTGCCGTCACCTTCGTCCATCTCTACCATCATCCCCACCCCTGCCTCCATCTCCACCCCTACCTCTGTCTCCACCCCTCCCTCTATCTCCCCCCTACCTCCATCTCTACCTCCATCTCCACCCCTCCCTCCATCCTCACCCCTGCCTCTTCCTCTCCCTCTACCTCCATCTCTGCCTCTGCCATCTTGCCTGGCTCATGGCACCCATGGGATAACTGACCATCTATCCACTGGTGCTAGACCATCAGGATCTGTCAATGGCACGGGTCTGCGTGCTAGCCACCATAAATCATAATCTGGGGTCATCCCTGGATCGGCTACTCCTCCCCTCTAACCCCAGGCCTGGGCCACTAGCCCATCAATTTGTTGTGTCACAAATGCCACTGGGATGGCTAGCCCCCATGCATACTCTCGGGATGATCTGGAATACTCGGTTGTCCCCATAGGTACACCTTGCTATGGTAGATACATCTCGATAATCAAAGATGTCTACATTGTCCTGCCAATCAGATATCTATACTATCTGTAGAAGCTGAGGTGCTCATCCTCATCGTCCCATGCCTCATAGTCTCTGTATGGCCTCTAGATAAATGTCGCCATGGTGTCGATCCTATGCCACCACCACCCTGTCTCACCCATATGGGTCTGCTATAACACACCTGCATAATAGAATGCGTAGGGCATCCCCTCGGCCAGCTGTGGTCTCTCAATGGGAGGTCAGAATATGGCAATGTGCTCCCATGCCCAGATTGTCATCAATGTGGTCCTGCAGGAGATACTCTCTCCTCTCCTATATGCAACATCGTGTAGCTGATGGTAAAGCATCCCTAGCAAATAGGGACCCCAAGCATAAACTGTCCTGTCTCGTCTCATGCCAACTAGGACATCTCTCCAACCAATAGGAAATCCATGTCCCTGGTGGTCAGGAATGAAATTGCCTGCAATCAGAGTCACCAAGAAGGCATCGAAGTGCCCATAGTGATCTGCCATGAACTCCCATCAGATCTCATAGCCCTGAATCCCAAGTCCTGCACCCTGATCTCGATAGTAGGCACATAAGGTCTGCTCGCCATGCCGCGGATCGTAGACGATCCACTCCCCGTGAATTGGCACTTGGAGAATCTGATTGATGTCCTCTAGAGTAATGGTGGCCTCACCTATCGGCAGGTGGAAGGAACAGGTCTCTGAATGCCATCGCTCGGATAGTGCAGTCAATAATCCCTTGTTCAATGGCAGGTATGAACGCAACATAGAATAAACCCAGTTGCATCAGTCGTCACCACTCCCGCGGGCCCAACTGATCGGCGAACCGAAAGGTGGTCGGTTTGCTCTCTCTCGTATAAATAGGGGCAAGCTGCCTCTGCAAAAAGATGAACAATGCATCAGCACTTTTTGGACAACTGTCAACATCATGAAAAGCATATAAGGATACACAGACATCAAAATCAACTAAAGTCAAGGAAAAAGGAAAATGTGTCACATTCAGGCAATTGCATTACAAAAAGTCAATTGCATTGCAAAGTACATCAAATGTGGTTCAAAACATTAGATGCGTCTCATTATCTTGCTTGCATCACAAAATTTAACAGTTGCATTGCATTTTGGCGATTGCATCACAATGTTACAATTGCGTCAATCAAATAAGCAGATGTGTTGCAATTTGACAATTGTGTCATTCAGGCATTCAATTGCAACACGAAAAGGCGATTGCATCGCAGAAATTGTCAAATGCAGCGCAAACCACCGTTACAGCCTACTTTGTCTTGGTACTTGCGTCATGACGCATCAAATGCATCGAACGCACTGGTAGTTGCGGCTTATGCGAACGCATATGCGTCGCAGTGTAGACGTTGACTATCCTAAAAAGCTAAAAATGGTATGCAAAATGATAAAATGACAAAGTAAGTTAAGGGTACATACCACTAGGTCTGAACCCTCTGACCACCTGAAGGTCCTCACAATCTCCCTGTGGTGCTCTAACACTGGAATCACCATCTTCGCTGCTGTGCCTTTCACTTTGAACTCTCGAATTTCACAAGGTAAATAGTAGAAGTGAATTGGCTTTTACCCCTTTTTCAACTTATTTATAAGGTCAAAATGACATTTTTCTTAGATGGGTTACTACTGGAGGCTCATTTGACCAAATTTGACTTCCCCGTTAGTTGCTTTAAACATGTCAGAATCTGAAACTAACTGCACTGTTGTTTTTTTGGTCATTAATTTGATTTATCGGGACCCTTTGCAAATTTTTCTGTCGCCGACCCAAAATTTGAAAATTTCCTGAGGGGGCAATGATACTCGGTACCTTCGCTGGGGCATATTATTGGCTTATTTTTCTTTGTCACAATGAGACAAGCAACATTATGACAAAGAGGGGCAAAATGTAGACACCTAAAAATGACCTAGACCTGCAAGCTTCATTTGTACCACTTTCGTCCTAGCATAATTAATACATTTAATTATGTCCTTGGTCCACATTCAACTATTGATTAAATAATTCATAATTATTTAATTAATTCATGTCCTTTGATTCTTCGTGATTATTAAATAAATAAATTTTATTTATTTATTAAATACGTCATTAATTGTCTAAGTCTTCCTTTAATTAAATAAATTTCTTAATTTGTTTAATTCCCCTTCGTCATTTATTTCTTCTTAATTATTAAATAAATAAATTTATTTATTTATTTAATGCATCACTCATTGTCTTAATTAAATAAATTGATTAATTTATTTAATTAGTTAGTCTTATCTCCTAAATTAAATAATTAAATTTAATTATTTAATTGCCAATTAATATTCTTCTCATTTTAAATAAATTGAATTATTTAAAATGTCATTTCAATCTTAACTGTTAGTCTATGTGGATAAATAATCTGAAAAAGATTATTTATTATCTCATAAAATCCAAAATTTGAATTATCTTAATTCAAATTAGCAGTTAATCTTCCAAAAATTGGGTAATCAGGCAGATTCTTGATTTTCCAAATCTGATCTTCAGTCCACATCTTATCTTCTTGATTTTTCGAAAATCTTTATTTCTTTAATTAATTTCCTCATTTATTTTCCACCGTCGATCCAATTATTTGAGATATTATTTTGATCGTTCGATTAAAGAATTTTCCCTACCCCTAATTAGGGATTCTCAGGCTTAATTAGGACCTCTCATTTTATGTTCTTGTCATCAATTAATCTCGTCCATCCGCTCAAAATGACATTTTCTATAAAATGCCATTTCCTCTCACTTTTCAATTACACACGCACATGCTAATATTTTAGATTTATGCACATAGTATAGGCATTTATTAGCTTGCACATTTAAGGCTTCACATTTTCAATTATTGTCATTGTTTGATCAAAGTCTTAGACATTGTCATAGGCATAGGCATTGAAATTTTCAGCATAAATCCTTCAAAACTTGGTGTAGGACTTAGACATTTTTAGATTGCTCGTACGATGAATCTTAGGGCAACATCATCTAGCAAGTAAGAAGGTGCTATGGAGGTAATCATGGGAATTACGATTTATAGGTATAACTGTTCTATTGCTTAATTTCCTTTGTGCTCTATAGAACTTTGGCTTTTTATCATTTTACTTTGATTTAATTTGATCTAATATAATCCTTAGAAATTACCCTCAGTTACACATACAAAAGCATGTCCATACCTATCCCATAGTGGATTGGTGCTACTTTGATGTGGAAAGTAGCCCTTTCCCAACCCCTTTTGATAAGATTCTTTATATTGATAAGAAGATACAAAGATGACCTTGATGCAAAATGATAATAACAACAAGCTAAGATGGGATGCAAGTGATGAGTGCCTATAGTGCAAATACTAAGATTGTGGATGGATGGGTATATGCAGGATCATGATGGGCCAAAAAGTGGCAATATGATGGGTATGTGGCCGACGATTTATTTTTTTACCCAAAATTGATGAAATGAAAAGGGTTTTTAAATGAGATTCTCAAATTTCCACCAATATAAATTATGCTTTACTTTGAATTTAATAAGTAATTATTATTCATTTTCTATTAAAATCATGACTAAAGTCCCTATTGATAGACTGATTGAAAAACATCTATGACTTTCAAATGGTATCACATTTTTTTAATCCAAAACATGCATCACATTCTATGCTTCGTATACTATAGGATTAAAAAGTAAAAAATGAATTTTATGAAGTTTTGACCAAGTTAAGGTGGTCAGACATATAATTTTTTTATATTTTTAAAAATTTGTAATAAAAAATCATAATTAATTGTTTACTTGGAAAAAAATTACAAAAAATATGCATCACACCGGGACATGAGTCATCTACTTATATCTAAAATCTTATAAAAAAATATTAAATCATTTTATTGTGGTTAGGGTGGTCAGACAGACACCTACTTCTTATTTTTTCCCTGAAATTTAAGTACTATTGCATTGAAATTTTAAATTTTCACGAAATAGATTTTTTTAATTTTTAAACAAACCTAGTAGTTTAGAAACTACATTCAATTTTCTATAGATTCTATTCTTAATATTTTTGAAATAATATTGATAACTTATTCAAATTTTCATGTCAAGTTTCCTAACTCTGATTTTTCTAATTTTTTTCCACTTAAGGGCCTGTTTTTTCCATGATGATCCTACACATATGCAGATTATGGAGTAGAAATGTCTTGTATTTATAGATTGAAGGTTTGAAAAATGGAGATGTGGGAGGCATGTGGGACTAAAGAAGAGCCAATGATATTGTGACACTTGTCACATGGCTAGTGGAGGAAGGTGGAGCTCATTTTAGAGAATGTGCATGGTTAATCCATTTAGTTGAGGTTTTGAGAGGTGTAAGAGAGATTAATGCACTTGTAAGAGGAATTAAATGAATATGGTTGAGATGTTTTGGAGAGAAATGGTTTGGACAAGAAATTTAAATAAGTGGAGTAAATGAAGGAATATTCCTTGGTGAGGGAAAATAAGGTAATTAGATAATTAAATAAATTGATTTTCATGTGCAAGTGGCTGGGTTAGTTAGGGGTTAAGGTTTGACCTAGGTTGAATCAAAAGCTAGAGGATGGATAATGATGGTTAGGGGTTAATTAATTAAGATTAATTAACTTGAAGGGATTAGCTAATTTATGAAATTTAATTTAAATATTTGGATTTATTTAAATCAAATGAGAGGATGTTAGAACATTAGGATTTTAATTAAATATATGGATTTATTTAATTAAAAGAGATGACATTAGTTAAAGTAGAATGTGAACTAATCAAATAAACTTAGTTGATTAATAGAAGAATTTGATTATATTTGATCGAAATCAAATGCATAATGTCAAAATTATTTGAGTGTCTACATTTTCCCCTCTTTGAAGCAACACACCATTTGTGTTGGTTCAAAGAATAACAATGTCAAGATCGAAATTTAAAAAATTCTTGATTTTTTTAGATGCCTCAATGTTTCCCCTATGGAAAGTACATTGGCAAAATATCTCATGTGATCTTCTGACACTCCTAGTAGCTGGGTTGACACATGTCCCCCCCTTCCTCATTTGTGTCTGCAATAATGAATTTGTTTCTTTATGACAGAAATTCTTGAGGAAATCTTGGAAGAATTTATGCATTGGAATTATGATATGATGTGGAATTGGTACTAGCCTTATCAATTAGTGGTTGTAGGAATGCTTGGCTAAATTTAGAAAATTTCACTTTTTTCCTCCTGTTTTCACCTACGAAAGGCTACTTTCATTGACGAACATTAGAGGAGTGATTAAATATTTATGAAACATTTTTCCTCCGATGAATTTAGAGGAATTTCTTCATATGATGTGTGATATGATTTAAATAATAGTCTTTTCCAAAGCTTGTGTAATGCTTTGACACTTGGAATTTTTAAGCATTCCCAAGTACATGCTTTATTAAGCATTAATGGATCCTTACCTCCTTACTACCTTGAGGTACAATTGAAGTGCATTTTCACTTATGGAATTCTTGTGCGAAGTCTCGTCATATGTGTTTTGACAACTCCACCATTCTATAAAAATGGTAATCTAGTGGCATTTTTCTCATATCTATTACTAGTGTAGATTTACTATTTCTATTGGTCTAATGGATCATCTATTCCAAGTTTTTTTTCTTGCATGGACTCATGAAGTTCAAGATTGTTCGAGGTTCACTATGGAGAAATTGAAATGTACATTTTCAATTGAATTGGTTTTGGGTTGACTGGCTTGAGCTTCATGTATCAACTCTCCCGCATGAGTTTTCCTCGAGGTTTTCTTCTAATTTGATGGATGTCCTCTAGTGTGTTGAGATGGTTAAGTTTCTTATAGGTGATGGAACCCCTCAAAATTTTTTGGTTGCATTCTACAAATTGTGCAAAATTTGGCTTTGATCTTAGTTTTTGGCTTAGGGTTGTGTTCCTTATAAGTATGTTAGGATCTTATGATTTAAAAAACCCTTCAGAATTGTCTACAAAGCTCTAAAAAGCCCTTGGTCATTCTATTGTTGCTCTAACCTATCCTCCTGATACCCAGTCACTTAAGTTGTCACTTATGCCATTGAAGTCTAGTATTTACCAACCCTTTGTTTTTAGGTTCGTTGGTCTGCTTGGTCCTTTTAAACATTAAATTTTCCCATGGTCAAGGCTTGATTTTAATATTTCAAAACCTTAGCCTCTGTTCTTATGGGTCAATATCCCTTTTTCCTAGAGATGGCCCCCTTTTTTATGATTAACTTTTGTGGCATGTGCAGAAATAGAACTTCATGCTAGCCATTCGATCGTGGGAAATTAATCCCAACCGTTCCTTGTATGCCTATGCTAGAATGTTTCTTCTTATTATATTCACATGGGCTGGAAGGCTTTGACCATGTGTTTGGTATGTTGGTGGGGCTAGTCTCCTTAGTGAAGATGATTGGATCCTATCAAAAAATATCAATGACTATAGGATTGAAGACGTGGCCACATCTCTACCACTCCTCATGCACCCATCTTGATTTGTTTCATTTTATTTTAAAGACAATGGATAGCAGGTGCTAGCCATGTAATACTACCAGATGGTGGGACTAGTGTCTCTAGAAGTGTAGTGGATGTAGTTCGAAAGAAGATCAATGGTGGAAGTCATCGCATGTGTTCTGATCAAATCTATTCTCTGCACGCCTGTCCATCTATGGAAGTGAGGAAAGATAATCCAATGGACTAGCAAGTGGAATGACACTTGTGGGACCTGCCAACTCTTGAGGACAATGATTTTCTTTGTAAGAAATGAAACCAACGGTCAATGGCAGGTGACGTGGGAAATTATTGACCACTCCCTACCATCCTGTGAGTGCTCCTCCTATATGCCATATCTTCCAATAGGAATGCGAGAAAGTGTCATGCAGATTGCTTCTAAGAACTTACAAAGTTTCTGGTAAAGGTAAATATAGCTGGAGATATTGGTCGAGACTATTCCAAGATAAAAAGGATGCTCAATTAGAACTAATTTTGGGGCACACATGTGAATTTTGTAAACATTTTTGTGGTTGTCAAATCTGTCAGGAGCAAATTATTAAGTAGCAAGCTACATAAATAAAATGACACTTTTTGAGGAAATGGGGGTCTACTCTAGCTAACAATTTTTGGGGTCTTGTTTTGCTCTCCCCTGACATACATATGATTACTTGCAACCAATTGGGGAATATTTCCACTTTATTTTGAAATGAAAGTGAAATGTAAGTGCAATTCAGCCCGATGCTTGTTGCTCCCTTGTCTTATAAAATGGATTTCAAGGTTGGTTACAAAGAGAGGTTAGTAGGTAGTTCATTTTGAAAAGGGTTATACAAAGAATGGAAATATATACTAAGTTTTCCAGTAATATGTTCTAGGAAAAGGTCAACCAATATATATATATGTATATCAACAAAATAGTGCTAAATTTCTATACATTTCTCTCCTCTGTACAAATTATACAAACTATGAATAATATAATCAATAGTCATCTTATTTGTATTTGTTGGATTCCAATAGATATGTTGTTTTATTCTTGCTTATCCATTCAATGAATGTATGTAAATGCTTGAAAGTAACAGTGGGTTTGATATAAATCTTGTGTGAGGATGCTAGTAAGAAGTTAATTATGGAAATAATTGTTGGGGGTATTGTAATGTAGTATTTTCAAGGCTATGGGTATTTTTCTAAATATAGGATTGTTATCTAGTCATATGGTTTATGGTTTGAATATGTTTCCTAGAATATAGCACTGGTCTGGAAAAGTATTCATGCTCCAATTATGGTAACCAAATTGACTATTGATCACAAAATATAATCAATTCACTTATGGAATTCTCTCTAGGTGTGTGGAAATGTTAAACGAATTATGTCTTCTCTTTTTTAAATTAGTCACTACTATGAAGATTAGCCAAATCTTCAGGGTATGGTGCTTCTAGAACAATTAAGGAGAATTATCTGTTTATCTTATGTTTGATACTAAATACACACCAGTATCCACAAACACATTGTTTAGGATCACCCTCCTAGGTTTCACAGAGCCTAAAGTGAAGAAGTGAAGACCTAAAATCCTTTACTTATGTGTTGACCAATCCTTTCCCTTACTAATAATTTTTCTTGGAATGTTCATAGGTCTATAGTAAGAATAAGTTTGGTTCTTAAAAAAAAACCAACAATAGGCACATATATTTTTCAACACATATGCCCACTATCTTCTTTACAACCTTCTTTGGAGAATTATGATATTCTATAGGGCACGAATATTGTTGGAGGTATCTTTTATAAGAAACATTTACTCTCTGATAGGTGGTTTACTTTACCTCTCTCTTCAATGGCTAATGGCTTACTAAGTGATTTTTCAAGAGAGTTTAACTATTGGATCCTTAGGCTTTGAAATCAATATGGTAACTCTATTTCGAACTCTATCAAGGAGTTGCATGATGCAGTTCATTTTTTGATCAAACATGCCCTCTTTGAGCCTCATGCAAAACCATTCTTTCCACCACTCGTGGACTTGGATTTCTAAGAAGAAAGCTCTACTTAAGAAGCTTCTCCATTTTGGTTTCCTAGTTACTCCCTTTTAGTTTTTGGTATTGGGCCCTTCCTACTTTGGTATTCTATTTTGACTAACCCACTCTCTTTCTTGTACTGTGTTTTTGGCGTTCTTTATGTCTATCTTGTAGGCTTGGTACCCTTGGAATTTTTGGTAGGCCTTGTGGTCTTTTGATGGAATTTTGGAAGTGATTCTCCTCTGTTTCTTTGGTCAAAAGGCATATATGTGATCTTTTTGTTGGCAGTCTAGAAGCGACTCTTCTTTGTTTGCTTTTGTACGAAAGGCACATATATTTTCTCTTGTGTAAATGGCTATAATTCCTTCTATTCATTGGGGTTTTCTAAAATATTTCCCCACTCTTTTCTTCAAATTTAAGGCCTCTACTTTCTCTCTTAGTTTGGTCTTCATTGAGCTTTCTCCTCCTGCTCGAAATCGATATTTGTAACTCCTAGTTTATATTAATAAAATATTTTCAGTGGCTCCTCCCCTTTTAATTAAAAAATAAAATAGATAAATATTAAACTTGTAATATATTTAATCAGTAATATATGTAAAAATTTAATTATATTTGTATTTAATAATGTATAGTGTTGATGGAAGAAGTTGGGTCCACAAAAAACTCAAAAAGTGGAAGTGTTTTTACATTTTTTCAAAATTTGTCACACTTGGTCTAAAAATTTGAGGCACTTACACAATGAATCTTAAAAAAAGTTAGTAATATGAAATTTAGAATTTTGAATCTAGTTTCCAAATATGTAATTTATTCAAATACCCAGATGATAGAAATTAAATTTTGATAGGGATGTATAAAAACCACTTCTTAAAAGTCATTTTTATACCATACCATGCACGTTACGGACACCACTTTTTGACCCAAATAGAAGTATTTTGCTAATAAATTTTTGGGAAAGATAGCTAACAACATGAAGATTGATGAGAATTTTTTTTTGTAATTTTTTTTGAATATTTTTTTTATTGAACTTTTATCAACCTTAATTGTTGTTTTTTAAAATCAAAGTGTACGGACAACATAGTTGGAACTAAACTATTTTTTTTTGAATCTTTTATTTTTATTTATGTAGACAATTGTTTCAAGATTGATGCCATATAAATTACTCTACAAGAAACTTGACAAAAAAAAAGTTATTAAAAAACATAAAACCCTAATATTTCAAGTTTAAGGACTAGTTTGATTAAAAATTACTTAAAAGATAACAAATATAATCCAATCTTAATAAAAATTATATATTTGGAAACTAGACATTATGTTCTCTAATGGGTTTTAGTTTTATAGATTGATTCATTAAAAAAGTCCATCAAGCATATTGCTAATTTTGGACATTCTTCTTCAATCTACGTTAGGCTTTTAGTTGTAGGTCAAAGGCTAAGGGTCGGGTTTCCAAGCCTTTCTCGAGCCTAAAACTGAGGCAGCATGTGGGTTGGGAATTCAAAATTTTAAAAATGCGTATGTGCTACAAAATGCATATGTGTTCTTTACTTTCTTGATTATTTAAAAAATTAAATACTTTTTAGAAATGTGTACGCATTTCTAAAAGGTATTTAATTTTTTAAATAAATGACTTGTATGTGTTATAAAATATGTACGTGTTTTATAACACGTATGCATTTTTTAGTGCATACACATTTTTTTAGGCTCAGGTACTCGAAGCATAACGCATACATATTTTTTTAATAGCATGTACATGTTTTCCACAAGATTTATTTTTGGCCAAAAATTCCCCTCTTCGTTGACCCAACTTCTTGCTTTTACCTAAGTGATCCCGTGGGTCCAAAAAAGAACACAAAATGAGCATGCAATATTCTTCTTCCTCTATTTTAACACCAATAGAACCCAATTGAACAACAAGCATGTTAAAGGAAATGAAGTAATATGCAATGGATCCCACTTAATCCATATTCAAAGAATATAAATTATTTCTTAGGAACAACTTATTTACCAAGGATTTCCCCTGATATATATCACTAAGATTTTTCCAAGGACTAATTATAGTATTCTCTTCATGGACATTCAAGAGAATGAAATCAGCCAAACAAAGTCTAATTAGACCCTTGTCTTTTTGGTCCATTATATTCCAATCCTATTATTAGTTTGTTGTTAGTTTTTTATTGTATATTGCATCCCATAGATCTCTATCTACAAGCATATCCTCCATTTTGAGTCTACACAACTCAAAATTGATGCCATTACACTTCTCCATCTCTATACTTCTAGATGTTCTTTCTATCTTAAACATACAACAAGATTACTAAATATTTCTCTACAAAAACTCCCAGTGAAACTATATATGCACAAAACACCATTCAAACCCAAGAAGGAATACAAAATTACTCAAGGTTTGATACTAACTGAAAGAAAATAAGAGTGCAAAAACAACCTTCCTAATGAAAATATTAAGTAGAGGTTAGCAATTTAACTTTTAAAAAATAAAATTATTTACAATTTCATTTAAAATTGCACATTCATTTATGTTATTTTTATATTTAGGCATTAAACTATGAGACACAAAGTTTATGTCAAAAATCCATTTCGAGAATAAAACCCACACCAAAGCAAAAATCACTTGCATTATAGTAAAGAGCTATTACAATACAACTAAGTCTATGCTCTTGTAGGTATTATCACATTGTGATACAATATTCTAGATTGAATCTGATAACATAGCGACATCTTAGAAAATTACAAATTAATCACATACAATTCACTAAGACATTAACATATTTATGCACTCATACATGGGTGCCCAAGATATCCAGGTGTCATTGCATAGTCTCTGAATGCATGCAAACTAAAACCAACAACATGAATGAGTCCCAAGTTACGTAAAAAACAACCAAATCAATATAGAACCACATGCAATGAATCTCCATAGAGAAAATCAAGTCAACTACCAAATTTGAACTCATCTTTGACTCCTAATCACTCCCAATGACAACTCGGTCTTTGTTTAGTAGCATTCCTACTCAAGCATTAGTAAAAAATTTAAACCAATGCCACATGGCATCATGGTTCACCTCCTTGAATAATTCACAATGCTAAATGCTAAAATGATCACCTAGCTAACAAGTGCCACTCTCCAATGCTTCTATTTTTCCAAGAAAGGAATGTGCTCACAAGTAGGCCCCACCAATTGCTAACTTGGAAAATAGAATGCCACATTTCAAGATGGCACAAATTTAAGAGGTTTAAACATGTTCCTCCACCAAAATGAGCACTCATGTGATAATTATCACATTCTCTCACCTTGTACCTTCTATGTAGGAAGGCAACTATTCATTAGGTCCCACAAATTGCCTTAACAACTTTCAAACCTATATTTTTGAATTTAATAAATTAAATTAGAAACATAGGGCCAAATAAAATAATTATTTCAACATGGGACTCACTAAGTTTGAGACAACTTAATCCCAATATAAATAATACATTCTGGTGTGGCCTTATTATTATCAATGGGGTATTATGGCATCACTTAGCCTTGTGGCATCAAAATTTTGAAATAATCATTAAATCCTTTGATATCCCAATAAAAATTCTTTATACCTCACATTGTCAAGCCAATAAGAATTGGTATACCTTTTAGTTTCATATCTATCAAACTTGGGACATGGGAATTTCCACCTCTGATACCTCGACAATACTTATCCATTAGGAATTAGCTCATCGGGTGGTCATCTAGCTATATACCATGGGAAGGGGATGAGAAACACTGAAAATTCAAAAGGTTGGTGAAAATTTCAAAGGATTATGTTAGAAAGAGGGGAAAGGTGTATTTTCATACTTTCAGAGATGCATGGGAATTTTTGAAGGGATGATAATGTAGCTTATGGAAAAAATTCAGGTTAGCATTATAAAGTTGTACAATTGAAAAATGGACCCTTCCCATTTTCATGGTCTTTTAGGTCTTGTTTCATAGTGTTGGAACTATGTTGCTTTAATTTTATGATGTATCTTGGCTTGAACATGCTTATTTTGGTGCTAAAATTCAAAGAACGACATCTTGTGAAGGTGTTATGAATTGTTTTAAGAAATTTCTACATTCTTCTAGACTCTATTTAATGCAATTCACCTAAAAACAACCTTTTCATTCATTAGCAAGTCCTATTTTGAAGTGTTGTAAAGTCTTGTAACAAGATTTCATTCTTTTCTAGCCATATTTTCACTATTTACACCCTTCTCATGCTTAATTTTATCTCCTTATGCCCTCATATGCTTGTATTAAGTGTATTTTTGGGTCCTATCCCAACAAAAAATATTAAACATAACATTATTTTTGACACTTGGTTTTGGGTCCTAGGTGGGACTCAATCACCAAGGGTGGCGAATGAGTCCCCCTTGGCCCCAAATTCAAAATATTTTAAAATTTATTTTAGGATTTTACTCAAATTCACTTCATGTCAGCTTGTGATGAGGTATGAACGGATAGTAAGACACAATATTTGTATAAATAAGTGATTTTAACCTCATTTTACATCTCCTAACTCATTCGAGCAATCTCCTACAATCACCCATTCAATCAACCAATCAAGTATTTTGCATCTTTAATTCAAGCACTTTGGAGCAGCCATTGACATCACTTCATATTGCATATTCAAGGATATGGTAAGTTTGTAATACTTGCATGTTATTCATTTATCATTTCCTTTACATTTCATTTATCTTTATTGGGTTTGATTACCAAAGTGGGGTTTGACCAAGGCAAACCCTTATTCACTAACCCCCCAACATTTTTCCCCTTTGTGAATGTATATTTGCAACTTTGTTTTACAGATTTAATAGGTTTAAATGTGTTGAAAAGTGGAATTCAAGTCAACTAGGCTCTTCAAGTCAACTCAACATCTTTTCAAGCATTTTGAGCATTTCCAGCCTGTTTTCTATAGAGTTGACTCTGGTAACCTAATATTCAGACATTGCTAGATCTGGAGTAGTAGTGTTGTCTTCTGATTTTCTAGAAATATTAGGGAGGAATGACTCACCACCCTTGGCGAATGAGTCCCACTTGAAATATGAAAATCTACATTTTTTTAGAAATCAATTCTTGGCTATCAAAAATTAGTTCCTGACACTTTTTCAACAGTAGGACTGATTCGCCACCCTTGGCGAATGAGTCCCACTGTGAAAAATAAAAAAAATTCATCAACATTCCAAACACTCCAGAAAGCTCACACAACTTCTAGGTGCACTCAGATTTGACCCTATACCTTTTGTTTTGCATATTTCTTTCTATTTCTTCATCTTTCATAGTTGTTTGCATATCACAATGTGTTTTCAAACATAGTTTAAATTGCATTTTTACATTCATTTTAGATCATTTTAATCAATAAATTTCATTTAGTTTAGTTCATTTACATCATATCACATTTCATACATCCTAATTTGAATGTGCATCAACATTTTAGGAATTAAATCTCTCTCTTTCTAGGTGAAGAACCCTAGGAAGAGAGTTAAGCATTTAGGTTCCCAAAATCTGTCACATTTTTGGTGAACTTGACATTTGATGATTTTTAAACTTCTGATTGCATTCATATCTTGCATCCTAGTTTTCATTTGCATTGACATTCAATTAGGACATTGATTTGTTATTGCATTCTAGGATATTTCATTTTTCATTAGTAAAAAACTCATTTAGTTTTTATTCTTGCATTCAATTTCATTAGAAAAACTGAAACTTTGCATTTTTTGTCTATATTTCCATTATGAAAAGCACAAAAAATTGCATCCTGGGCCTCATTTTCCACTCAGGGTGAATCAATCCCTCTGCATATTTTAGACATTAATTTTGCACTATTTCTGGCATATTTCTGCATTTCTGTTTTTTATATTTGCATCTTTGTTATAGTTAGTAGAGCTTCTATTATTTGCATTTTACATTCTTAGAATAGATTGAATTTCCATCCACTCCTCCTTTGTGGTACTTGCATGAGTTTTTGGTGCCCTATTGATAATACTTTAGTGAGAAGAAGTTCTAGACTCATGGCATCCCACGATAGCACTTTCATTGTGGACCTTGGGATCTCATGAGCTCCTACTCCTAGTATGTACAATGGTGCATTAGGCCCTAACAATACCACTTCCATGCCTTCACCTTTCCATCCTATGCATGTTGACAATCAAAACAAGTCTCTCCCACAATAAAAGGTTATTAACATTCATAAGGACTTTGCACATTTACAATAGGACTTGTCACTTGAAAACATTTCCACCACTACTATACCCATTATTGAGAACCTTCATTGCTTAATTGAAAGTGATGATGGCTTGCAAGTGCTAAAACAAATAGCCACAATTTACAATAAACATGCCTCTTCCAATACTCCACCAACAAACATTCTAGTCACCTAAGGAGCATCTAAAGTTCCTCCTCCTTCAACTATAGCTTCCATACCAACTTACACCAATCTGCAAGTCCATACAACTTTACATCAATCCAATTATGTTGCTACTTCCTTCTTGATTTCCACTAGCATTCCTACTTCCTTTGTGGCATTGGAGCCTCCTTCAACCGCTTTCACACCCCTTACTATTCCTTCCACTTCCCCTAATATCACATACACTCCATCACCATTTTCCCTTCCACCTCAACCTCATTATCCTAATCCCTTTATGACACAACTCCTTAGCACTGTTTCATCCATGCAACACCAACTTGCCAACATTAGTCAAGCTAAAACCAATCCAACCACATATCTTTTTGTAGCAGCCCCTTATTATTAGAAATATTACATACCTCGATGGAACAAAAAATACAAATGTCGAGGTTTGAGAAATATGGAGGAAAAGGAGATTGTATCAACCATGTCAATGCTTTTATTGCCTTGTGTTGTGATTTTTTCCTTGAAAATAAAATTTTAGAAAAACTATTTCCAAGGACCTATAAAGATATTGCCTCAAAATGGTTTTCCAACTTACCTAATCATTCCATCCATTCATTTAATGAATTGGAAAAAGATTTCATTAATCACTTTCAAGTGCATATGAAACCTAAAAAGACAATGGCTGACCTTATGTGATGTAGACAAAACAATGACAAAAAAGTAACCAATTTCATCTCTTGTTACCAATCCTTATATGCTCAAGTTGATGTCCAAATTCTAGATGCACATCTGCAGAAGATGTTTATTGAGAATTTTCACACTAACCTTCAAGATAAGCTTATGATGATGAAATTCCCTTCATTCATGCATTTGTGCACAACCTTATGTGACTATCAAAATTTGGTTTCAAGTTGTGAGTCAAAATCCACTTCTAGCCGAATTGACAAAACTGGAAATAACAATCAACACCAAAACAACACACAAAATTTCTGCAAACCTAACTGATTCTTCTTAAAATTTAGTTCACCTCCTTCAACCCAACCACAACCAACCTCACAAGTTCAAAATTCAATGGCTGCCTCTAAAACAACCATGCCTTATCATTATGGTGATCCAAATAGACATTTCACTCCTTTAACTAACACCATCAATCAGAAAATGAACCAAATCATCCAAAAACACATGCTTACCCTACCACCTATTCGACCACTTGACCCTAATCAACCCCTACCTCCTACCTTCAAGCCCAATGCTTATTGCCATTTTCATCATCAAAATAGCTACAACACCGAACATTGCAAACATTTTAAAAATCTAGTTCAAGACCTCATTGATTCATGTGAATTGACCATTATGGGTGTTAATGATCAAGGAAATAAGTCTGTTGCACTCCCTAAACAAAATCTCAAAATATTCACCAACCCTATGCCTAAGCATACTACCTCATTCATCAAAGCTAATGAACCATCAAAGCCTGATGTAATGAGTGTTGATACACACACTAAACAACCTGATACATCTCCTCCTATTCCCCAAGCTAGTCCTATGGATAAACCTATTACTACAATAGACATTATCCTTCGTAAGGTCCAAACCAGTCAATCTATCGATATTACTTTTTCTGCTAAAGACATACTACACAAGCTTCTTGATGTTCCTCTCTACATAGCTAGTAGAATCTATGATAAACCTACTAATGGGATATTAATAGATCCCACTTGTGGTGAGAATGTGATCACAGAAGAATTTCTAGTATTACATGATCTATATCAGGATAACTATAATCCACCGACTGTATGGATTAAAACACATCATGGTTTTGTATGCCCTTCGATTGGATCTATCATACTTCCTTTACACATAGGACCTAAGGACTTTGGAGGTAACATTTTCTATTATTCCACAATTTGACCAATTTCGTTTGCGGCTAGGCCTTTGTTGGCTTCACTCAATGAAAGTGGTCCCATTATTCATTCACAAGTTCTTTAAGTTTCCACATGACAATGAGGTATTCATTGTACACCATAGTGGCTTTAATCCTTTGTCTTCCAAAGGTAACTTTTCATTAGAAGCCTTTTGGCATGAATGCATGGAACCTATCACTCCTCGTAACAACTTCTTTTACATTACTTATCAGAAGTTTAAATCCAAAAAGATCGCTGAATTATCTTTTCCTAACACATTTCCATCCACCCCTACTCATCCTATCCTCAATGAAACCATGATTACACCTGAATCTCATATTGAACAATCTCATCCTAATACTTCCCAGCCATCATCTAAATGACCAAGATACCAAGAAATAACTCTTGCCTCACTTCCTCATACCAAACAACTATATAAAGCGAAAGAGAAAGTGGTTGATCCTTCCTCTTTGGTTTCTCTTGCTCTTCCTCTTTTGAAAGTAGAAGAACCTATTCTGATTCAATCCACTCTTACATCTCAACAACTCCAAAACAAAATTAAATGGAACTGTGCTGCTTAGGAATGTCAGCGTCATCATCATCTCCTACAGAAACCAATCATGACAATAAATATTTACCCTTGATAGAAGATATAGATGACCACTCTCCCTATCCTGACCGACCACATGAAATTCCAACTCAACAATTGCAACAAAATGAACCCATCCAACCCACACTCTTGATACATTCATCCTTAGAAATCACCCTTCATCCTCCCATTGTTATTAATATTGATGATGATGATGAAGATGTGATGATTGCTAACATAGATGAAGCAATAAACAATGACTTGAACTCTTTATTTTCATCGACAATGAGCTTAAATGATAAATCTTCTCCACAAAGTGAAGAAATGGTACAACTCCTATTTCGGCACTTGTGATTCCTCCTTTAAACAGTCAATCACCTTTGCATTCCACTAAACATGATTGGGAGGTGGATGACTTGATGGATGAATTGCATTTTCCTTTTTATTTTCATGTGTGTATCATGTTACCCCATATGGTTTGTTTGATGTTTCCTTCTCTTTGTACACTTATATATGTATCTTTATTCTTCTTGTCATGTCTTTTAATTTTCTCTTTTGTTTTGTGTTTTCCTTTTGGGGATGATGCAAAGCATAGAGATGCTCTATGTCTCTTCCATGTTGACCCAATGGTCCTTGTCTTTTTCATTTTTATTTTGTGTTTTCTTCTTGGGGATGACACAAAGCGTTAAGATGCCCTATGTCTCTTCCATGTTGACCTAAAACCCCCCTCTTTCTTTTCCTTTTTGTCTTTGTCTTTTCTTGTGTTTTTCCTTTTGAGGATGATGCAAGGAATTGAGACCAAAATGTCTCCTTCATGTTGACCCAAAATCTTTCTCACTTTTTGTTTTTTGTCTTTTTCGCTTGTGTTTTCCTTTTTGGGGATGACACAAAGCATTGAGATGCCCTATGTCTCTTCCATGTTGACCCAAAACCCCCCCTCTTTCTTTTCCTTTTTTTCTTTGTCTTTTCTTGTGTTTTTCCTTTTGGGGATGATGAAAGGCATTGAGACCAAAATGTCTCCTTCATGTTGACCCAAAAGATTTTTCACTTTTTGTTTTTGTCTTTTTCGCTTGCGTTTCCCTTTTGAGGATGATGCGAAGTGTTGAGACTACAATTTCTCTTCCATGTTGACTCAAAACGAACTTTCTTTTTCTTTTGTATTCACTCTCTTTGTGTCATTCTTCTAGTTCTATGTGCTTTGGGGAATGATGATAGTGTCGAGCTCTTTATACTAACCCCAAATCCATAGATCCCTTATGTGTTTTGTGTGCTTCTTTTCTAGGGGGAAACTCCCTTCTTTCCTTTCTTTTCTCCTCCATCTTGACATGATGTAGCCTAATTTTGAAACATATGACTTGGCATAGAGCTTTCCAAGTTGGTTCTCATGTCTTGATTGCTTTTTTCATTTTCTTTTCTTCTCTACTTTCAAGTAGTTGCTAATAGAATGATGTGTAGCAATTCCTTTAAAGTGGGGGCATACATTAGCATTATTTCATTTGCATTCTTAGCGAAGCCTTGTTGTTTACATGATGCATTTATCACTTTGTGGATGACATTGGGTGTAATGTCCTTCATAAGTGTGATATTTCTTAGCATATTGCATTCCTCTTAGTGGTTTGATGTGACACATTGCATCCCCTAAGTGGTGAATATACTATTCTTTGATTGGTCCCTTTTGGAGACATTAGAAACAATGTTCCCTAAGTGACTAACCTTGCATAAACTGAAAAAGAATTCTTTGAACATATTACATGTGACATTTTTACATATTGCATTCTCATTCGACCACCTTGCATAAAACAACTTGCATGCCTGTGGAGTTGTCTTATTTGTTTGGCCACCTTGCATAACACAACTTGCATGCTTGTGGTGCCATCCTATTTTACTTATCTTATAAAAACTTAAAACCGACATTTTCATTTACATTTCTTCAGCTTTGTGGCACCTTGTTAAAGTTATCGAATAGGTATAACTTTGGCATGGTTGAGTAGGAAGCCCAACTAGTGGCATGACTTTTCCTCATAGCCACTTTTGTGTTTGTTTGTGAGTGCATACCAACTAGGGTATGTATATTACTTCTTGGGATTCCTCACGCTGCAGAAAACTAGTTCAATGGCCCCAGAGTGAGTACACATTCTCTCTTTTTCAAACAATCAACCTAGATCTCTTTTCACAACTAGTTGGATTGATGATCAAAGCTTTATTCAATTCTCTCAACACTTGTGTGTACATTTTCCTTTATGTTTAGTCTATCATGGGATCTTCATCCTGGGGGCTTGATCATCCCTCTTGTTTGTTGTATTCCATCTTGCTAACGTAAGTGCATTCAAACCCTCTTCTTGATGTTCATGGCTACTTTAGTGTGAGGAAGCAAGTTTCTCTCACTAAAGTGAGGCTAAATGTACCATAAAAAATGGAACCTTCCCATTTTAATGGTCTTTTAGGTCTTGTTTCATAGTGTTGGAACTATGTTGCTTTAATTTTATGATGTATCTTGGCTTCAACATGCTTATTTTGGTGGTAAAATTCAACGAATGACGTCTTGTGAAGGTGTTGTAAGAAATTTCTACATTCTTCTAGACTCTATTTAATGCAATTCACCTAAAAAAAACCTTTTCATTATTAAAAAGTCCTATTTTGAAGTGTTGTAAAGTCTTTTAACAAGATTTCATTCTTTTCTAGGCATATTTTCACTATTTACACCCTTCTCATGATTTATTTTGTCTCTTTATGCCCTCATATGCTTATATTAAGTGTATTTTTGGGTCCTATCCCAACAAAGAACATTAAACATAACATTATTTTTGACACTTGGTTTTGGGTCCCAAGTGGGACTCATTTGCCAAGGGTGGTGAATGAGTTCCCCTTGGCCCCAAATTCAAAATATTTCAAAATTTCTTTTAGGATTTTACTCAAATTCCCTTCATGTCAGCCCGTGATGAGGTATTAATAGATAGTAAGGAAAAATATTTGTATAAATAAGTGATTTTCACCTCATTTTACATCTCCTAACTCATTCAAGCAATCTCATACAATCACCCATTCAATCAAGTAATAAAGAATTTTGCATCTTCAATTCAAGCACTTTTAAGCACTTTGGAGAAGCCATTGGCATCACTCTAGATTTGCATATTAAAGGATGTGGTAAGTTTGTAATACTTGCATGTTATTAATTTATCATTTCCTTCACATTTCATTTATCTTTATTGGGTTTGATTACCAAAGTTGGGTTTGACGAAGGCAAACCCCTATTCACTAACCCCCCAACATTTTTCCCCTTTGTGCATGTGTATTTGCAACTTTGTTTTATAGATTTAAAGGTTTAAAGGTGTTGAAAAGTATAATTCAAGTCAACTAGGCTCTTCAAGTCAACTCATCATCTTTTTAAGCATTTTGAGCATTTCCAACCCATTTTCTGTAGAGTTGACCCCAACAACCTAATATTTAGACATTTCCAGATCTAGAGTAGTAGGGTTGTCTTCTGATTTTCCAGAAATCTTGGGGAGGACTAATTCACCACCCTTGGTGACTGAGTCCCACTTGAAATCTAAAAATCTACATTTTGTCAAAAATCAACTCCCAAATGTTAGAAATCAGTTCCCAACACTTTTTCAACAGTAGGATTGATTTGCCACCCTTGGTGACTTAGTCTCACTGTGAAAAATCAAAAAAATTGATCATAATTCTAGACAGTTGAAAAAGTTCACACAACTTCCAAGTGCACTTAGATTTGACCCTATACCTTCTATTTTGCATATTTCTTTCTATTTCTTCATCTTTCATAGTTGTTTGCATATCATAGTGTGTTTTCAAACATAGCATAAATTGCATTTTTGCATTCATTTTAGATCATTTTAATCAGTCAATTTCATTTAGTTTAGTTCATTTACATCATATCACATTGCATACATCCTAATTTGAATGTGCATAAGCATTTTAGGACTTATATCCCTCTCTTTCTAGGTGAAGAACCCTAGGAAGAGAGTTAAGCATTTAGGTTACCAAAATCTATGTCACAAAAGCATAAACAAACTAAACCCTAACTAAACAATGAAGAACAATGGAAGAAAATAGAAGAAAAACAAAGAACAATCTCACCAAGTCTTCATGCCCTCCATGAATCACCTTCATTGCATCTTCTCCATTTGTTGCAAGTTGATGTTTTCCCTCAGATTTTGATGAGTAAGTATGACCTATGACGAGCCCTAAGCAAATATTGAAGGATTCTAATAGTTTTGCAATGTACTAAAAAACATGCAAGTATGAAGCAAGCCTAAAGTCTGAAGCATGAACTCACAAAGTCAAGAGATTAAGAGATGTCCAAATGAGGCCAAAATTTCCTTTTAGATAAATGTCCAAGATTGTCAGATGAGATATGCTCTAAGATCAATGGTTGGAATTGTAGACATCCGGATTTGACCACCCCCACATAGTCAAATTTGTCCCCTTTATCAAACTATTTCACATCCCACATTGATGTTAATTAAATGATTTATTTAATTAATATTTCCATTTTTTCTAATGTTCTAAGGTATTTAATTTAAATAAATAAATACTTTACCTTTATTTCGCTTTCCTCTCTAAAATAAATAAATGTATCAATTTATTTGATTTATTCACTTTATCTTTTGAATTTAAATCAATTTTAAATTCATCATTTTCTCTCTCCTTGTCCCATCCTCCATAATTCTTCTTAATCTGGATTAATTTAATTAATCTCTGATTTAAATGTACACACCTTTAATCAGGATTGATGTCATATCCTCCATAACTTGCAACTTACTTTAATCCCTTCATTATCCATTTAATCACATGTTTGCATAGCCTTAATCATATAATTAGGTCAACCTAATCCTCATGCCATTTATGGAATACCTCCAAGTCAACCATCATAAATGCTTTCTCCATTTAGCTAAGGCAACCTCTTCCCTGTGTGAATTAAAAATTCACATTTATTGCCCTAAGGCTCTCCTCTTCCCCATGTGGGTTATTGGGGAATTTAAATTTTTCATGTGTCACATCTCCCACATGGGGACAAGGACCTCCTTTATGAGGAGACCTTGTCCCAAACCCAAGGTACTTCCAAGTACCTTCACATCATGTGAATTAAAAGCTCACATTTATCCCTCCAAGGTTTCTCTCTTCCACATGAGGATTATTGAGGAATTTTAAAATTCTTCATGTGTCACATTGCCCCACATAGAGACAAGAACTTCCTTTATGAGAAAATATTGTCCCAATCTAAAGGTACTTTCAAGTACCTCCACATCACATGCCTCCTTTGCACCTCATTTCCACATGGCAAGATGTGAGGTCTTGTGAGTCCTCAACTCACCATAGCCATTCATCTTGTCCATGGTGGCTAAATCCTAGCCCTTCATTTCTTTAGAGGAATTTTACCTAAAATAGAGGATTTTGGCCTCATTTTGATTCATTCACACATTCAACCATCAAGCCTTCAAGCACTCAACTTTTGCATCGTCCATTGCTGCAACTTTCAAGCTCACATTGCATCCATTTTATTCACTTATCCAAACACCCACCTTCACCATTGCATTCCCCATTGCATCTACATCGTTTTGCATCTAGTTCTATGTGATTTTCTATCAAAGGAGCACACAAACGATCAAATAAAAGGGCCAACCACCCAATCGACTTGGGCAAGGTAAATCATTGTTTTCATCCTTTTTTTCTTCAAGTTTAACTAGGCCTTATCTTGAGGTGTTGTTTTGTGTTTTTCTTCCTTTGCATTTCATTTGTTTTGTAGTATTTTAGGTTAGAAAACATGCCACACATAGAAATTAAATGTGACAACCCACAATTAGGGTTAGGGAAAAACTAGGGCGAAATTTGAAATAGAGGGCTGAGATTTGATTTTAGAAAAATCAAATCAATGGACATAAATGCATGTGACAAGAGGAAATATTGGGCTCGGAAAAAGAAAAAGCTAGAAACTCAAATAATAATTTAAAATTATTTGATTTAAAGATTGAGTTAACCTTTTGAATTAAAAATTAATTTAATTCAAAAGTGGTGCTGAGGCCATATGACAATAAATAATATTTTTTTAATTATTTACTTGGAGAGAAAATTAGAAAGTGGACAATTTTAAATAAATGTCTCTATTGAAAATTAGAAGAACCCAAGGTGGGTAATAAATATAAAAAATTATTTAATTATAAGAGGGCATTAGAAATTAATGACATATTTAAATAAATAAATAAATTTTATTTATTTAAATATTCAAGAGGAAATAGTGGACAAGTAATTAAATAAATTTAAGAAATTTATTTAATTATAGAGGGACATAAGAAATTAGTGACATATTTAAATAAAATAAATGTAATTTATTTATTTAAATTGTGAAGAGGAATAAAAGACATGAATTAATTAAATAATTGAGAATTATTTAATTAATAGTTGAAATCGGACCATAAGACATAATTAAATATCTTAATTATGTTAGGAAGAAATATGGAGAAAATAAAGTTCGTAGGCCTAGGTCAATTTTATGTGTCTACATTTTTCCCCTCTTTGTCATAATGCAGTTTATTGCACTATGACAAAGAGAATAAGTCAAAAGCATGCCTCAATGAAGGTATGAAGTATCTATATCCCCTCAAGAAAATTTACAAATTTTGGCCCAGTGTTGGAAAAATTGGAGTGTCCAGATAAGTCAGTTTGATGTCTAGATAAACAATGGAATGATTGGTTTTGGATTTCGACATGTTTAAGGAAATCAAAAGGTCAGTCAAAGATGGTCAAATAAACCTCCAGTTATAACCCATTCAAGAAAATCCTAAAATTAACCATATAAATCTCATTTGGTTGAAAAGGTAATTCATTTTCACATCTACTTTTTGAGATTTGAGAGTTCAAAGCCAGAAGACCTCATGTGAAGATAGTGATTCTAGTGATCAAGCACCACAAATTTCAAGTTTGGAATTTCTAATGGCTAGAGGGTGTAGAGCCATCGGTATGTAACCTATTCTCGCTTTGTGGTTTTCTCATTTTTCATGCATTTTTAGGTGTTAAGGTTAGGAGAATAGATGCATTGCAATGCATCTGTCTTTGCGAAGGATGCAATCATGTTTGTGTCATATGCATTTGACTCATCATGATGCAAATACAATCTAGTCAAGGTAGGTCTAGGTTTACAATGATGCATTTGTGGACCAATGAGATGTAATTTCCATATCATGACGCAAGTGTTAGGTTTTACAATGCAATTGCCAAATTGAAGCGCAATTGTGGTACCATGCAACAAAAATGTTTTATAGTGACACAACTGATGGAGGGAGCAACATAAGTGCTTTAGAGTGGTGCATTTTTCAGGTCAAACGACACAAGTTATGTATCACGACAGAAACATTGGATGAAATGACACATTTGAGTTGGCATAGTGCATGTGAAAGGTAAAACAACGCACCTAACTTTGACTAGTTTTGACTCAATATAGGCTCAATTTCTATGTACTTTTGATTAGATATATGATAATGGTGATGTTCAATGATGTGCAAACTCTCGTTTCTACATGTGTAGAAATAATTACCACCTATTTAAACTTGGGAGTTCAGACCAATGACATATGCCTTCAAAGATCAGCTACAAGATAGGGAGCGTAGGAGACTAATGTAGTTAGGACTACACTATGTTACCTATATGCCCATTATCTAGGAAAATAGGGGTCTTCTGACAACACTTGAAGAGAGGTGCCACTTAGAGACCTACTCATTTCACTTGGTGATAGGAGAGGCTATTGTCACTCTCAAGGATGTTTAGAGGATTATTTACATTCTGATTATAGGAGAGTGAGTTGTCTATGATCCATGCCAAGGACTTTAGGATTTGATAGAGTATTATGAGCCTAGTGATGTCATGTAGCTAGGCATCAATAGGTATGAGATCAGGTGGGAGTTTATGGCCAAGCACTATGTTTGATGGGATGCAATGTTATGCACCTTGATTGCTAGTGTGTTGATTCCTGATTGCCATGGTCATGGTTTTCCTATCGAATGGGGAGATGTACTCATCGGGATGAGGCAAGATAGGACCATGTTTACATGGGGATCTTGTTTACTTGGAATGCTATATCATCTGTTGCACAGGGTGGCCTACAGGGAGGCGAGCAGTATTAGTTGCAAGACTACATTATTGATGATCTGGGCCATAGAGAATATTCTCGTCTTTCGACCACCAGTTTAGAGAATGTAGCTTGCTAAGGGTATGCCTTATGTTTACTTGTATGTGGGTGCATTGTTGCAGACCAAGGTTGGAGACACAGGATTCTGGCACCAACATATTGAAACATTGATGGGATTTTTATGGAGGCCTATACAAAGATTATGCACAATGGCCAAGAGCAAATGATCATCTTTCTTTTTGTTGATAGTTCAAATACTTGATTGGATGTATGACTCAGTCACAATTGATTATTGAGATGTACCCGCCCCAATAGATACTTCAATAGTTTAGAGAGCAGGAGGGTGTTCCCATGGGCACCGCAGAGTATGCCTGATCATCTCAAGATACCATGTGGGGATTGACTATATCAGTTCCATTAGTAGAGTAGCAAGTGGATGGATTGGTGGCACAACAGTGGGCTTGGAGAGGGGTCCAGTGGATCTAGTGACTACTCCTAACTATGATGCATGGTGGTAGACTCACAAGCCACTGCCATTGATGTATCCTAATCAACCAATGTTAATTGATCGACAATCAGTGATACCACAAGTGCATTAAGGAGGATGAGGAGGCAAGGATGGTTGTAGGGAGAGAGGGAGAGACAAAGAGAGAGGAGGTGGGGGTGGAGGGGACATAGGATATGGAGGAGGTGGGAGGATGAGACAAGGAGGATACAATGGGCAAGGACAACCTAGGAGAGTGCAGTAGCGGGCTGAGTGAGCACCACTATCACCTATCTACAAGGTAGGTGAGGGAGAGGAGGAGGAGAGAGAGGAGGCTCATCAGGAGGAGGTCTGATAGGAGGAGGAGGGTCATCATGAGGAGGAGGGAAGAGTCAAGGGAGAGTAGCTAGCAGGGAAACTAGAGGGAGAGATGTCAAGGGAGGAGGAGGTTCATATATGATAGGAGGCATTGGATGTTGGTAGAGAGGAGGATGAGGAGATAGATATCGGTGGAGAGGATGACATGGATGAGGCCAAGAGATAGCTAAGAGAGTAGATGGTGGATGGGGAGGAGGATGTAGCTAGGAGGCCACCTTTTCCTAAGATGTGACAGTGGATCAATGACTAGTTGATATGCAGAGAATATTGGGTAAGGCCTTGGAACAGATCAAGACCTTGGAGGTAGAGTTAGAGGTGACACAGGTGGAGATGGATCATGCTATGATCAGACAACAGGAGGCCTAGAGCTAGTGTTTTGAGTTCGTACAACTATGCACTAGACCAGTGGCGGAGATCACCAGGGATTTGGCTAGGGTCAGTGCTAGCTAGCGTCAGTACAAGATGCTTTATGAGAGATCAGTGCCAGCGGAGCAGTGGGATCCTGGTTTGTCTTAGATGCAAACTAGGATAGGTAGTGGCAGCAACATGAGTCATCACAATTGCAGTTAGAGTAATGTGGGTGGATCCACATCATATTAATAGTCTTCAGGGCATAGATCATGTCATAGCCATAGGCATTCTTTCGGCCATATATCTAGTCATAGTCATGGGTCAATATCATTAGGACACAGGTCTTAGCATAACCAACCACCAGTCATTGATCCATCAACTTCATAGACCTAGCCAGTCGTGTCCTCATAGATACCATCAGTTCCAGTTACAGAGCATCAGTCACCGCATTCCTCACCTCAAGGGGATGAGGAGAGCATAATCTAGGGTATTTGTTATCTTGTCATTATGTTGAGACATTTGATATATTGACCATTGATCCTACAAGCTCTATTTTTGGGATTCCTTGAGACTTTATCCTATGACAAGATTTTGAGATATATATATATATATATATGTTATAGTTTTGGCATAGACTATATGTTATGTGTTACGTTGTGATGCATTATGATGTTATTATGTTTATGTGATGTGATTTATGCAATGATTCCTATGATGATGCATTTATATGTTATGTGATGTATGCATTTATGATGGTTATTTATGATTATATGTCATGATGATATTGTGTTATGTATGATGGTTATATGATGATGATGATGATGTTCTTTATGTATGCATAATGTTTTGATTCAAATGGATGCTTAATGTATGAATATGTATGTATGGATTATGTGGTATAACACTTTATGTTATGATCCTAAATATGTATGCATTAATGATGAGGTTGAATGCACTTATATGTTATTTGGACACAAATGTATGAACGCAAATGATTTATGTATGCCAATGATGTAAATGAAATTATGTGAATGAATATATGTAAATGCTTAATGAACTAGTGCAATGTTGATATATGATCATATATGCAATTATGTTTTTGTATGTCATAGGATATCATTAGGAGGTGAAAGAAGAGAAATGACCAGACAAAAGGAGATGGATGTTAGTGCGGAGAAGGAATTCTTCAATATATTTCCGAAGAACTAGTAGGTGTTGCTCTAATAATCATTGGGCTGATTATTGTAATTTCCAAAAAACACCATGATATGACATATATCAATGCTGTGCAAGGTTGTACCATCACATGAAACAAGTAGTCGTAGAGAAGGATGATCATAACTCGTACTAGGAACTCAATTGCCCCAGTCTTTTTGTCACAACCAACTGCAAACAAGAAAGACAAGCCATGAAACATCATTGATCCTATAAATCCTGATGCCTAGACATCCTTGAGGAACTAGCAACATGAATGTTTTGAAAAAGACAAGACAAGACAATCATCATGATACATCGCTACTCCTCTAAATCCTATTGTTAGGACATCCTCGAGGAACTAGTAACATGATGAAAAATCAAAGGACAAATATGACACAATAAAAGATAGTGTTTGCTAAGTGTTTTCAAATGTTTGGTGTTATGATGTCAAGATGCCAGGTAATGCCAAATTCAGGAAGGACACATCTTGAATGATGTCAATGTCGAGAGGATCAATCCTCAAATGTCAAGAGAATCCCTCAAAATGCCAGATGATAGTGACAATGCTTCAAAAAGACATATCCTAAAGCATAAATAAATGACAAGGGTTGTTCTTCAGAAGTACACATCTGAAGAATAACCAAGAGTTGACAGGTTGACTTGTTATGGAAATTTGACTAAAGTTGACTAGATGACTGAATTGACAGCATGCGGATGTTGACATGCTAATTTAGTTGGAGTGTCGATTAAGTGATTGTCAAAATTTGTTTAGCAGTTGTCTGATTTAGGATGGACAAGAACTCATTTGATTTGAAAATTTTGTTTAAGAGTTGTCATGAACCCTAATGGATTGACCTAGTGTGGCCTTGGGGGCTCATCGATTGATGGCCTTGCCTACATCATACACTCAAAGACCTCGTAGTTCGACATGACCAATGACTTTGTCTTAATTGATCAAAGATTGAGTCATGATTTTCTTTGGAAAAACCTAGAAGGACTGACCTAATGTATCTGGGGCTCGAAGATGAGTGTTGCCTACATAGAAAATATGTGGAGATAATGTAGTTTGACAATGACAAAGACTGACACAACTACCATGACAAAATTGACTCTATTTTTGGGATTTTTTTAGGACTTTCTTTTTTATGGCTTTTTTCTAGAAATTTTATGATTTTTTCATCTTTTCTTAGGACATATTATTTTTAGGTCTTTTTTCAAGACTATTTATGTTTTTTTTGTCTTTTTTCAAGACTGTTTATGATTTTTTTGTCTTTTTTCAGGATTTTTTAATGATTTTTTTGTCTTTTTTAGTACATTTTATGATTTTTTATTTTTTTTAGGACATTTTACAATTTTTAGGTCCTTTTTTAGGACTGTTTATGATTTTTTTGTCTTTTTTAGGACTGTTTATGACTTTTTTTTCTTTTTTAGGACTTTTTATGATTTTTTTTCTTTTTTCAGGAAATTGTATGATTTTTTTTGTCTTTTTTAGGACATTTTCAATTGACAAGACCATGTGCAAGACCCACTGCAGTCACATGACAAAAGGGTTTCCCCTAGTCAAGTTGAGGACTAGCCAAGTTGAAGGAAATGAATAAGGACATGCATGAGATGAAAAGGGGACAATATGTAAGACTTGATGTCAACCATTGTTAGCCATGGAAAGAAATGGCATGATGTTATGGAAATTTTTTGTGATGGTGTTAGAAAATTAGGTATTTATTATGGACAAAGGTAGATGGTGAAGTGAATACTGACTACACATGGCACTTGTTTGCTAGGTGTTCACCATGGTACTTATCCAAAGCACAACCAAAGTGGTTTTCACTATTGGATGAATTATTTATCTTTACTATTTTTATCATTTTCTTGATTTTTTGGTTCACCAAGATGCCTGTTTGCTAGGTTTTCATCAGGGTGATGATTTTTTTTTTTTTCAATTTTTTTGTGTTATTTTGGTTTTCATCCTAGCTCTTTGATGCTATGTGTAGAATTTTTAGAGATGAAAACTAATGATAAGCTCTGTTAACTACTCCCCTTCTGGAGTGGCCAACTGGTATGTGCTAGAATTGAATGATGTAGTCATGATATAAGGACCCATCCAATTGGGCTTGAACATGTCGGGGCTCTACCGATCGGATTGATTCTTAGGATTTTGCATTAGGAGAAAGTTACCAATATCAAAGTTTCATACCATCACTCTCTTGTTATAATTGCAATAAAAGTGATTCTGATATTCCTATAAGTAATTCAAGGCATTTTTTCTTCATTCTTCTAACATTCCAGCTCATGTAGACTAGATTTTCGGTACTCTTCATCATCAATCAAACCCTTCCTAAAGACTCTTAAAGATAGGATTTCAACCTTGATGGGTAGGATGGATTCAACATCATTCATGGTCTTCTTAAGAATTTTGATAATTGTCTTATTGGATGCATCAACTTGACCATTTCCTTGCGGGTAGTAAGGTGTGGAGAAATGGTGTTGAATGTGGAAGCATTCAAAAAGCTCAGGGATGTCTTGATTTTTGAAGGGAAAACCATTATCTGTGATGATGGACTATAGAACACCATACTGGCAGATGATGTAGTTGAGGATGAATTTAGAAATTTGCTTGCTAGTTATGTAAGTAAGGGGGGTGGCTTTGATCCACTTGGTGAAATATTCAATGGAGGTAATAATGAATTTATGGTCATTTAAGGAGGTGGGATGGATTTTACCCATGAGATCAAGTCCCCACTGTGCAAAGGGCCAAGGAGAGCTAATTGTTCAAAGTTCTTGTGCTGGTGCATGAATCAAATCACTGTGTACTTGACATTGACGACATATTCTTACAAACTAAAGTGCATCTTTTTCTATTTTCAGCCAGTAATACCCAAGTCTCATGAATTTCTTGGCTAAGGTTAGGCCACTCGAATGAGATTTGGATACACCCTCATGTACCTCATGTAAGTTTTTTCATGGTTCATCAGTTTCAAGACATCGAAGAAGGGTATTGTCAAAGCTATGATGATATAGGGTGTCACTGATGATGGTGTATCGAGCAGCTTTGCAGATAAAGGATTTTCATTCATTATTGGAAAGGTATGGAAGAACTGTTTGGGACTAAAGGTAGTTGTAAATGTCTTGATACCAAGGGGAATTGGGACCAACAAGCTTCCAAACCATTTCTAACTTAGGAATTTCATAAGCAAGGAACAAAAGTTGTTCCACTAAGAACTTAAATTGTGGCATGTTGCTGGGAATGTTTAGTAGAGAACCAATCATAGCCATTGCATCTTCTGCCTTATTTTGCCTTATTTTGTGCCCAAGGAATTTGTTCAAAAGAAAGCATGTGGAAATATGACTGAAATTTATCAACCATGTGTTTTTAGGGCATTAAATTCTCATCCTTGGTGTCATATTCATCATTGACCTGGTTGATGGCTAACTAAGAATATTTGAAGACTAGAAGTGTTTTGATTTTCCATTTTATAGCCATTCGAAGTCTTGTGACTAGTGCCTCATATTCTGCAATGTTGTTTGTACATGGGAAAGTGATTTGGAATGACTTAGGAATGGAGTCCCCTTTATGTGTGATGAACAATATACCTACTCCCAATCCATGAATAGTATGAGATCCATCAAAATATAGTTTCCAAGGTGATGTAGGCTTTGCATGAAAGATAGTTTGTTGAGGAAGTTTGCTACTAAAGGCTGATTTCCTTGTAAGGGTGCATCAACAAGTTGATCAACTATCACCTATCCTTTTATAGCTTTTTGGTTCACGTAATGTATGTCATATTCACTCAATATAATAATCCATTTTTCTAACTGACCTATCAATGCTGCTCTACTAAGTAAATACTTCAATGGATCAATCTTTTCCACTAGTTGTGTCTTGTGATTTAGCATGTAATATCCTAAATTTTGGGTGGAGAAGACAACTAAAAGACAAACATGTTTGATAGGTGCATAGTTGACTTCATATCTGACCAATGTGTGACTGATGTAGTATATAGCTCTTTCTTTATCATCATGATCATTTTGTCCAAGCAATGCTCCTAGTGCTGAAGTGGTTGCTTAAATGTACAAGATCAAAGGTTTTCCTTCAATCAGTGGCATTAGGAAAGGTGGTGATAATAGATAGTATTTGATCTATTGGAAGGATACTTGAAATCTATCAGTCCACACAAAGGGGATGCCCTTGTGTGGGAGATATTGAAATGGTTGGCACTTTTCTGCTAGTTATACAATGAAGCATTAGATAGACTATAATATTCCTTGCAATGTCCTTAGCTCACTTATTCCTTTTGGCGAAGGCATGTCTAGGATTTCTTTCACTTTAGCGGGATCTACTTCAATGTCTTGGCAAGAAACTATAAAACTAAAAAAATTCCTAAAGTCACACTAAAGAAACACTTATTTGGGTTCAAATAGACCTTGTGATATTCCAACCTCTTAAACATTTTATGCAATACCTTTAGGTAGTCACTTAATGTCAAAGAATTTGCGAAGAGGTCATCCACATAGTCTTCCATTAAAGTGTACATGAGTTCATGAAATATTGTTGTCATGGCTCATTGATATGTGGCACCTGCATTCTTTAGACCAAAAGGCATGACATTCCAACAATATGTACCCTAGGGACAAGAAAATTTTGTTTAATGTTGATCTTCTAGGGCAATACGAATCTGGTATTAGCCTGAGAAACCATCCATTAGGGATAGCATCTCATATCCTATTGTAAGGTCCACAATGGTGTCTCTGTTTGGAAGTGGAAAGTCATCCTTCAGGCATGCCTTATTCAAATAACAAAATTCTATACAAATTCATATTTTACCATTTGGCTTAGTGATAGGTATAAGGTTTGAAATCTAGTCAACATAGTCTATTGATCTTATGAATCCCATGTGTAGCAATTTCTTGAGCTCAAATTTGACTAACAAGGAAATTTATGGGTGCATCTTTCACAACTTTTGTTTGACTAGTTTAGCATTTGGAAGCAAGGGTAGATGGTGAAAAATTAATTTGGGATCCAATCCCAGTATATTGGCGTAGGACCATGTGAAGTTAATCTTATGTTCTTAGAAGAATTCTTTAAATTCAAGTTTTTCTTCCTCTGTCAAAGATGCTGCAAAGAGAACAATTTTGGGTTCCTCTATTGTGGCTATATTAAATTCCATGGTGTCTTCAATGAGCATTGCAGATTTTTCTTGTTTAATGGGGAGAAAGTCCAATCCTCCATACTTGGGTGCCTCAAATAGGTTTTCACCCTTCGATATGGACCCTTTATTCTTACTTTTGTATTGTTAGAAGGTGCCTTGTGGTTTTGACCTAAAGACGTGTCTTTTTTTATTATTTTTGTGACTGGAGGATTGCACGATCTCCCTGAAGTATGCTGCACAATCTAGATCTATACCAAACCCATATTTATGGTCCCCACTCAATATTCCTTCATGGAGTCCCATGAATTATGTAATAGGTTCGCCATTCTGAAAAAATGTCCATAGTGGAGGGCCTTGTTGATCCCAATCAATAAGTTGTGGGTAGACAAGGGAGATACCATCATTAGTGTTGGAAGATGGTGGGGATGATGAGGAAAGCATGATGATTCATGTGAAAATGGTAAAGATGGAATTTTCATCCTCAAATTCCCATTCAAACTCTATCCAATGTTCTTCTTCACTTGCTTTAGGAAAATTAGACTCATTGGAAAAATAGGGGACAAATGGATTGGAATCACGGTCAATAGTGTCATGTGGTGAGTCAAGCGAGTGAGAATGATGGCCAATAGGGTCAAATGGCTAGAAAAATGAGTTGTAATTATGGTCAATAGGATCATATGACAATTTAGGTTTTTCACCACCACAGGGCCAAAAGAGTCTTAACCTTTCCTCAAGTTTCACTTTGAACATTTTTTTGAATATTTCATCAAAGGAGAGGTCACCATATTCTAGAAACATTTCATTAAGTGCATAATCACTCAAGGACCTTTTAGAACTAAATTCCCATTCATGTGAGTCAGTTTCAGTAAGGGAATCTTTGATAGTCTCAACATAGTAAGAAAAAATCACGCTCTCACCTGAAAGTACATTGGTATGTTGATCCTCAGTTTTGAGTAACCCAAACCCTAACCCTAGATACTTTTATCTTATAAAATACATAATAGGTTCTCTACTAGTTTTTTTTTTTCCAGGGCCACTAGTTCCACATAGCCTTTGCCATATATTTGTATTGGAAATTGAGGTAGGTCTTCTATCTCTTTGTAGATCCAACATGATATGTCTTCAATGTCTTCCTTATTCAATTCCCCCCATTTTGTGAAATTAAATGTCAAAGGAACTTTAGAAATATATTTAGCTTCTATTTTGAAACAAGGACTACCATAAGATTTTGGAGACTTGGGTATTTTAGTGATACAATAGGTCATTTTCAATTTGTATTCTCAAAAATCTTGGTGTTGGATCTTGATATTAGGATTGGATTTTGGGATGGTGGTGGAAGATGGTATGGTGGAGGTCGAATGAGTGGATGTGGATGGCTTGGTGAGTGTGGATGGATTGATGTATTTGGAAGAAGAGGATGTCAAAACTTCAGGGTTAATTGGCACTTTGTGTTCAGAAATACCTCTCAAATTGGTGCAATAATAGAAGGGATCAAGATCTCCATGTATGGTAATTTCGGTGCCATCGAATGGAAACTTCAAGCATTGGTGGTAGGTGGAAGGTATAGAATTGAAGGCATGGATCCACGATCAACCAAGCAAGATGTTATAAGGTAGCTCAAGATCCAAGACCTAACATATTGTATCCACAATGAATAACCCCACATGAATAAGAAGTGTGATAATGCCCCTAGAGGAGCATTCCTCATCAGCATATGCCTTTATGACAATACTTTTGGTAGTGTATTTACAAGCATCAGAGAAGCCTAGTGCTTTAACCAGTTTTAGGAAATAGATATTCAATTCTACTTCGCCATCTACTGTAAGAATTGTCTAACCTTATGTTTATGGATGAAGACCTTTATATGCAATGCATCATTATGAGATGGTTTAGGTGAAGAATAGTCCTGGTCTAAAAAGGTAATTTGATACAGAAGAATAGTCTTGTTCAGTTGATACAGAAGACTCTTGTAAGACCTTATCAAGTATGGATTTGTGTGCATGTGAGATGCATAGAAACTTGAGTATGGAGATTTGATTAGACCTGTCTTTCCCAATTGGTTAATAAGATTAAATTGTCCTTTGGGTTGTGACTATTTGGCAAGTGGATCGAATGTTGTAATATTTGGATGTCTAGCAAGAGGACTAGCTATGGTGACTTTTCCTACATGGGTAGTGATATTAGACTCAGGAGTTTTCTTCATTGTAATAGTATTGACATGTTCATCAATAGCTCAAAGGTGGTTAATGATAAACACACTAGAATAATCAAAGGTGGTGTGAGTGTAATTGGCTCGATTGTTATTATTCTTTGGACCTGACATAGAGGGGTTCCCTGAACCATGATTCTATAGTGGGTTTTTATGAATTGTATGGTCTAAATTTGAAGCAAATTGTTGACTGTCTAGTTCAATAATACAATTTTCAATAAGATCTTGTACAAGATTTCTTAATTGTCTATAGGAAGTAGTTTTATTCCCTTTTGCTTGGTGGTAACCATAGAATGCATTTTCATCCCACCATGATGGCTTGAATTGTCTAGGATAATATGGTTTAGGGTCCTGCAATGTGATGACGTTGTTTTGGAGGAGCTTTTTGAGGACAACTTCAATTGGTTCACCCAAGGGGGTGTATGTGTGTCTCTTCAAAAATTGTTTGGTTTGAAATTGTTACCCTTAGTTTTGATTGTTTTGATTATTTTGGATGAAATTTTTAGTAGGTGTTAGTGTGGTCAAAGGTGCATTTTTCATTTGAGCTCCTTTGAGAGTGATTGCAAGACCTGTCGTGTTTACTGCTTTAGTGTCAACAATGCCATCATTGGTGATATGTTTGTTTTTGACCTAGTATTTGTTCTTATCACCAAGTGGGTTTGGGTTTGTGTTCTTGTTGCTATACTTAAGTTCTCCTTTAGCAATAAGGGATTTTTCAAGTTGGAATCATTTTTCGATGAGGTCTACAAAAGTGGTGCAACAATGAACTTGTAAATTGTATCTCAATGGTCCCACAAGGTTTTGGAAAAACATGCTTACCTTTTCCTTTTTTGGTATCTCGATAGGGCACTGACTTGCTAAAATTCTCCATCTTTGGAAGAATGGAATAAAGGCCTCGCTAGTTTTCTCTTGAGTAGTTGTGCATAAATTAGTAGTTGTAATGTTAGTGTTGATGCTATAGGCATAATTTTGTACAAATTTATTAGCAAGTTCCTCCCATGACTTTATTCCTTTTGGAAAGGTAGCAAACCATTCAAGAGTGAGACCTATGAGACTTCTAGGGAAGAGTCTCATTAGATAGGTATGTTCATATGCAACGTCCATGCAATTGGTTGTAAATTATCTTATGTGTTCAAGGGGATTAGTTTTTCCTTTGTACTTGGTGAAGTTGGGTACCACATGTATCCTGGAGGGAACTATGGCATCTATAAGCTCATGTCAAACATGGGTATGGACATAATTCATAGGACGTATGGGTCTTTTTGTGTGACAATTTCATGTTCTCCATTTGTTTTTGCAAGGTCACAAGTTGAGCCATGAGTGCATCAATTAAAGGGTTATTTGTAGCATCACACATGCTAGTAATGGGTATTCCATGAGTTTCCATTTGCTGTGAATATGTGTTTTGATTTTGGATATGTTGTTGTGGAATGTATGATGTATTTTGGTTTGGAACATTGTTGGTATTGAGAATTTTGATTTGGAATGTGTTGTTGTGTATGAATGTGTGACTTGTATGTGGGAATGTGCACTCTAACAATGTTAGTCTATATTTGCAGAATATGTTGTCCTTGAGTGTTTTGATGGCCAAATGAAGTCATGTGTTGTATTATTTGATTTCCTTGTCCAAATTGGTAAATGTGGCTAGGTGGAATGCTTTTTTTTTTCCTTTGGGGGATATTGGTGTTTGTATTGAGTTTTGATGAAGTGTTAACATTAAATTGAAGCCCTGAAATGGTGATTCACCGTTTATTCCTCCCAAAAGGATTCAATGATTTTTTTCCCATGGAATTAGTCGAAGACCCAACCAAAAGATTTGACAATGTCATTCCCATAGAACTAGATGAAGATCCAAATAAAAGGTTTGATGAATTTTTCCCCATTGTATTGGTTGAAGATCCAAATGTAGCCCCAATTGCTTGTGATGAAGTTGTTGAAATTAGAGGCATAGATTGTGATGTGGCTTGTGATATGGTTGATGTTCCCACAATGGATTTTGTGTTGACCATGTTAGAAGTATTTTGAGTGGAGGTCCCATTAGAGGTAGCATTGATGGTGTTTGTCGCACTTTGTGTAGTGGCACCAATGAGAGCATTGTTAGCATTATGTTGTGGTGTCAAAAGAGGTTGTTGATGTTGGAGGTATTGTTTGCATTATGATTGGGAGAGGCTTCTCTTAAGGTGTTAATGTCAAATCCTCGTGGTAATTGGGAACCTTGGTGTAAAAGAATGGCTAGATATCTCTCTAAATCTTGCAAGACTAATTCCTCCACAAAGGAAGCCACATCAATATTTTGAGTGGTGGTTTCTAAGTCTTCCACAAATACTTGTCCATTTTCATCTCTACGTATAAACTATTGAAAGGGGTTTCTTGAAGAAGATTCCATGTTCATGTCCCTGAAAGGGTTGATGAAAGGTGTCCCCATGTTTGTGTTTTGGTTTATGTCATTAGGAAAGTTGTAGGGGTTGGTGTCTTGTCCAAAAGGGTCCATTTTTATTCTTTTCCTTTGGATCCTAGTCTCAACCATATAAGGATTTTCTCAAATGAAATAGGAAAAATGATAGCCAAATCTAGGAATGAGGATGATATGACATTATGTTTTTAGATTTTTTATAATAAGGGATGTCAAATGCAAAGTAATAATGAAGACTAAAATGCAAGGTATGACACCATGTTTTTTTATTTTTGAAATAAGCGATGCCAAAAAATGATAATGAGGACTAAAATGAATGATGGAAGACTAAATTTTTTTTGAGGTATGAAAATGAAAAGGTCTAAGGTGCAATAAATTTTGATGGACTTATATGAAAGGTTTAATAACCACTCAAAGCATGGTCAATGTCTCAATTTGGATTATCAAAGGACTTTTTGGTAGAACTAAATGAAAGAACAAGGTGATAAAGTGAGGTTTCCTAACTAGAATTTTGAGTTTGAAAGGTCTCACAAAAGGAAAATGACTAAAAAGAAATGATTTTGACTTAGTCCAATGATAACCTACTTTTGAAGGCAAAGATTTTTTAAGGTTTGGAAATTTTTCCTATTCCAAATTCTGCAAAAATGAGGACCTAAGGACTTGTTTATGTTGGAAATGATGATGGATCCTAAGGTGCAACTAAAGATTTGCAAAGGTATACCTATGGTGAAATGCAAGCTAAATGATGCAAAGATGAGAGATTTGAGCAATTCCTTTTTTGGTTTTGAACAGAGGCCACTGGAAAGAGATGTTTGAAAACAATTTGAAAATGTATTGTCTTTGGTTTGGATAGTAATAGTGATTTTCCTAAATGATACGAAATTGCATCATTTTAGGTAGCAAATGTGTTGCAGGGAATCAAATACGTCTTAGTTTCAGTAAATGCATTATTTTAGGTCATAAATGTGGTTCAAGAAATCAATTGAGTTGTTCTGGAAAGAAAATGTGTTGTGTTACAGTCAGATGCATTGTTTCAGTTAGCAAATGTGACTTAGCAGGTTGATTGTAGTTCATAGAGTCTCAGATGCGGTTCAGAATGTCGAATGCATTGCATAGGATAACAAATATGTTGCAGAGTGAATAAAAGTCTGGTTTCTTTGCAATTTTGGAAATTTTTTAGGATTGTTTCAGTTTGAGTGTGTTTTTCTAGATTTGTGAAGGGTTTTTATTTGTTCATTGTCTTAGAAAACACTTGAAAAACAAATTGTTTTTACTTTGAATGTTGAAAACAAGCACAATCCTAGGTTTGGAAAGGATTATATTCACTAGATTCCACATGGGTTTCCCCAGTCGCACTTATTCTTAGTGGTTGACTTAGAAGTTTGGAAACACTGCCTCCCCCTTACATTGCACTCACTTCTTACGTCAACCAAGCGTCAAGCTCTCATAGATCTCCCATGATAGGCTCTTCACCTTTACTAAGAACTACGAGAATGTGGATGCCTTTGCAATGACCATTGCTGCAACAATGAATACAAAGGGTTTTTGGCAACTACACAAAAGGTTTCTAGTTCGAGCTCCTATTCGAGTGGCCACACATGAGGCAAGATTAGCTTTGATAAGGAGGAATCCCAACGTATAGAGGTTACACTCCATAGGGTTTATGGGGATTCACTTTTTTGTGTGACACATCAACAATTGTAATCCTAAGTTTTCCATTAGGATTCACATTTGTATACCGGTCAGGAGTAGCTCATCTAAAGAGCTTTGTTTCCAGTTTCAGTCACCTTGGGGTGACTACTTTTTCCCACCAAGGAAGGCCCAATTCCTAGAGTCAATAACAGTTTCTCTTGCTCCTAGGATCACACTAGTGGACAAGTGGAGGGGATACTTCTATTATTGAATCAGGGTTACAAAAATTGCAAACACTTGTTCATTTTAATTATCCAAATTGAAATGTGTGGGTGGTAGAGTAACAAAATCTTAGTGTTTTTGTTTCTCAACATTGCACAAAGTGCAAGATAATTACATACACACTTAAGAGGAAATCACTATGCCACAAGACACAAAAGACACTTGTTCATTTTAAACCCAATTTAATGTGAGACAAGCAAATGTTCATTTTAAGCCCATGTGTGAAAATGCATGTAAATTTTAGCCTTGATGAGTTTCAATGCAATATTGTGTTCATTCTAAACCCATGAGTGAAATCATGTTCATTTTAAACCAATGAAATGTAAATGCAAGTTGTTTTTGATTGTTTGTTTGCTTTTAAGATTGTAAAAGAACTAGAAAATCATGAAAAACCAAGGTTAGACTCCTTTTCCAGCTTGCTGCATGTTGTAAATGAAAGATTAGTAGCTAAAAAAATCTCTAACCTACTAAGTTGAAAGAAGAAATCTAGAAAATTTTGTAAAAACCCAAAAGTAAAATTTTACCAGGTGAATGCATTGTTCTACAAAGCGAATGCATTGCAGAACCAAAATCCCAAATATACTAGGAAAATGTGTCATTCTACAGAGCAAATGCATTGCGCTAGTTAGATGCATCGTTTGGGCCCGCGGATGTGTCTTGGGAAGTCAAATGTGACGTTTTGTCTGTTTGATGCGTCTCAGGACTACAAATGTGTTGTTTTGCAGAGCGAATGCATCGCTATCTAGCAATTGTGGCTCAGAAAGATGTAGGTATGGCATTTTATACCTGTTCCTCCAAAAATATGAAAAAGTCATACATAAATATGCAAAAAAGATTGTTTTGGCATCGGGTTCACCAATGTAACTTAGGGAAAAAAATCAAGTTATCATTATAAAGCATAAAAAAACTAAACACTAACTAAACAATGAAGAAAAATGGAAGAAAATAACATTAAAAAAGAACAATCTCATCAAGTCTTCATGACCTCCATGAATCACCTTCATTGCGCCTTCTCCATTTGCTGCAAGTTGATGTTTTCCCTCATATTTTGATCAGCAACTATGGCCTATGACAAGCCCTAAGAAAATATTGAAGGATTCTAATAGTGTTACAATGTACTCAACAATTGCAAGTATGAAGCAAGCCTAAATTCTGAAGCATGAACTCACAAAATCAAGATATTAAGAGATGTCCAAATGAGGCCAAAATTTCCTTTTTATAGAAAATTCAATTTAGATGAATGGCCAAGATTTCTAGATGAGAGATGCCCTAAGATCAATGGTTGAAATTAAATGTGACAATCCACAATTACGGTTAGGGAAAAATTAGGGTGAAATTTGAAATGGAGGGCTGAGATTTGATTATCAATGGACAAAAATGCACGTGACAAGAGGAAATATTAGGCATGGAAAAAGAAAATGCTAGAAAATCAAATAATAATTTAAAATTATTTGATTTAAAAACTGAGTTAACCTTTTGAATTAAAAATTAATTTAATTCAAAAGTGGTGAGGCCATATGATAGTAAATAATAATTTTTTAATTATTTACTTGGAGAGAAAATTAGAAAGTGGACAATTTTAAATAAATGTCTTTATTTAAAATTAGAAGAAGCCAAGTTGGGAAATAATTATAATTTTATTTTTTTTAGACTGCAGGAATCGCGTAGCATGACCCCATATAAACTGCAGTGCACTTGGTAAAATTTTTAACGTGACTAGCAACGCTGACACGAGACACCCTCTGGTACCACGGGGGTGGGGGAGACTAAACCTCATGACCAACCTCCTGCAATAGGAAAGATTTAACCAACCGAGCTAGGGCCCCAACCCCAATTATAAAAAATTATTTAATTATAAGAGGAGATTAGAAATTAATGACGTATTTAAATAAATAAATAAAGTTTATTTATTTAAATAATTAGGAGGAAATAGCAAGTAATTAAATAAATTTAAGAAATTTATTTAATTATAGAGGGACATAAGAAATTAGCAACGTATTTAAATAAAATAAATGTAATTTATTTATTTAAATAGTCAAGAGGAATAAAATACATGAATTAATTAAATAATTGAGAATTATTTAATTAATAGTTGAACCATCATTTTTTGTTGTTTCTATGTGCTTCTCTTACACTCATAGGATCTTTCACCTAAAAAGAGAGAGATAGAACCCCAAAATTGAAGTGGTTCATTCAAATAAAGGATTGTATGATGTGAGTATGACTAAATGCAATGATGTGAATGCAACTAAGTGATGTAATTCAATAATTATGAATGCAAAACTAATGTAATATGCAATGTTTGAAAACATAATTTGATATGTAGAAAATGCAATAGAGATGAAAACTAATGCAAACAAAATTGAAATAGGTTGAACAGAGTGCACCTGGGAAATGAATGTTAAATTTGGAATGATCTAAATGCTGGTAGAAATCCATGTAAATCACCAGTGGGACTCATTCGCCACTGATGACGAATCAGTCCTGCTCTTGACAAAAACACCTGAAAACTACTTTCCGACTATTAGGAACTAGAATCTAAAAAAATTAGCTTTTTTAGCCTTAAGGTGGGATTCATTCACCACTAATGGCTAATAATTCCTCCTCTAAAATTCTGTGAAATAAAAGGTCAATTATATAGCTCCAGATTTTCACTTGTCTTCTTGTCAAGTTGACGATATCAAATCTACAGAAAATGGACTGTAGGTTGTCTCCAAGCTTGAAATAGGGTTTAGTTGACAAGTGAAGCACTTTGTTGACTTCTTGACCACCTTTCAACACCTATTTTCTTAAAAAATATGCATACACAAGTTTGCAAACACACATGCAAAAGAGGGAAAATGGTTAAGGGTTAGAGTATAGGGATTTTCCTTGGTCAAATCCCACTTTGGTAATCAAACCCTTAATGAAGAAATGAAATGAAATAAATAAGGAAATGATAAATAACAACATGCAAGTGTCCTAAACTCACAACAACTTTGTTGAAGAAATCTAAAGATATGCCAATGGTTGCTCCAAGATGCTTGATGAATGCTTGATTGAATGATGCAAAGTTCTTGAATGCTAATTGATGTTGACTGAATGAATGCAAGTAAACTTGATGAATGCGGCTTAAAATGAGAAGAAAAACACTTATTTATACACATTTATGCCCTAATAACCCAATAATACCTCATCACAAGCCAACATAAGGTATTTTTGAATAAAAACCCAAAAGAAAATTTGAGTTATTTTGAATTTGGAGCTAAGAGGGACTCATTCGCCACCCATGGTGAATGGGTCTCACCTTGTTCTTGTAAGTGGGTGTCGGGAATTATCTTGCATTTAATGTTATTTTTTAGGTTTACATTCAAAAATACACTTAATTAAGTCTTATGAGTGCATAAAGGGGTCATATAAAGCATAAGAAAGGTGTAAATAGTGAAATCAAGCCTAGAAAAGCATGAAGTCTTGTTACAAGGCTTTACAACACTTTAGAATAAGACTTGATAAGCAATGAAAAGGTTATTTTTAGGTGAATTATAATGAGAAGAGTCTGAAAAAGTGTAGAAATGTGTTACGACACCTCACAACACCTTCACAAGATGCCATAATTTGAATATTTAAGACCTAATGTGAATGCATAAATTACATTGCAACATAAAATCAACAAAAAATGGGTCAAGCATCATGAGAGAAAGACCTAAAAGACCATGAAAATTTCAATGAGCTCCTTGTTGATCTGCTCAAACTAGATCAACAAGGAACTCAACACCCTTATCCAGTCATACAAAGAAACCCCTACAAAAGTTGAAATTAAGGCATCTGATAAAAGGAAGAAGGATAACAGCATAATATTATATATAGTTGATTCAGATGATGAAGAGGAAAATTTTGATGAAGTTAGAGAAATAAAGCATATGAGCACCCTTGCAGCAACAACATTTACGCCCTCTGGTGAGGAGGAGAAAGCAAAGAAGAAGATGAAGCCTGACAAACCAGGTATGTTAGTAGAGGAAGTTGAAAGAGGTATAATTAAGGATGGAAATATTAACCCCCTGTGTGAAGTGTATGGTACCTTTGATACTATTGGTAAAAGAGTCCTTGAGGAGGCTACAATAAAATATTTGAACAATTTCAATATGACTCTTGTTGAGATAATGGCACAGTTGCCTAAGGAATTGTATGAAATTTTGGAGATGAAGAGAGTTAGTGCTAGAACTGAAGAAGAGCAACTTAGAGAATGGGCTCTTGCAAATCTAAGTATGGTATTGTCTATTGAAGAAATGAAGTCAATCCTAAAAGAAGAAAAAAGAGAGTTCAAAATAAAAACAAGAATAAATAAGCTTATGTTGGGTAAAACTGAAGAAGTAGAAAAAGAGACTGAAAGAATTATGAAGAAATTTCTATTAAAGAACAAAATTAGTGTTGTTTTTAAAGAAGAGCATGTGGAAGATATTTCATCTAGTCTGGAAAATGAAGAGGTCACAATTGAGGACACACATATTCCTCCTAATGTACATAATACAAAAGAACCTATGGAGATTGAAGCTCCTAAAATTGTGTGGGTTGAAGAAAAGGATATATTAGTTGAAGAAGTTTAAGCTCCAAATGACAAGAAAAAATTTGTGGTTGTGGAAACAATAGTTGAGGAAAAGAAGGTTCAAGTTAAAGAAGTTCTAGTAGAAGCAAGAGACACAACAAAGGCAATGAAAAAATTTCTAGAAGAGAAAAAGGAAGAATTTGATCTTGAGTTGGGAGATGCTCCTATTCATTTTTCTACCTTGTCCCCAATTCAGAAAATGAAAGTTGCATCATTTGCATAAGCTAAGGCTAGGGAAGAAACTCTAAAGTATCACATTGAGGATAGTGAGTTATTCAATCTTGGAGAAGATCATGCCTACTTATGTTAAGGATCCATCCAGTTCTTCCTCTGGTGAGATGAAGAAACTTATAAATTTGGTAAGTACTCATTTTGAGTCACTTGAGAAGTCAACTTTGGTCAAAGTTGAGAAGGAATTTGATGCTAGGAAGATCAGTAGGTTGAAAGGATTGATAGCAAATGAAAAATATATGTTAGCTACCTGTGTGAAAAATGTTCAAAGTTCATTGAAAAAAGGTGGAAGGATTTATAAGTCATTTTTGTCTGTCAAAACTTACTGAGGAAAATGAGAAGGTTAAGCATCATGAGAAAGAGTTATTTACTATTTCTGATCCTTTTGATCTTTTAACTATTTCTTTTGGAGAGAATTAAGGTCAAGTTATATCCTTACTTGAAAAAATACATAGTCTAAAGCATGATAATGGAAGATTTGTGGAAAGAGCTAGTGAACTTAGAGGGCTAATTGGTCCAAAGATGGAAACCATGTTGAATTCTTTGAAAGAAGCACAAGATGCCATGGCGATCAGTGAGCTAGTGAACCTTGAATCTATAGAAGTGCAATATTATTTACTCTGTGGTCACATAACTATTTTAGAAAGTCTCAAGAAGTGTTGGGACACAAGCTTGAACCTGTTATAGAAAGAAATTGTAGATATCTTCAAGTTTGTGTAAGTTGTTTGAAACAAAGTTTGTACATATGCAGTTTGAAGTTTATGTTTGTTTATAGGAGTTTTTTATGTGGATTCCTCATCTTTTCCATTGATGTCAAAGGAGGAGAATAGAACGGTGAAAAATGTATATTAATCTAAGGGGGAGTTGTAGTTTTGAGCTATGGATGCAGATCTTTTTAGAGTTTTGGGTGGTAGTGTATTTTTGCTGATACTGATCAGACACTTAGTCATTTTTCAATAAGTGTTTCCATCAATGCCAAAGGGGGAGATTGTTGGTAAGAAAAACTGCACATGTTTTTTGGTGGTCATTAGTGGCAACCCTTGTCAGCTATTCGATCCACACATTGCAATTTTCTCATACTGGAAGATAGATTCAAGATCAGTGATTATCTGCTAAGCTAGAACAGAGCATCCGGTAATTTCATGTTCTTCGATTCATATGTAGATATTTTGTTATTATTTTGTGTTGTGAATCTCAAGAAGTATTTTTCGATGCATAATATGTGTTATCTATAAATCTTGGTGCCTCATATCAATATTGTGGATTGACCTTCATCGTGGTTTTTCCCCTAACAGGGTTTCCATGTAAAAAGATCCTTGTGTTATGGTGTTGTGGTTATTTTTCTTATGTGCTTGCATCTTTATTTTGGTTGAATGTTATCAACACTTCAATGATTAGATTAATAAAGTTAAAAATTTCACAACACTAATTCACCCCCCTCTCAGTGTTGCTTGATTCCAATAGGATGAAATGAGATGGGGAAAAATGGGGTGATGCACCTATATTCTTTATTTCATTAGAAAATAGACCCCCAAAGGTAAGATTGACTTTTAACCCATAGTTGAGTCAACCTTACTAGAGATATTTTTTTTTTCCTTATGATTGAGGATGGGGAAAATATGCCTAAAATGCACTTTTGGGAGGTAAATGAAAAATACTGAATGGATGCAATTATGCAATCTAAGACTTGAATCATCAATTAAAGCATAACAAAAATAGAAGCAACCAACTTCCAATGTATTTGAGAAGGGGAAATTTATGTGTACTAGCCACCAAGATCTATTGTTGAGTGTCCTAATAGGATAGATTCTCCTTAGGGTGAATGGGTCCTACTACAAGGATCAAAAATCTATTTTGACAGTCCTCTACTCCTAGTTATGCACTCTTGGTTCTTTGAATCTCATGGCCAGGAGGTCAAAAATAAATTTTGCAAGTGAGTTTGCATGCCTTGACAACATTGATAACTTTGTAAATTTTAACTTTTCATCAATCTTCAATCCTTCTTCACCTACAAATATGCAAACACAAAGAGAGGGAAAATTGTTTGTTTTTGGTGAATGGGGGTTTTCCTTAGTCAAACCCCATTTTGGTAATTAATCCTTGAAATAAATTGAAACCTGAATGAAATGAATGATGAATGAACAATGCTATGTTGCAACTCACCAAACCCTTGAATGGAGATCCTTAGAGGAATTCTAGTACATCTCTCCCAGTTCTTGATCTTCAATGAAATTGCTTGATTATTGTTTGATTTTGATGCTTGAATTTTGAATTGAATGCTTGAAACCTGCATCACAATGCATAGATGCAAATAACTTTGACATGATGCGTGAGATCTTAAATGCTACTATAGATGACCGAAAAATTGGCTCTTCATTTCTTTTGAAAATAATCTTTTCTATAGGATTTCTCTCACAAAAATGCTTAACTTTGAATTGATAAAAGACCTTGTATTTATAGGTAATTTTCTAATTTCCTAATAAGTAAACATCAAAATCCAACAATTTCAATTTGAATTTGAATCATGAAAATTCCACCAAAAACATATTAAAAATTGGGGTCATAAACTTAAGAAGGACCCATTCACCCTTGGGTGAATGGGTCCTAGGCCCTAAACCTAATATACACAAGTTTTGATCCAATTTAATTGATTTTTCCAATTGTTTAATACAAGTTTCCCTTTCAAAAAAAGATATTAATTAGGCTTTTAAATACATAATTAGGTCAATTAGAGGCTTAATTAAGTCCAATTTATTAAGAGACCTAAATATAATGTGAAAATGTAAAGGTGTACATTTTCCAACACTACACATTCATAGATGATGCAACTAGCAAAGTATGGATATATTTCCTTAGGAAGAAATCTGATTTTTTTGAAACTTTTAAAAAATGGAGAAGCTTAGTTGAGAATGAGATAGGTAAAAATTTGAAGTGTCTCATATCTAATAATGGTGGTGAGCATTGCAGAAAATATTTTGATGATTATTTTTCCTCTAGTGGAATTCATAGGAAAAAAAATGATTCGAAGGATGAGCATAATAAAATGAGTGGTTGAGTGCACGAATAAAACAATAATGAAGCATTTACGGAATATGGGATTGCATGTTGGGCCGCCTTTAAACATGTGAGTAGAGGATGTAAACATTCTTGTTTATTTAATTACTAGAGGTCCTTTTAATCCTTTGGGTTGTGGTATTTGAGAGGAAGCATGGATAGGTAAGAAGGTGAGTTATTGTTTTCTCAAAAACTTTGACCTTGTAAAGCATTTGCACATGTAGATTTTGAAAATAGAACCAAGGTAGAAGCTAAGTCAAGGAAGTGTATATTTTTTGGATATAGCATTGATGAATTTGGTTAAAGGATTTGGGATTTTGAAGATCATAAAATTGTAAGCAGTAGGGATGTCATATTCAATGAGAATGTGTCTTACAAAGATAAGTTGCAACAACATGAGAAGAAAAAAAATGATTATGTAGTGTTGGATGCTACTCTTGGTAGAGATGTTCTTTTGGTTCCTCATTTTCCACAAGAAGAAGAAGAAGAAGAAATACTAGAAACTCTAGTAAATGTTAATTGATCTTCAAGGACAAGTAGACCTCCAAAAAAATTCTCCCTCTCTATATTTTATTTTATTGAATCATAGGAAATAGGGTTCCATATTTTTGGATATGGAACAATTAGGAGACCTATTTCATTATTAGTTCATTAGGAAACCCTAAATATCCCTCAACCAAGTGACTTAATTGATGGAAGGACTACTAGGAGGTTTCCTTAGGTGTGATTAAAAAGGGGTTCACCACTAAGCAAATGCTTAGAAATAAAGAAATGGAAGCAATATGAAAATCTAGCTATGAAACCTAGAAAATTAAGAACATGAAATCAAAATTATGAAAGAGAATAAAACAAAAAGGTACTTGGAAGAATGGTGTAGTCAAAGCAAGGTCTAAAACCCTAAAAAATTTCTTTTTGAAGTGTACTAGAACTCATATGCCAGAATGGGTGATTTAGTCCTAGTCTAGGGTTGTTGGGCATGATCTAGAATCTCTTTGTAACTGATTAGAATTTTTTAAAAACTGGAAAAATGGTTGTATGTTGGAAAAACCACCTGTACTAGGGCAAAGTGTCTCATTTTGTTGTGAAGTGTCCTAGGAGCATAATCTTGAACTGAAACTTTGTGAGTCTTTGGAGATGGAATAATTAAGCATTTTCCCACTGGCTTAATGTAGATAGGTTGGATATGTTGCTCTATATCTTATTTTATGTGATCCTTGACAACATTTTATGAAAACTTTCACAATTTTTTTCATTTTGGTTACTTTTGAAGGCTTCAAATCCACTTTTTCTTCAACCTATAAACCTACAATCACATAAAGAGAGGATTTTTTTTTTGTTTGTTTGTTAGGGAATAGAGGTTTTCCTTGGTCAAACCCCATTTTGGTAATCAAATCTTAATGAGAAATGAAACATGAAACATAAGATGAAACAATAGAACCTTGTTTGAAACCTTATAGATCTATAAACAATCATGGCATGGCCTTAATGGATGTAGATATTGATTATGATTTTGATGAAAGATAATTCCTTTGAATACTTTAATTGATCTTGAACAATACGTCACAACATTAGCTCAAAACCACGTGCATGATGCATTAAATCTTTGACATGGTAATGGATCTCAAATGCTGCAATAATGTTCTACAAATCTACCTTTGAATGCTCTCTTGATCATAATTTTTCTATAATGCTTGGATACTTGAAATATTAGGTGAAATTATGTGAAATAAGCTTGTATTTATACTTGTTTATGCCAAATTTCCTGAAATTACAACACTACAAGATGACATCATATTTATAATAATGAAATCCTACCAAGAATTGAATTCAAAATAGGTCCTGATTAGAGTGAGACTCATATGACCAAGGTGGCATATGAGTCCCAGTGGCCCAAACACAAGACATAGACTTCTAGGAGTGTCTTGTTCAATGTGCAATTTGAAACTAGGTCCCAAGACCTAGGTGGGACTCATATGCCTAAGGTGGCATATGAGTCCTAGATCACTAAATATGCAACACACAACCTCAAACATTCAATTATGATTTTTCATTTGTTAAATTTCAGGATTATCCATAGAAAAATGCATTCAATAAGGCTTATGGATGCAAAATAGGACAAAAAAAGGAACAAATAACCCCAATTAATTAATAAAGCCCTAGATTAGTGTGAAAGTGTAAAGATGCACTTTACAACACCCTAAATAAGGAACAAATAGATCCATTTAATTTAAAAGGTCCCTAAACTTATTGTGAATGTGTAAAACTCATTACAACACTAAATCAAGGCAACGTTAGGTTTATTTTAATATTAATTATTCCCAAATTATTTTTTAAAAATGGATACTTTTTTCTACACTACATTTATGAACTGATGTTGGTGAATCAAAATGTTATGAGGAATCTATGAAAGTGGATGCCAAGGTTCAGTGGGAGCATAGAATGGAAGAAGAAATGGACTCCTTTTTGAAAATTCAAACTTGGGAATTATGCAAGTTGACTGCAAGTAAAAAGGATTTACTAAAAAATGGGTATATATGCTAAAAGAGGAAGATGGAGGTAAGAAATGATTTAAAGCTAGGTTATTTGTAAAAGAATTTCCATAGAAAAAATGCATTGATTTTGATGAAATATTTTCTTTGATTATTAAAATAGCTTATGTTTTTATTGTTTTGAGTATTGTGGCTATAGAATATTTTCATTTGGAACAACTTGATTTTAAAACAACCTTTCTCCATGGTGATTTGGAAGAGGAAATATATATGGAACAAACATAGGGATTTGAGGTTAAAGGTAAGGAGAAATTAGTGTGTAGATTGAAAAAAAAATTGTATGGCTTGAAGCAAGCACATTGGAAATAGCATATCAAATGTGATAGTTTTATGACTGACCATGGCTATAGCTAGTGTAATTTAGACAATTGTGTTTATTTTAAGAGGTTAGATGATGATAGATACATTATTTTATGTTTATATGTCGAGGACATGCTTGTAGTGAAGTCTAACATTGATCACATTAGGGAGTTAAAAAAATAGTGAGAACATTCATTTGCTATGAAGGATTCGGGGGAAGAGAAACAAATCCTTGATATGAAGATTATTGGAATATTGTTGCCATTGATGTAAAAAGAGGGATTAGAGGTGAGATGAAACTAATCTAGTAAAGGAGGTTGTTATAATTGATGTCAAAAGGTGTCACTAATACCAAAGGAGAGATACTGTATGATGTGGATCTAGGTCTAGAAGATGTGGTGCAAGTTGCATAAGTTGCTCAGAATGTTGCACTATTGTCATATAAAATTGACATATTATTGCAAAAGGTTTTTCTAAAATTCTGATGAAAAATCAAAGGCTAAATTCAACATGTATTTTCTAAGAGCTTCTTAGAAGTATAAGTTGCAATTCCAAAGGATGAAGCATGTACTTAGAATGGAATTATTTGTGCTCTCAAGAAATTTTAGGGTTTGTCAGTTAAACCCTAGGTCAAACAGTCATGGCACTTTTTCATATTTTATATTTTATTGTTGACTATTTATTGTAGGTAGTAGGTCGCACAAGTTATAACTTATGCCTTTGAACTCATTCAATGATTGGACCCTTTACCTAGCTTCTTGGTTGTTGGTGTCTACATGCCTATGATGAAGACTTGACAATGCATTTTCAAAGGTTGGAGATCAATGGTTGTGATCGAACCTTGGTGGTTGATGGCTTCCCCACTAGCATGCAAAGAATATGGTGAAATAACCTATATCGAGTAGACCACCATATTGATAGGAGTTACTTCAAAGTCCCTCTGATAAAACAATTTGCATCATCGAAGAAAGTACAAATACCTGGAGGAGTTACTTTAGAGTCCCTTCAATGAAATTAATAGATACATTGAAGTAACAATGCAAATTCAAAGAGATACTTTCAATACTTCTCCAATGGAATGAGGGTATGTGCAGGATCATCATGGAAAAAATAGGCCCTTAAGGGGTGAAAAATTTAGAAAAATCTGAGTTAGGAAACTTGACATAAAAATTTGAATAAGTTATCTATATTATTTCAAAAATATGTAAGAATAGAATATGCAGCAAATTGAATGTAGTTTCTAAACTACTAGGTTTATTTTAAAAAAACTATTTGGTGAAAATTTGAAATTTCAATGTAGTAGTACTTAAATTTCAGGAAAAAATAAGTAAGTGTCTGTCTGACCACCCCAACCACAATAAAATGAGAATCATTTTTATAAGATTTTAGATATAAGTAGAGGAATCATGTCCCGATGTGATGTATATTTTTTTGTAATTTTTTTCCAAGTAAATAATTAATTATGAATTTTTTATTACAACTTTTAAAAAATATAAAAAATTGCATGTTTGACCACCTTAACTTGGTCAAAACTTCATGAAATTCATTTTTTTTAATCCTATAGTATGTGAAGCATAGAATGCACGTCGTATGTTTCAAATTCAAAAAATGTGATACCATTTGAAAGCTATAGATGTTTTTCAATCAACCTATCAACCAAGACTCTAGTTATAATTCAAATAGAAAATGAATAATGATTATTTATTAAATTCAAAATAAAGTATAATTTATATTGGTGGAAAGGTGAGAATATCCTTTAAAAACCCTTTTCGTTTCATCAATTTTAGGTAAAAAAAATTCGTTAGCCACATACCCTACACATACTCATCATATTGCCACTTTTTGGCCCATCATGATCCTACACATACCCATGATTGAAGAGACTTTTGGATATCAGATTGTGTAGTTTAAATTCCCTTTGATGTAACAAAAACCAGAAAGGGCATACAATCAACTTAAGGAATTCATGCTACAACCTATCATAGTTTAAATTTGGCAAGGGAGAAGGGGCTATAAAAAATTTGGGTGGAAGGGGATTCATTGAATATTATCAACTGGCTTAGTAGGCTCACCTCTCCCTCTTGGTCCATAGAAATACTTATCAATGATGCTCTCTCTTTTTTGAATAATTTTAATGAAGTCTACATTTTCCATGTTCTTCATGAGGCTAATGGTATTGCAGACCTTTTGGAAAACCTTGGTGTGTCCTCGGCTAGGTTTTGGGATATTATTGAAAATTTGCTTGTTGATATTATTGCACTACTTAATAATGATAGTCCCTAAGTCTTTGAAGGGGGCCAAAACTTCTGGTAATCTTAATGGATGGTGGTTTAATGATAGCTCTCTAATGTTTATTAGACATTTGATTGCCACTATTCTTATTGGAAGTTGTGGGAGGATGAGTTGTAATCTCATAAGGGATTTTAAAAATTTAGGATTGCTCACTTTCTGGGTGCTATTTCATCTCTGGAAGTTTTGATTATCTCCATTTATTTTTTGTGGGGTTTCGTTTCTGATATTGCTCGATGGTTTTGGAGATGGGAGGGGATAGGTGTAGAATAGATCCCTTTTCATGTGTTGAAACCAAAGTTAATGGTGATGTTTGGAAAAAATTGCAGAAAGGTGGGGTCACTCCTTTTATGGACAAATTTCATGGGTCTAATCCCAAGACCCTATAGGAGTTTTTGGAGGCTTGGAACAACCTTGTTCTTAGTAATTTTAGAATTAACATCATTTTGAATGAGGAATTCATAGTTGAAGTTACAGGGTTGTTGAATCAAGGGAGAATTTTTTTTAAAGAAAAGCTATCTCTAGGATGGTGAGATAAAAATTCCTGAGGGATAAAGAGATGGCTAAAATTGTTAAGCTCCAGTGTGGTACTTTACTCTATATGGGAGATATTCAACAATTTATGGGCACCATTTCATGCTTCTAAACCATTTTTTTAATGGTAAGTTGGTCTCCTTCTCATTTTACCTTCTTTCATCTCTAGAGAATGGGATTATGGATTCCAAAAAGAATCCCAACAATCCCTTTTTACATAAGGGGTTGATTCTTTTAATTATGGAGTGCATAAAAGAATGGTGTGTAATTACATCCCTTGTTCCTAGTAGATCCTGCATGGACAAGAAGAAGGATAAGCTAATGGGGAAGTCTCAATTGGAAGAGGAGGAAGGTGATGGTGAGACAAAGTCTAGGGATGACTCCCTAGCCTAGTCTAATGGCTATCAGATGGATTTAGAATTTGATAATCCTTCATTTGGGGATAAGAAAAGTTTGGTCCCTTCTATGTTAGGTAGTAAGAGCTTTGGGAAGAATGTTGATTCCTCATCCTCGTGTGTGAAGCACAAACCAGGTGATTTTGAAGAGATTGATATGGAGGGGAAAGGAAGTGGTAGGAAGGTTATGAAATGGGGGACAATGAGTGTTGTTGCTCCCCATGTTGTGGAGGAGCATTCTCAAGAGGATGTTGGGGTTTATAAGGGGTGTGGGGTGGTGAAAAACTCTATTGATGATAAAATTCAAGACTATGAGGGGAATAAGCAGGTCCTATTTGAAGGGGAGGCGAATATGGAAAATTTTGTTGACTTGGAAGCTTCCCCTACAATATCATTTTTTGAAGGAAAAGGTAAAGAAAATCCCATCCTGCCTACTATTTTCTAGGAAATTGATCCTCCAATGACCTCTCAGCAAGGGAGGGGTCTGTATTGGGGCTTATTGGATTTTACTCAGGCCTTGGGTTTGGTAAATGAAGGTTCATATGTTTTCTTTAACATGTTCATGTGGCTCATTAAAGAGCTCTAGGAACTTTATGGTAAGTATGACACTATAGCCCATTGTAACGTCTCCACTTTGAGAAGTTTTCCAAGAGCAGGATTCTATTTTTAGCATGGTTAGATTGTTGAACTCCACTCTCAACCAAGTGGGAGAGGATTTTTCTAAATTGAAAAAAGATCATGATCTAAGGATTTCTGCTTTGGAAATGAACTTCCTACAAATCCATAAGGAACTTAATTCCCTAATAAGCCTTTGCAAGGCTTCGCTTGAGACCACGACTAAAGGTTTGGTGCTTCTTAATGAGAGAAAAATAATGGACTGGAAAGTTCCTCTTCCTCAACCCTTCAAAGTAGGCTTTGGGTGAGAACTCTAAGATTGGGAAGTAGTATACTGACCTGGGGACTGGTCTGAGTGTTTGCACACATAGTAAAATAAATAAATGCAATGTGGTTCCTATGTAGGATGTAAAATAAATCATGGATATGCATGAAAAGGTGATAACTAAGTATTTGGAAGCAACAAGGATGTTAAAAGAGCTTATCTATATGCTATTTTGTGTTTTCTTTTTGTTTGTTTTTCGCTAATGATCAACTAATTGTGGTTTAATCAACCTATTGGTTTTTGGGTAGTGTTATCGCTTTTTATTTTGGGTTACCTTATCTTTTGTATAGGGTTTTATGAACCCTTAAAAAAATGTTTTACATTAATAAAAAACATAAGGATTTCATCTGGGAGAAAGATAAATATTAGTTGAACAAAATGTTGGTCCCTTCAACATAATGAAGGAACCTCATTGGGGAGAAAATAAATATTGGTAGAACAAAATGTTTGTCCCTTCAACACAAAAAAAAATGATTATCATGGATGTGTTTGGTAGGATTGGATAGTGAATAAGGCGAAAAAGGAAGAAGTGATTTGTAAATATGTCGTACTTGGTGATTGAATGATAGTTAAACTCACATCGTTATTGTGAGTTGCACAACACAAATAGGTGGTGATATCCAGCTACCATGCTAAGGATTTGATGGGTCTCAAGCTATAACCCATGGTATAGTGGGTGCATGATACATGAAATGCAAGACAAGTGGCAATTTTTGGATGCATTGTGATAATGGATGATTAAGGCATATACAAGCAATGATATGTGATGGGTTTGAATAAAAGGAACCCAAATTAATGATGTCAATTTGAAGGAGAATGATTTGATGGTGATTGTGATGACTACTCACATCACAAAAATAGAATTCAATCACCTATGTGATGTAGTGACACACTCTGTCATCATGATGGTTATATGATTGATGGTGGAGATCAAGAGGAAAAGATACAATGGTGATTGTGATAGCTCTTCAGATAGTGAATCTCATGTTGGTTCCCTAAGTGAGAATGAGATAAGCTTCAGTAAAGTGATAGGTGAGATGAAGATGAATGATAGGTTTAAATAAAGATAATCAGATGATCGTGTTTTAAAGATGTCGAGATGAATGAAGAGCCAAAGGATCATAGCATGAAGACTACAGATTGACGACCTAGATTCAAAGATGAAGATACATAATGGCTAAGTCTGTGTGAACAAGGGTTGAGACTAGTAACTGACACAACATATACATTTAATTGGTGCAATTGCACAAACAACCAATTTGAATGAGGACTTGATTCATAGGTTAACAACACAAATCACCATGTTGAGAGAGATCAAAATAAAATCGATCAAGGATGAAATGCATTTATTGCATATCAAGTTTAGGGTTTTGCACACTAGCATAATATCCAAAGAATCAAATTCAAAATAGATCATGGCGTGTGGATCGATATATAGATAACTTGTTGGGGAAGCTTGTGAATGAAGAAAACCCTAATAGAAGGTTCAAGATGATCTATATAATTGGTGCATGCCTCAAAGCATTGATTGCAGACTAACCCAGTCAAGAAAAAGAAGAATACAATAAAAAAATTTCTAAGTATTACATCTACAAGAGTAGAGTGTAAAGAGAGAGTAGTCTAGAAGATAGAGAATGCACTAATTTTAATGAGTAGAACCTAAACAAAATTAGAGATATTTTGTAGGGTTAACATTAAAGGTGTATAGGTGTAGTGTAGCAAGATGGAATAGAGAATGTTCTAACTGTAGAGGATAAAAAGGGGAAAGTGCATAGCAGAGGAAGAAAAGAAGAGAAGAAGTACATGCGTTTCTAAGATTGCAATATTAGCAATAGGGTGTGAGTTGATGAGAGTGCAACAAAGTATTGTGTAGTTGCAAAGTATATTGCAACATCGAAGTTTCATCAAAAATAATATTTATCATTGTAAATCTGATTGGTTGGTTCCATCAAATAAATAATTTGGTGCTTAGTGTAGGGATTTGGTGCTCCTAAAACCAGGGGATTGGTGTCTCCTTAGGGTTGGTTCCGTTAAACTTTGTAACAAAACCTTTTAATGTGAGGTTAGATTAGAATAGTAGATCCTAGCAACATTTCTTCATAGTTTTTCTCATATTGGGTTTTCCACGTATATTTGGTGTTATGGACTTTTGTGTGTATATATGTTTATCTCCTTGTACATTTGGTAAATCTGCATAAATTATTTAGAGCTAAAAGGAATTAGTTTTAAGTGATCTACTAATTCAGCCCCCTCCCTTGGGCTCTCAGTAGAATATTTTTGTGTTCCAACAATTGGTATCAAAGCCCTAAGTTCCCTAGGTGAAACTTAATTAGCTCAGGTAGATTCTGGAAGAGTGAACACTATGAAAAATTAGGAAGGTTCTTCCACAAACAAGGAACCTCAATTCTATGGAACATATTATTCTTTTTGTAGCCTACTAATGGAGGCATATTTTGGATCTCTAGGTATTGATGTTTGGATTTATGTCAAGAATGACAATGTTCCTCCTCCCACTCCTCCCACTGATGTTGTAAGGAATAAGGACTATGAGAATAATGAAAGAGCAAGGCATGTCATTATCTATAGTTTGTCTAGATCTATTCTTGGAAAGGTTATGTATTGTAATACTACACATGATATCTGGGATAAGTTGAAAACCATCTATGAAGGAGATGACAAGGTAAAGCTGGAAAAGATACAAGTGTTGAGATCTAGATTTTATGGCCTAAATATGACTAGAGAGGAGAAGATTGTAGACAATATTTTGAGAGTTGAAGATATAGTAAAATTTGTTAGATGATACAAAGAAGACGTGAATTTTTTTTCATTATATAGAAAGTTATAAGGTAAATGAAAGATAGATATTATCCCAAGATCTTTGCAATAGAGGAAGGGATAGAAGTAGAAAAACTTACTCTTGATGAGTTGCATGGCATATTCTCAAAATATAAGCAGAGAATTAGAGATGTAGATCCATCTAGGAGAAAAGTTGAATTCAAGGCTATGAACCAGGAGAAGGTTGAAGCACCTAAGAAAGGAAGGGTTGCAACCACTTCATTAGAAAATGAAGAGATTGATGTGGAAGAAACAAACCTCATAAGAAGGTTGAGGAGAGGATTTGACAAGTATAAAGGTAATTTTTCCTTCAAGTGATAAATAACTATGGTAGAATAGGTCATTTTTCTTCTAAGTGTCTTATGATAAGGAGGATAACTTTGAGCAAGAAGGAGTTAGTGAAAAGAAGAAACCATATTATCCTAAAAGGAAGAGTTTTAGAAAGAAAAAGAAGATTTTCTACATTTAGGAAGATTAGAAGGATGGACAAGTTGAGGACTTTTTTGAAGAAGGTGAAGAGGAAATAGTTGTTGATCTTAAGGTTGAATTGATTAGTGCTTTTTAAGATCTCAATGACCTAAGGGATAAGTTTGAAGATATTAAAAGGGAAAATAAATAATTGAAAAAGCATGCTCAAAATGAGACTAATAAGCTAACTAAAGATCTTGAGGAATCCAACCAAATGGTAGTAAATTTGAAACTTCAAGTGGAGGAAGTCAAAATAATGGAAAAGATTTTTTAAATCCAATTCAGAATATGAAATGGATAGTGCATGAAAATTGATCAATGCAAAATTAGTTACCTTAAGAAAGGATTTGGAGAAAGCCAAGGAGTAGGTTGAAAAATGACTAAAACTAAAAGGTGCATTAGAAATTTTATATGAGCTATTGAGTACCCAGAAGCCCTCTGAGAAAGAAAAATCTGGTCTAGGGCTTGAGAAATGTAAGAGCACCTTTATGGACACTTCTAACAAATTGTATGAGATATTTAGGGCAAGAGAAAGGTCTGGTTCAGTTGCTAAAGAAGACTACAAAGACAATAAACATGAAGATGAGAAGAAATCTACTGAGGTTAAGAAAAGTTGTGAAGAAAAGAAGCATGTTGCAGATGAGAAGGATAATTGGTCAGTTCATGATCAACAAAAGAACACAAGAAAAGTGGATACTAGTGAATTTACAAAAGTGCATTATCCAAGAGGCCAAGACATAGAAGACCACCTCATCCTGCACAAGGAAATGATATGACCAAGTATTCTTCATCCATTCATGGATATTGCTATACATGTAATTAGTTTGGTCATAGGGCTAGAGAATTTAGAGTCATTCCTAAGAGGAGTACAGATTTTGTAAGAAAAAATTCATTTTCTCTCTTAGTTGATATAAATACAATCTGTTACAACTGCAAAATTTTTGGTCATTTAGCTAGAAATTGGAGAAAAAAATTTATTGGACCAAAAGTTTAGCCTGAGAAGAAGAAAAAAACACCTCCAAAAATGAAAAATTAATCTAAGGTTCCTGAGAAAGAGGAAGAGAAAGTTGAAAACAATACCAAGAAGGTGTGGAAAATAAAAGGTCAACAAGAAACACTAAATGTGGTTGCTTCTATCTCACATCACTAATTCTTAGTGATAGGGCATGAGTCTAGGGGGAGTTAAATTGGTATCTTATTCATCCCTAGAAATGAAAGGATAGATCAATTCTAGTAAAATAAGTTTTATAAAATTCTAATGAATTTTAGATTCAAAAGTGTTTTCTTTTCCTTTGGACTTCTTGTTAAAGTGGAAGAATATTTATAGTTGAAAGAGAGAAGTTGCGTAGGTACTCTACTAGGATAAACTGCAAAAGAAGTGGAAATATTCCCAAAGAGGGAGTTATTCTATAAATACATTGATAATTAATTTTGTTATAATTGGTATTGAGTGTTTCCAATTGGTGTCAAACCATTGTGAATTGGCTCAGAATAGTTCAATTGGTATAGAGCCCAAAGTGAATAAAATGCTCGAGTATGGAAGAAGAAAATAGAGCAAGGTCTAAGGGGGATTTGTTATTGGTATCAAATCAGTGTCATACTTGGTATAGTGCAATTTATAGTGTTAATTAGTATATATTAGAAAGGGAAAACATCTACAAGTGGTATCATACCTAATTGGTTTAGAGCATGAAATTACACTTCAACTGGCATAAGATAATGTTAACTGGTACAAAGTGGTTGGAGGATTTTATTTTTCCATTGTCGTCAAAGGAGGAGAGAAAAAATTGGTATCAATCAGTACTAGTCAAAGGGGGAGAAAAAGTCCCTTATTCTATTGCTAACGAGAAGTAGAGGCTACAAAACCATGGTGACCTGAGACAATATATTCAGGAGTGTGACCCTTTTTCATTGATGTCAAAAGGGGAGAAAGGTGAGGAAATGCTCAAAGTGGAGTGTGGGAGAAAATTATGGAAATGGTCATAAGGGTGAGCACAGGAGAGAAACCATTAGCTTAGATCTTATCCACAACTGGTATAAGACCATTGGTTGTAGGTTGAGCACTTATTTTTCCATTAATGAAATAGGGGGAGATTGTTGGCATATTGTTGTCATTGATGTCCAAAGAGGGATTAGAGGTGAGATGGAACTGATTTGGTAAAGGATATTTTTGGCATTGATGTCCAACAATGTCATTGTTGTCAAAGGAGAGATAAGGTATGATGTGAATTTGCTTCTAGAAGATGTGGTACAAGTTACATAATTTTCTTAGAATGTTGCATTGTTGTCATGCAAAATTGACATGTGATTACAAAAGATTTTTCCAAAAGTCTGATGAAAAATAAAAGGCTAGATTCAACATGGGTTTATTGAGAGCTTCCCAGAAGTATAAGTTGCATATCTAGAGGATGAAGGATGTTCTTAGAATGGGATTATTCATGCTCTTAGGAAATTTTAGGGTTTATTGGTTAAACCCTAGGTCAAACAGTCATGGTGCTTTTCTATATTTTATATTTTGTTGTCAACTATTAATCATGGGTAACAAGTTGCATAAGTTATAACTTATGCCTTTGAACTCATTTGGTGACTAACCCCTTTACCTAGCTTCTCAATTGTTGGTGTCTACATTCCCATGATGAACATTTGATGGTGTGCAAAGGTTAGAGATCAATGGTTGCGATCAAGCCTTGTTGATCGATGACTTCCTCACCAAACTATAAAGAATATGGTGAAATAACCTATATCGAGTAGACTACACCATATCAGTACAAGTTACCTTAAATTCCCTCTGATAAATCAATGTGTATCATCAAAGAAACTACAACATATTGAGAGGAGTTGATTTAGAGTCCCTTTGATGAAATGAATAGATACATCAAAGTAACAATGGAAATTCAAAGAGATAGTTTCAAGATTTCTCTGATGGAAGGATAGAAGAGACTTCTAGATATTGGATTAAGTAGTTTTAAGTCCCTTAGATGTAACAAAAAATAGAAAGGGTGTATAATGAATTTAAGTAATTCATTAGAGACAAAGATAAATATCAGAAAAAAAAATGTTTGTCCCTTCGACACAACAAAGGCACCTAATTAGGAAGAAAGATAAATATCAGAAAAGAAAAATTTTGGTCCCTTCAATACAATGAAAAACAAACGATCAGATGATGATTGTAAATGTGTTTGGTGGGACCGAATAGTGAGGAAGGTGACAAAAGAAGAAGTGACATTTAAACAGATGGAACTTGGTGATTGAATGATATTTAAACTCAAATCATCGTTGTGAGTTTCACAATGTAGACAAGTGACTCTATCCTGCTACCACGTTGAGGATTCGATGGGTCCCATGCTCTAACCCATGGTATGGCAGGTGCATGACACATGGAATGGAAGATAGGTGGAAAGTTTTCACTCCATCACGAGGGTTCTATGCATCATGATAATGGATGATGAAGGTGTATGCAAGCAACAATATGCAATGGGTTTGAATACAAAGGGACCTAGATCAATGATGTTGATTTGAAGGAGAGTGATCCAATGGTGATCACTATGTCTATTCACATCGTAAAAATAGAATTCAAATGACTATGTGATGTAGTGATGCATTATGTGATGGAGATGGTTATATGATTGATGGTGGAGATCAAGAGGAAAATATTTGATGGTGATCACTATAGATCTTTACATTGTGGATCAAATCCTAGTGCAAAGCAATAGGCATGACATGAAGATCAATCAGAAATGTTTAAATAAAGATAATCAGATGATAATATTTTAAAGACATGAAGATGAATGGAGAGATATAGGATCATGGTGTGAAGACCACAAACTGACATCCTAGATTCAAAGATGAAGATATAGAATGGCTAAGTCTATGTGAACAAGGGTTTCGACAAGTAATCAAAATAGAGGATAGATTTAATTGGTCTTGAAAGAATGGAAAATGGATTTTATACTTATGGTTTAGGAAATAGAGAAACACATTTCATAATCATTTCATTCAAGTGAAACCCTAGAGATCTCAATCCAATGAAGAAAATGGAAAGATATCTAACAATAGGGTTGTCCTAGGGTTTGATTGTAACATAAAGAGGGATTCACTAGCAAGCTAGGGCTTAGAAAGATCAATGAAATACAAGTCCAAAATGGTTAAACCTAATGCAATGCAATATTTCACTAAATGACCTAGAAAGGCATGTAAATCAAAACAAAAAGTAGAGAGATGAAAAGTGTGCACCTGGAAACTTTAAGAGGACTAGAATGAGCTTTGAAACACTAAAAATACTAAAATTGTGTTATAGTGGGACTCATACACCAGTCTAGATGTATTAGTCCCAAACTAGGGTTTATGGTCTAGAATAGGTTTCTACTAGTGTAGATTCAGGATCTACAAAAATAAAAAGAAATTCCTGTACTAGGGCCCATATGCCACTTCTAGCATATCGGTCATGTTCCACTTTTTTGAGAATTCAAAGTTCAAAGATGTACTCCAATCTCTGTTCTTACTCCTCAAACTAATTTCTCGATCCAAACTTTTAAAAAGACCTTCCTTAGGATGAAAGTACAATGATAATGGAGGATAGAATCACTTGGGAAACAAGTCATTAGGCTTGGCTTGATGGCTATTTGCATCTCCCCAACCTAGAATCCATCATGATTCACCACAGGAAACCATAATCAACCCTTGACAATGTTATTTCTTGAATGAAAGTGAGCTTGAAGACCTACAAAAGCACAATAATTTTGCTCCAAGGCTTCAACTTTGTTGATTACTTGTTTTTCAATGCTCTTGAATGCTTGGATCTTGGAATTGCTCTTTTAAATTTTTTCTTAGATTGAAAAATTACTTTAGAAGCTTGTTTATACAGGAAATACTCCTAATTTGCCATTAATTGAATCTCAAAAGTTGACATCAACCAAAAATTTGAATTAAAAAGTTGAATTTCTTGCTCAAACCCTTATAAGGCGCCAAATGGGACTCATATGCCACTCTTGATGTATGGGTCTCACCTAGGGGGTCTCACACGATCAAGGTGGTGTATGAGTCCCACCTTATATTTTGGGGGTGGGTTGTTAGCATTTTTTATGGTTTTGTAGATTTTGTCAGGTTTTTAGTCAAAATAAGCCTCAAGATCCAAAATAAAGGGTTTTAGGTGCCTATTAATGATGAATTAAAGGGTATTAATGCAAGGGTATTGAAATAGGTCCAAATTAAGCAAGGTATTATACTATCTCCAAGAAGGGAGTAAAATTTCTATTGACACATTTAGCCCCCACTTCAATGCCCATAGGACTCTATGTGCATATGCAATCTAAAGGGCTCTGAACAATAAAAGTATACTCATATGGATTCATTTGTGAGCATGGGAGAATGAAGCCCCCACTATAGCTATCTACAAAACCACAATATGTTAGGAACAAAATCTTGCAGCACAAATTTGTTATTTGTTTACAAATCCTCTTATCTAACTTCTTGTAGAAATAAAATTTGATAGTAGATGTATGTGCCCCCCTTGATTTTGCTTTCTTTATGGAGGTGGAATCAAGGTAGCAGTCTAACTCCATCAAGTTGGATAAGTCATATTATAGGTATTTCCAAGTACCATACAACATAATGATTGACATTTGATGATAACGGGAGAAAAATCATGATTCCAACACAACAAATGATGTCAAAAATGGAGTTCTCTAGCCCCTAGTATGCTAGTTTGAATGAAAAGCACTTTTAACCCTAATCTTAACATATATAAGAGTAAAAAGTGAAGTAATTTCTAATTATTTTGTCTTTTACCTTCTTGTAGTTTGAATTTGTGGAAGAGTGGGTGAAAATATTGAGCAAGTGAGAGTATAGTCTCCCGAGACTTGATACACTATGAGAGGAGGTAGCGCAAGGCAACCTTCAACACCAGCTGAGTTGATTTTTTGTACCTTAGCTTTGTCCTTACACATTTAATTTATATTTTATGCATTTATAGGTTGATTTAGGACCCTAGAATAAAAAATTTCAAAGTTTCCCTTTCTTTTGCAAAGTATCCCTTTTTTTCACAAAGTGTCCCCTTTTGTTGCAAAGTGTCCCATTTTTTCACAAAGTGTCATGTTTCTCCGTGAAGAGTCCCAAAAGGGAAATAAAGTGTCTAGGACCTTTAGAAAAGTAAAATAGAGAAAATTTATCACACTTTTTTTATTATTGAAGTGAAGATTTTAGATTTTAAAATGCTTATAGGATATATTTTTTTCTTTCTTATTGTTAGACACCCCCCGATGGCAATAGCATCTCAATGAAACACAATTATATCATATGCGAGACCTAGTCTCAAAAATGTTAGAGGTGGATGTTGAGACTATATGTAAGAGACCGCACTTCCTTAATCCAAAATTTCACTATTTTTTTTAACAAAGTAAATCTCTTAATGTCTTGCTCAATTAGTTGTATACTCAGGAACTTCTATCCATATGAGATAGGCATCTATCCATCCGGGAAGGCATCTAACCATATGGGTTAGGTTAATTTCCATATTGTACCAAGACTCATCTATCCATCTAGGATAGGTATCTAACCATTCGAGTTAGGTTAATGTCCAAATGGGACCAAGATTTATCTATCCAAATAAGGTGGACATCTAACCACATGGGTTAGAAAATGCTCTAGTCAGAGATTTAAACTCATTTGGACCATCTAGGTCCTAAGTCACTCTCTAAACACTACAATACCCTACTAGGAGTGCACTGAGGTCGACCTCCTTAGGAGTATGTGAGATAACAATAAAATCTTGAGTCGCGTTTTGGAATTTGGCCTAAAGCCTCAGGGAATCAAGCAAATCCATCTGAGATTCCTTCCAAGTATAACAAGTAATTTTCAACTTCAATATTAATATTTATTTATCTTTCTTTAACTCAAGGTATCTTATCAAGACCAACAAGGAAAACACCCTTAACCAATCCTAAATCCCCATCCTAAGCACCTGCGTACTAGGGACAACTCCATCCCTAAACTGCCTACATACACCATTTCAGCACGGGATCAAGGCATATAATATGTAGTTCTATTTTCTAATCTATTGTTTGATGTAAATTGTTTTGTGGGTACACGACCCTTTCTAGGGCCATTTCCCTAGATAGTTTCTCTTTAGTGGCTACCCACATAAGGGAGCATATAAAGCATAAAGATTCATGGTGATATTTTTCTTGCTTCCTAATTCATCTATGTCCTAAATTCATGTAAGTCATGTCACCCTTGCCCATTAAATAACAAATCATCAAAGATAAAATAATTAAAAAGTCAATTCACATGCTCAAATCCTATTGGGGTTTTCTATGATTTTCACTAGCGGATGTAAGTCCATTATAGTATTATATTTTTAGATTATCAATCCAAGAAGGATTTTTCGCCCCTTGAATTTTAGCTCCAAAAATGTTGCTTATTACTCCCTGACGATTTATAGGGATGATGCCATAGATGCCATTGTTGCAGCTTCATTAGGCTATAAGTGCAGTAACTCAAGCACGATGACATTACCCATAAACATGAGTTAGAGGCATAGTTAATATTAAACGCTATTGGTTTTTTTGTTTTCTTAATCTTATTTAAGTTTTCTATCTAAGAAGGAAATTAAATGCAATATCAACAACAAGAATAGTAGCTTGTGCACATGAACTAAATGGTAATATAAAAACTTTATACCTTCTTTATAAGGAAGTAAAATTAAATGAACTTACTAAAAAGAAAAAAACTATTTATTCAAAGTACTTTTGCTAGAAAGAAGTATGCCTCTACTTACATCCTATGAAGGTGAATTTTTTTTTTATAATGAATTGAATCATGAAAATAGTCAAATCCATTTGTGAAATAAACACTTATACATAATGTTAAATTCTTCAAGACGGGTGATCTAATGCAGAGGTGGTGTGAATCTAACTGTATTGCAATGTTAGCATTTCCTAGAAAAGAAACTTGAATCTATTTGCATAATTTGTCATAGAGTAATCTAATTAAAGCGGTTTTGATTTAAATTGCATAACACTAATATTTTCAATATAAATATCCATCTAAGGAAGCATAAATAATTCCAACTCAAGGAGACTTCATGGCATAATCTATTGTTTCAAGATAAAAGGTTTATTAATTTTGATTGAATTGCATGAATAAATAATCCAACTAAAGAAGACTTGATTTTAATTGCATAATTTATTTCACTAATGTCTTAAGATAGATAAACCGATACAATGTCTTAATCTAATAAGAGCCTTGATTTTAATTGTATAAGTTATACTACTAATGCCTCAAGATTGATGATCTATCTAAAGTAGGTTTGAATTAATTTGTATAATTTTATTCTTGATAATATTCTAATGATTACATAATGATTTATACACTATGCCCTTGTTGTAATTAAATGAATTAACCTTGTTTTAAAAAGAATTGAATCTACTTGCATATTAAGGGAGAAAATTAATTTAAAGAATAACCATGACATTGAAGGATTAAGTTTATTACAAATTTATTAAATGATAACTGTGATGTTGTGTTATAACCCTTGAATCCCAAGGAAATAAATTTATTGCATGGAGAGAAAGTTTATTTGAATAATAACAATAAATCTAAGAGTTAAGTTTGTAGAATAACAAGAAAGAAATTTTGTTAAAGGGATATTATTAATTCCTTAAGTTAGTGTTAGAAAAATAAGGATAGACAACTAAGAAGGGGGGTGAATTAGTCGTCATAGAATATTAAACTTTTAAAACTTAACTTAATATAAAATTTGCTAAATGAGCAAAAAACCATAAACAATCAACACATCAGAATGATAGAGAACAAGAAGTTTTTTTATGTGGACACCCTGTTAGGGGAAAAACCATGGTGTATGTTAGTCCACAATGTTATACCCTATTAAAAATATAATGAAGATTATAAGGGGAATGCACATGCATTCAGGTACACTACCAAGAGCACATTGCTCAAATACAAAAGGGGATCATTTCCCAAAAATACAAAATAGGATTAAACTCGGAGGGTATGAACTAAGAAAATAGCTTATGCACAAGCCTAATTATAGTTCTAGTTAAGCACATAAAAACTCCTTCACTCTTCACTCTCACTTTGCTTAGCAATCGAATGAATAGATCAATATTCACAAACTTGCACAACCTCTGGATTTTATCACTTCACATAGACACTAAATTCTGTCAACCAATCACTTAAATATATTCATATCATGGAATTACATCAACCTCTCAGTCTGCCATAAAAATAAAATACAATTACAATGTCGGCCCAATTTAACAATTAAATTTTCAATGTGAATTAAAAACCGTCAACCAATACAATGATGTGACACAAAAAATATTCACGAGCATGCCAAACATTCAAATTTTAATCTCTATGGATCCACAACATGTTACCACCATCATGTCGACCAGGAACATGAAAACTCAAACATGCATAGGAAAAACCTTTAAACACGAGCACATCGATCAACGTGGACGTACAAAAATGATGGAGAATGATCTAGAAACATCCAAAAACACCAAGAACTAACAGAGAGGCATCCACAACAACTGAGATTACTAGAATTACACAAACTTCAATTAGGAACACTGAAAAAGACCACAAAAACACTGTCAAAACACAACATAACCAATTATTCATGTATAACTTTGAAACTTCTTGTAGATTAACTAGATACTCTAAAAAATAAACCCTTTAGTCCACAACAATTGATCTACAATGTTCAGAAAAAAACACCTTCACGACCTTTACTATTCCATTGACAACTTGCAACTCTTTCTTTCACAATTTTCATAATATCCTCGACATATACAACCTTCAAAACAATAATGATAATAGTGTTGACATCAATGACAACCACATATCGGCAACATAGACACAACATCCAACAATCTCCCCTTTTGGCATTGATGAAAACAAATGATGTGAAAAACACGATCAACGCAACTCTCAATCAACACTTACTCCCGCTTAGATTCTGACTCTTCTTCCTCAACTTCTTCTACATGTTCTTCTCCCCACAAGACTCTTCTCCCCAGATAATTCTTAGTTTTTCACATGACTCTTCTCCCCCTTTGACATCAATGGAAAAGGTAAGCATTACCTTTCCACATACAAGCTCTGAACCACATATTGTTGGCATATGGCTTTGAGAGATCATTTTTGGCTACTTGAGTTGTCATTGATGGAAACTAGAGTGAGCAGTATAATCTGCAATATTAGCATTACTCATACCGACAAAGATCTTGAGTTTATGTACTGTATCAGCAGTAAAAAATGAAAAACAGGACATCCAGCTACACAAGTGAAACTGCACATGATATCGCTCACTACCAGATCAGTATTTCATGGTGTGGATCCCCAAGGAATCTTTCTTAGCAATTGTGCTATCATCTGGTAAGTTTTGTGGTATGGTATTAAGTTGGAGTTGGAGTTAAGAGATTTAGTAGCATGATTCATGGCTTATTTTCCATTGTGGTCGACATGCTTTGTATGGAATATTGTGGATCTATGTGGAATATGTATTTCATTCTCTTATGCTTGGAATTTTATTTTTTGGTCCCTACTAAAGTCTAGTCGACTTATGTGGGTTTTCTTTACTTCTAATTAGAGATGTGAGTTGACATACTTTGAATTTTTGGATAGCGGGTATATCAAGGAGATCAATAATTCATTTTAATAGACATGAAGGTGTGTGTACGAATGTCTGAAAAATAATATGTTTACAATAGGGCAAGAGTGAAATAGAGTAGATCAATTCTTGTATGTTGAGAAGTGTAGTGCAAAAGTAGAGCAGAGTAGGAGTGTGATCTGATCAAGAGATCCATAATCTGATATTGAGCTTCATTGGAACTGAATCCGAGCATTTTTTGATGCTATATTCTTAGTTCAAAGTTTTGTTGTAAACTTTATTATATCTATGGGAAATGATCCTTTTTATTTTGAGCAGTGAGCTCTAGGTAGTATGCCTGAATGCAAGTGCATTCCCCTCTTTTATTTACTTTTAATAGAGTAAACATTTTGGATTGATCTCCACCATGGTTTTTCCCCTAACATGGTTTCCACATAAAAATGTCTATGTTTTGGTGTTCATTAATGTGCCTGAATTCTTTAATATCTTATATGATAAATGAAGTTCTATTATTGTTGTTGATAATTTTAGATCTATTTTGAAAGTAGAAATCATTGAACACTGATTCACCCCCTGCTCTCAGTGTTCCCAGTGTCCAACAATTGGTATCAGAGCTTTGGTTCCTCTTCATAAGTTTAACAACTTGAGGTGAATCTTGAATCTCAATGGATGCTGGTGGTATTCAACAACTTATGGTGGCACTTGATGATCTTGATCAATCTAAAGCAAAGGTCATGGAACTGAAAGTAAATCTTGTAAATGCTGACAAATTCATTCAATCTCTGAAGGATAAGATAAATTAGTCAAGGGAAAAGAGGAAATAGTTGTGTAATCAGTTGAAGAAAAAAGAAAGCAAAGGTCTGTATGATGTCCATTTGAATCAAACCCTAAAATAAATAACAGAAGAATGTGAAAAGCTAGCCAAAGATAATGCAGCTCTAAAAATTGAGATGGAATCTGTGAAAATGAAGTTTATCAAAGAGATTGAACAAAGAAAGAAGAATGATGAGAATCTTTCCTAGTCTCTGAAAGAAAAATCTGAAGAATACAACATAATTAACAATAGAACCATTCAGTTGGAGGTAGAACTACAACAGGCTAGAAACAATGAACATGGGATTGAAAGACAGATAGTTACTCTTGGAAATGAGCTTGCTACTGCAAATGAATTCAAGGAGAAATTCAACATAAGTTCTACTAAGCTTGATGAGTTAACCAAAAGTCAGAAGAATACGAATGACAAGCGAGGTCTTGGCAATGAGAAAGGTGAAAGATTTGGATATGAATAGAAGAAATCTAAAAAGAAGAACAAAGGTAGAAGACATTCGGTAAGGCAACCCAATGCTCAAAAATTTAATGGATATTGCTTTACTTGTAATAAATTTGGGTATATGGCTTCTTAGTGTAGAAGAAGGATAAACCCTAGTACTCCATCTTTTTTTGGTCAATGTTTTAAATGCAAGAAGTATGGTCATAAGGCATTAGAATGTAGAATCATGCCTGTCAATACAAGTAACATTAAATTCTATAATTGTGGAAGATTTGGACATGTTGCTAATCAATTCAGGTCAGGAGGAAATCAAAGGAATGGATGGTATAGACAGAAAGGTCTAGTATGTTTTCATTGTAACAATCTTGGACACCTTGTAAAATTTTGTAGGAATAGAAATATGAATAAAAGAGGTTTGGTTTATCAAGGAATAAATTCACAGAAAGACAATAAAGCAAAAGAAAAATCTTATGTGGAAGAGATAAGAGACCAAATGAAGAAAACATGGGTGAAGAAAGTGTATCTGATGAAGGAAACAAGACTGTACCAGAAGTTCCCTTCGGTAATTCTTTTGGTAACTAATATTAGGTTAGTGGCCTAGGGGGATTTTTTCATGCAAATCTCTTGTTCCCCTATGTTAAATTGGTACTAAATTGATGGATACATTCAGTCATAGTGTTATTCATTAATGGAAGTTTCAACAATCACATGTTGAATCAGGTGAAATGGTAATGGTCCGAAGTCAAATTCTTTGCTTGTTGTCTAAGTTTGCAGAGTGACTGGAACTTCTAGGGAAACAAATTTAATGCAGTAGAAAGTAAAGTAGGTGAAGTTATAAAAGGGACATTTGGAACCCTAATTTGTCACCGTGCATTGAAGGAAAATAGTTTGAGAGCATTTTCTGCAAATTTTGAAGGTCCAAAAGGTGATCCTTGTAATGAATTTCCAGGTATTTCTATTTATCATTAATTTCATATCTATTTTTGTGATTGGTAGAACTCTATTTGGTGTGAATCATGAAGCAAATCAAAGGAACCTTAACTCTAGATGAGTATAGTAGTCAAAAGATTAGGGATGAAAGGATTTTTTTTTTGCTCACCAATTTCAGGAGGCTTGAAGGATCTAAGGATAAAAGTTTGGATATATGGAATGAATATCCTCATTTCATCAATTTTGAAGTAATTTTGTTTTTTCTGAAAAAATTGGATGGTGATATCCTCACTCTTGAAAAACCTTATCAAATTTTTAAGGATGTGATTAGAAATCTAATGGGCTTATGCAATATTGGTGATTTACTGAAGAAGTCAATTCACAATGTTGAGGTCAAAGCCCTAACCAAAATTAGGGGAGATCAAAGGGATTTGATAATTGAAATGATTAGAGATCCTTTGACAAGGTATGTGGCACATGTAATCTCATATAAAATCTTCTTCAAAAATTGAGAAGGATCAACCTCGGTGGGTGCTGCATATATCACTCATAAAATGATAATTGAAAATGAAGATTTCGACCTATACAGTTTGGTAAAGGATCAACAGATGGAAAATTCTCAATTAATGAAGGATATTGACTACCCTTTCAGGTTTGACACTCTAGTAATATGCATTATGGTGTATTTTATAAACTGTTTACATGTGAAAGAAAATGTAGTATGGAGACTAAATATGTTGGTTTGTAAGCAAATCTTCAATCATTATAATTCTTTTGAGAATTGTGAACAAGTGTATGAAAGATTTTTTAGAAAGGTGTTAGAAAGGTTTGGGGAAGGTGTTATCCCTATCCTAGTAAAGATAACAGGAGGGTCATCTTCTGACAAGGCTAAGATAAAGTAGAAGAGAGGAAGTGATATGAGTAATGTCACTCCACTAGTACCCAAGTCAGCTAAGATTGAAGAAAAGGGGAAAGGATAGCTAATTCTAGATGTAGAGGAGGAATTTTTTGAAGATCATGCTCCAAAAGATCAACTAAAACCAGTTGAACCAATTGTGGAAATTGGAGAAGAAAGTGATGATGAAGGTGCTCTATTCAAAGCAAAGATATTGTAGATTATTCAAGATGAGGATGAAATGCAAAAGTTATCAGATATATGATTGAATGGGCCATCCTATGAGCAATATTTCATTTAGAACACTCTAGGAAGGTATTTTGTTGACAATAAAATTGAGTTGGACAATCTCAAAGATGTTCTCCCAAATGAACTGATTGACTATGTCAAGGAAGCTATGGAATTTGTACCTCTGGATAGAAAAGTGGAGGAGATAATTTCTCATTTGAAGATGCAGTTTAGGCTATCTGTTTCCAAGTTGAAGAAGAAAATGAATGAGCTAAGATAGTGTATTGATTTGGGAAATAAGGTACTCAATTACTGTCTAAAGTGGCCTCATGTGCTAGGAAAGTACAAGGACAAGTTTCAGGAAATTGAGGATGAGCTTGTCAAAATCGGTCAAGATTATAGTCTGTCTTTGGATATGGATGGAGATGTTAAGAAAAAGGTTCATGCTCTACAAGATGAGCATCCAAAGGTCCACTGTGCTATAAATACTCTTAATGATACCTTCTAGAAAGTAAAAGACCTAACTGAAGGGAGATTAAATAATTTGATTGATGTGCTCAAGTCAGGAGAAAAGATGGAAGTTGCAATCACCATTCCTAAGTCCCTTGTTTAGATCATCAATAGAAAATAAAAAAATAATAGCTTGATCATTTCCATTAGGATTGCGGTAGATTCTTGGAAGAAATTCCTTCTAGAAATGAAAGCTAGGTATAAAATAGTTTTATGAACTCTTGCTGCAGTTGTCAAAACTTTGGTCAAATTTATGCATCATCAGTTGGGGAGAGAATGGAGTAAAAGTAAGTGAAAAGTAGAGAAATATAATAGATCTTTGTCATTGATGTCAAAGGGGGAGAGAATGAGTAAAAAATTTCACGGATATCCATAGGGGGAGCAGTAATTTTGTTTTTGGTTTTGACACTTAGTCAATTTTTCGCTAAGTGTTGCCATCAATGCCAAAGGGTGAGATTGTTGGAATATGGATTTGAGAGATCATTTATGGCTATTTTTGTTGTCATTGATGGCAACTAGAGTTAGTAGTATGATATGTAGTATTAGCATTACTCATACCAGCAAGGATCTTGAGTTTTTGTACTCTACCAGCAGTAAAAATGAAAAACAGGACATCTGGTTGCACAAGTGAAACTGCACATGATATCACTCACTACCGGATTGTTATTTCATGGTGTGGACCCCCAGAGAATCTTTCTTAGCAATTAAAAGTTATCCTCTAGTAATTTTTGTGGTATGGTATTAAGTCAGAGTTGGAGTTAAGAGATTTGGTAGCATGATTCATGGCTTATTTTCCATTATGGCCGACATTCTTTGTATGGCATATCATGGATCTATTTTGAATATTTATTTCATTATCTCTTATGTTTGGAACTTTATTTTTGGGTCCCTACTAAAGTCTAGCCGACTTGTGTGGGTTTTCTTTACTTCTAATTAGATATGTGAGCCAACATAAAGAAAAATATTATATCCTATTGTGAGGCTGACACACTTTGAATTTCTAGATAGCGGGTATATAAAGGAGATCAGTAATTCATTTTAATAGAGACATGAAGGTGTGTGTGCAAATTTGTGAAAAATAATATGTATGCATCAGGGCAAGAGTGAAACAAAGAAAATCAATTTTTGTATGTTGAGCAGTGCAGTGCAAAAGCAGAGTAGAGTAGGAGTGTGATTTGGTCAAGAGATCCATAATATGATATCGAGCATCATTTGAATTGAATCCAAGCATTCGTTGATGCTATATTCTCAATTCAAAGTTTTTGTGTAAACTTTAGTATATCTATGGGTAGTGAGCCTTTTTCTTTTGAGCAGTGAGCTCTAGGTAGTGTGCCTGAATGCAAGTGCATTCCGCTCTTTTATTTACTTTTAATAGAGTAAACATTGTGGATTGATCTCCACCGCGGTTTTTCCCCTAACAGGGTTTCCACGTAAACATATATGTGTTTTGGTGTTCATTAATGTGCCCAAATGCTTTAATCTGTTATATGATAAATGAAATTCTATTATTGTTGTTGATAATTTTAGATCTATTTTGAAAGTGGAAATCATTGAACACTGATTCACCCCTCCTCTCAGTGTTCCTAGTGTCCAATACATATCTATTGATTTGACTACTCCTCCTAAGTAGCAACTACAAAAACATCAATCTGGATCAGAAAAAATCTATGAGGCACATAGATTGATGCAAGAAAATGCATCTCTTAGCTTTTATTAGGAGAGGCAATCACCCCTAGTATTTCTCTGAGTTATTCAAAAGTATCCTTCGACAATGGCTTAGTGAAAATGTTTGCAACCTATTCTTTGGTAGGCACATATTGCAGTTTGAATTATTTCTCATTCACTTTCTCCCTTAACAAGTGAAACTTGATTGATATAATAGTTTTAGAGTGTAGCACCAGATTCTTAAAAAAAATTATTGCACTTGAGTTCTCATAGTATATAGCAATAGGCTCTTCATATATCACCCTGATATCTTTCACAATCTATTTCATCCATATCACCTGAGTACAATTGTTTGCAACAACAATATACTCTACTTTAGCAGTAGATAGAGAAATGAAATTCTATTTTTTACTCAACCAAGACAACAACTTCTTCCCTAGGAAGAAGGCACCACCACTAGTACTCTTCATGTAATCCACATCTACTGCCCAATCCGCATCATTATATGTACTCAAAGTAATATTATCATCCTTAGGATACCAAATTCCAAAATCAATTATTCCTTTAAGATATCTAAAGATTCTCTTAACAATAGTCACATGTGATTCTTTTGGATCAACTTGAAATATAGCAACCATACACACAACATTCATTATGTCTAGTCTGGTATGAGTTAAATAGAGTAATCCACCAATCATTGACCTATATCTTATCTGATTTTCCTTAGGAGAGTCATCATTCTATGTTAACTTGCATCTAGTTACCATGGGAGTACCAACTGGCTTTGAATCTTCCATGCCAAACTTTTTTAGTAGCTCTCTCACATATTTGGACTAAGATATGAAAATCCCCTTGTCTAACTAAGTAACTTGCACTCCCAAAAAGAACTTCATTTCTCCAATCATACTCATCTTAAATTCACTCTTCATTTCATTAGCAAACTTCATACACAAATTATCATCTCCTCCAAAAATAATGTCATCAACAAAGACCTTAATAATGAACTCTTTCATGATCTAACTTGAAATACAAGTTGCTACCAATAGTACCTTTATTGAATCCAAGCTTTAGTAAGTATTTGTCTAATCTAGCATACCAGGATATAGGGGCTTGCTTAAGTCTATATAGAGCTTTCTTCATTTGAAAAGCCATGTCTTCCTTGTCAATTAGTTGAAATCCATTTGACTGTTCAATATAAAATTCTTCTTATAGTTTCCCATTCTGAAAGGTTGATTTCACATCCATTTGATAGACTTTATAGTTCTTAAATGCAACATAAGAAATAAATTATCTAACAGCTTCAATTTTGGCTACAAGGGTAAAGGTTTCCTCAAAATCAATACCTTCCATTTGTGAATACCCTTTACATACCAATCTTGTTTTATTCCATACCACTTCACCTTGTTCATTCAGCTTATTCCAAAAGACCCACTTAGTACCAATCACATTTTTTTCTTTAGGTCTAGGAACAAGCACCCATGTATCATTCTTTTCAATCTACATCAATTCTTCCTTCATAGCTTCCTTCCAGTGTTCATCATTGCAAGCTTCGTTGACATCTTTAGGTTCAATCTTGGAAATCAAGCAATAATATTCTACAATCCTTCTTCTAGTCTACACTCTTTTATTCTTGTCTACTATAATTTGATTTTTAGAATGATTTATTTATACATACCTTGGAACTTTAGGACTTTCTTAGGCTTTTGGTTCTTTTGTTCTTTCTTCTACACTTGCACTTGTTTCTGCTTCCTAACTTACTTGATTTACCAGAACAGGTTGAGGTTTTTTTACCAGAACATATGGCACAATATGAAGTTGATTCTATGTCTAAGCATTCTTCCATTGGCTTGTATTATCTCCATATGAATCATATCCACAATATCTAGATGATCTAGTCGAGTCCTCATCAATTCTAAAATTTGCACTCTCAACCATCTTTCTTAGTCTTCTGTTGTAGCATTGGTAGGCCTTGATTTTGGTAGAGTAGCCTAGAAAGATTCCTTCATCACTTCTTACATCAAACTTTCCTATATCCTCATCTCTCTTAATATAGCATTTACTTCAAAATATCTTGAAATACTTAACAGTAGGCAGATAGCCAAACCATAGCTCAAAAGGAGTCTTACAAGAATTACCATTGGCATTTACCTAGTTCTAAGTGTACATAGCAGTACTTACAACTTCACTCTAGTAGATGTGAGGAACATTTCCTTCTATCATCATTTCTCTAGCAACATCCAAAACTATTATGTTCTTTCTTTTCACAACTCCATTTTGTTGAGGGGTTTGGGGGACAAATAACTATCTTCTGATTCCATGCTCTTCACAAAAGGAATTGAACTCCCTGGAGGTGAAATCACCACCTCTTTCTAACCTTAAGCATTTGATTTTTAGACCTTTCTCATTCTCTTCCATAGCTTTAAAACTTTTGAACTTTTCTAGTACTTCACATTTTTCTCTTAAGAAAGCTACCCATATCATCCTAGAATAATCATCAATAAGTAACATAAAGTACCTTTCACCATGAAGACTTCTGACTCTAGAGGGACCACAGAGATCAATATGCACCAGCTCCAACAAACCTTTTGTATGATGCTATTTGCTCCAGAAAGAGACTCTATTTTGTTTTCCCATTTGACATTCCTTGCAAATTATGTTAGCACGCTTCACTAGCTTAGGTTCTAGATCTCTTACAACTTGAGTGGAACTTACTTTGACAATGTTATCAAAATTCACATGATATAGCCTCATATGCCATAACTAGTTTTCATCTACTTGAGCAATTAAACAACTTTCACTGGTAGTATTCAAGTGAAAAATATTACCTTCTATCTTTTTACCTAAAGTAATTACTTTTCTTGAACTTCCAAGTATCCTACATCTTCCATCTTTGAACTGAAGATCATAACCTTTTCCACCATCTATCCAACACTCAACAGGTTGTGCTTCAAGCCTTCAACATAAAGGACATCATCAATGTTGTGCTTACCACCAAGACAAATAGACCCTCTGCCATGAATCACACTAGCATTGTTATCTCCAAATCTTACAACCTCATCATCATACTTTTATAGACTTAAAAATTTTCTTTTGTCACCAGTCATATGATGTGAGCATCCACTGTCAATAACCCTCTCATCCTTATCTTCAATTCGAGTTGCAAGAGCTTTCTCAACTTTAGCAAATTTAGAAGCCATATGACTATTTTCAGTGGTACCAATGAAAGTCCATTCATCTTTATTTCCATTATCTTTATCAGAATCATCATTGGCCACTCCTTCTTCAATATACTAACATTTCTTTCAGAATCTAGACTTGTTAGGCTTAGAAATAGGAACTCTTTTAGGACATCTTGATGCAAAATGACCTATTTTACTATAGGAAAAACATTTAATAGGAAACACTCCTTTATACTTACCTTGTCCTCTGCCTTCTTTCTTCCCAATTAGTGCTTCCAATTCTTCTACTTCTCTTTCTTCATCTTCAAGTTGTTTCATTTCTTCTTCATACTTGAATGACATTCTAGAAGATTCTCCTAGATCATATCTTTTCTTGTTTCTTTGATTCAGGAGCATCCAGTGGTGTGAGGGAAATCTTGCATCGCCCAAAAATATGCTTTCCATTTATCTTCCTTTTGTTTGCTTTTTGTAGATGTTTTTGCATTTATGGATACCCTTTTCATCAAATAAGAGTTTCCAACTTTCAAAACTGCTTTTCTGCTTTTTCTGCCCAACTGTTATTTTTAGTAGGTGTGAATTTGAAGGCATGGGAAGAAAAAAATTTATGGGAAGGTTCAATACAGAAAAATAAGAACTTTTGCTAAAGAATCAGGTCAAGATCATTCACGGTTTGAAAGTTATTCAAGTTTCAGTTTCTTCTTTTTGCCCTAAAAAACCTTCCGAGTCCAGTTTGAGGCACTAAACTATCTCATACGGGCCCAAAAATTATCAAAACCAAAAAAGCTGGATTATTGCACGTTCTTCACTTTGAGACCTTTCCGACGGTGCAAACGGTTCAAAAAACATAGTCCCGGATCAAAAGTTATGGCTTCTGAAAGTTGGTAGATTTTTGGAAAATTGCCAATTATTGAATTAGGACTCAATTTTTGAATTTCAAATTGTAATTTTTGGCGCCAAACCATCAAAAATCAGATCTCGAATGTTTTTTTTGGCTCCAAACTAAAAAGGGGCTATTTATGGGGTAGCTTTTTTGGAAAAAGAGTTCGCATGTTATGAAAGGGGAACTTCTGTAACTTTCGTAATTTCTAAAATTTTTGTAGCTTGCATGTATCACATAGCTCGAGGATTTGGGATCCTCTGCATGTAAGATTTCCATTACTGAATAATAATAAATTTTTCTAGTTGTGTGCATTATTTTTGTGTCTCGGGTTTGCTCCCTCATCATTCTTCTAGATATAGTAGCCTTAAATGCAATTTCAGTCTTCAGAATAGATTCACCAAATTCACTAAACTCAAAAGTAGCAAGTTTACCAATCAATGTATCTCTTGTCATATTCGTCAATGATCTGGTCTCTTCAATAGCATGAGCCTTCACTTTTTAGGAGGGGGTAATGATTTGAGTATTTTAGCTACAATTTCTTCTTCTTCTAGGGTACCACTGGCACATCTAAGACCCATCACTAGTTCATTTACTCTCTGCATGAAAGAAGAAATATTTTCATCTTCACCCATCTTCACATGTTCATCTCCTTCATACAAAGTTTCTAGCTTCATCCAAATCTCATGAGTTTTCTTTAGAACTATCACATTTGTCATTTCCAAATCTATTAGAGCACTCAACAATGCTTCCATAGCCTTGACATTATTCTCAATCTCTTTAATCTCATAAGTAGTGGAAGGACCATTCTGAGGAATAACATATGTATTCTTAGTAATTTTCCAAGCATTCACCAATTCACCTCAATTGAAAATCCATCCTAGCTTTCCACAGTGAGTAGTTTGTTCCATCGAATCTAGGACTGTCCTTGTATGATGCCATCATGGATCACTTCAAGATTTTAAAATTCTTTAGAGGAACTTGGCTCTGATACCAATTGTTGGAAACAAAAGGACAAAAAACTAAGAGGGGGGGTTGAATCAGTTGTCACATAATATTAAAATTTTCAAACTTAACTTAATCTCATATTTGATGAATGAGAAAAAAACCATAAGCAATCAACACATCAGAAACACATAGAACACCAAGATTTTTTTACGCAGAAACCTTGTTAGGGGAAAAGCCACGGTGGATGTTAGTCTACAATATTATACCCTGTTAAAAGTATAATGAAGAAATAAGGGGAATGCACATGCATTCAAGAACACTACCTAGAGCTCACTACTCAAATACAAAAGGGTCTCACTACCCAACAATACAAAATAGCTTCTACACAAGCCTGATTACAGTTCCAATTAAGCACAGGAAAACTCCTTCACTCTTCACTCCCACTCTTCTCATTAATCGAATGAATAGATCAATGTTTACACACTTGCACAATCTCTAGCTTTTCTCACTTCATACACACACTAACTTTTCTCAACAAATCACTTATATATATTTGTATCATGGAATTACATCACCTCTTAGTTGTCCAAAAAAAAATATACAATTATAATGTCAGCCCAATTTAACAATTAAATTTTCAATGTGAAGTAAACACTATTGGCCAATACAATGATGTGACCCAAAAGAATATTCATGAGTACGCTAAACATTCAAATTTTAATCTCCAAGGATCCGCAACATATTACCACCATCATGTTGACTAGGAACATGAAAACTCAAACATGCACAAAAAAAATATTTGACCATGAGGATACTGATCAACACAAACATACAAGAATGATGGAAACACTAGGAACTAATAGAGAGGCACCCACAACAATTGAGATTACTAGAATTACACAAAATTCAATCAAGAACACTGACATATACCACATAAACACTGTTAGAACAAAACACAACCAATTAATCACACGAACATCTGAAACTTCGGGTAGATGAACTAGATACTCTCAACAATAAACCCTTTAGTCCACAAAAATTGATCTACAATGTTCAGAACAAAACACCTTGATGACCCTTAATGTTCCATTGGCAACCTACAACTCTTTCTTTCACATTTTTCTCAATATCCTTGACATATACAACCTTTAGAACAATAATGCTAATAGTGTTGACATCAATGACAACCATATATTGGAAACATAGCCACATCATCCAACAGTTAGATGGTATTTTGATTGCATGAATTTTATTTTAATACTTACCATTCAGTAAAACAAGGAACTTCTCATTTAATGAAATGTAAATTTAAGCTTAAAATTTAATGTCTGATAGTCATAATTGTTATCAAAGAATTGTAATTATTGTCATAAAGTTATAGTGTTGTCATAAGATATAAATGTTGTCATTCCTCTATTTTAAAATCTTCTATATCTAGGCCCATACTCATAGTTTATCATCATTTTTTGAAGAAGAGAGATATATTCTAAGTTCATTAATTATATTCAACAATAACTAGTAATCACTTTCATTTTATTCAAAGGAAATTAAATACTCTCATAGAACCATAGTTTGGACCAAATCTTCATCAATCATAAATGCTAGTTAATTTGTTGTCTTACTAAATTAGGGTAACATTATTAAAATTAAGAAGTTCATGGAATTTCTTTAATAATTTGAATTCATTTAATGAATAATCCCATCCTTTGATTGTTAGTTAGACCAAATAATTTATTTTTTAATCTATCCAATTGATACCGCTTTTGAAAATTATATCAATTTATTTATTTTCAAAGGAAAATATAATTTCAAAATAAATAAAAAATATTTTATTTATGACCTAACTAAATTAAAAGAATAGTAATTCTTGTATATATAGGTATATATTATTATATATTAGTATATATATTCAAATTTTAACATAAAAGAATTAAATGTTATAAAGAACCTCAATATAAAAACCCATATTATAAAACATATGTATTTAGATATATTTTATTTTATTTTAACAATAATAAAATAATAATTTATTTATTCTAAATTTTATTTTATAAAAAAAATAATTTATATTTGTAATGACATAAAAAAAATAAAAGAAAAATTATTTATTTGTAAATAAACATATATGACAATATTTTTTTTTAAAAATATATTGATTTAAAGATGAAAAAAAGGAAAATTAATTTTGTTTTAGATTTAGTTTGGAAAAATAAAGAATGGTAAGGACAATAATAATAGATTGATTCTAAATTTATTTCAAAATTTGATTTTCACTAAACAAGGATAGGAAAGAGAGTAATAGCTTGATTCTAACTAATTTCTAGATTTAATTAGTTTTTTGAAGGAAAATCAAAAGAAAGGGAACCTAAATGTTGATGGAGTTGCAACAAATCTTCTTCCAAATATTCTCCTTGTGCCTTCTTCAACTTGATTCTCCTTCAATCCTATCTAAAATCCTTCTTCACAGTGATAGCATAAAGATAGCATTCATGTGTTGTTGATGAGAGAAGAAATGGCCTCAATTTATAGACTTGAGGAGAGGTAAATGGAGGGTCAAGATTGAAGATTGATTCAATGGCTAGGATTGAATGAAAAGATGGGGTTTGGATTGATAGCCTCACCTTGTGACAAGTGTCACAAGGAGAATGCTTTAAGAAATAGACCCACATGACATGGGTAGAGGAGCCAAGGGTTCTCACACATGTGTGAGATCCCAAGACTATAAAACTCGTCACTCATCTTTAAGTGACTTTTTGGGGGTTCATACTTTGCCCAAAATGTCACATTACGTTCTCAATAAGCTCTCACCCCATAGGTACTCACCCTAGTGGTTCACTTTTACCCTAAAGTTAATAAAACAAGCCCAAATAACCCTATGCAAGAAAATTATAGTTTTATAATACAATTTTTGATTTGTGAGCACACCTTGGGTAGAGGAAATGTTGACATGTTTGTGACTTGTAAGAAAAAAGGGTGGCTTGAAAATGACATGTCTATGACATGTAAGAGAGGGGGGGTTTGACCATGTGTTCTCACACATGGGGAATCCAAATGGCTCAAAGAGGAAAGGTCACATGCATGGTGTGAAATCCCACACAAGGGTGAGTGGGGATGAGTTGTAAGGTGATAGTGACTTGTGCATGCAAGTCACATGTGAGGGAGAGTAGAATAAATTTTAAATTTGACAAAATGATAATGAAGATTAATTAATCAATTAATCTAGCACAATTAATCTAGGATTAATTGATTAATGGATTATGGAGGATAGTGACATCTCCCTAATCCTAATTAATTAGATTAAATGATGTATTATATTAATTAATTTGACTTAGGAAAGTGGCTAATTTTATTAATTAGGGATAATGATAGATTGTGCTAATTAATAACGCTTAGGATAGGACGGGGACACTTGTCACATAATGACTTAATTTTTATTCAAAATTATTTTGTTCCTTATTTTTTCATTTCTCCAACACCATGTGCTGAAATTATTAGTGAAACACTTATTTCTTAATATTCTTAACTTTTATTTGTTCCTTTTTAGGAGTGTGTATTTAATAATTTTGTTTTGTTCTTTATTTAGTCTCTACCTTCTTCACACATAAATTAATTGTATAAAACCACTTACATAATATTACCACACAAAATTATAATATGTCTAAAGTTTTAACAAAAAGAGGGTCATGACACTATAGATTATTGGATTCTACTGGGCATACCTCATGCCTCCCATGATGCCATTCTGATGGCACTAGCTGAGAGGTGGAATGTTGACACCTGTACCTTTCACCTTCCTATGGGTGAGATGACCATTACCCTAGAGGACGTTCATTGCATCCTTCTGGTTCCTATCCGTGGTGATATCATATGATTTACAGAGGAGCAGTCATATTTACAGATGCAATTTGATATGGGGTACTATTTGGATGGACCAGTTCTAGAGGAGATCATGGGGCCATACATTGTGCTATCATGGATACTCTGTGCATGATCTTCACTCTTGAGGCATATTATGATTTTTACATTAACACTAGTAATCATCCCTAATGGATGGGGAGAACACCTAGATGGAGGTCTAGTCTATATGATTAGATGGATGGAGCACCATGGGATAGTATACGCCTAGGGCCATAACATCTTGGTGCATTTATATTATGATCTTGGGAGATTTTCATATTTTTAGGTGGACAGTATGGTGCAATGTATACTACTATAGGTATGGTTTCTAGAGCATATCACATGCACCAGACCAATAGGATTCCCTTTGGTATATGCCATCAGGTACCCATGTACCTACAGTTAAACATTGAGATGGGCATGGTAGGCCAAATATCTTTTATATTGGAGAGTCAAATTTGACCACCTTGATCAAGAGATCATGTTGAGACCTTACCAACTGATACCATAGGGTCCATATGAGACTCGATAGCTGAGGAGGATGTAGAGGAATATATTTCTACTAGGAAGACATGTTTACATAGTATGACCATTCTACTATTACCATGTCATGTAATAGTTTGGTCAGATTCAAGTAGCACTAGTAGCACGACCCTTCTACTAGCAATCGGTGCAGAGTTCCTAGAGGCCAAGAGACACTATATAATTCACCTTTGATGATTACATATTCAATGACTCAAATGATAGTGACCATAACATGCCCTAGTCTCTAACATTGATGACATTGATACTACAAAGAAATATGAGGAGTGGTGGATAGTAGCACAATTAGCTCTAGTGTTCCCCATGGATGAGCTAATGGGCTATACAAGGAGGAGGATAGAGCTGAGGATACAAGACTCAGGGATGTTGACCTATTTTCAGATGAGATAGATTAGTAGTACAACTTGATAGTAGACCTTGATTATGAGGGATAGGAGGAGGAGTTGATGAGTGAGGGTAGTAATACGACAAACGAGGATCTAGTTTCCCATGGGTGGAGAGATCCATCTCCCATTTGTGTTACCAGAGCACAGTCGGTAGCCACCACATGCACTAGCCCCCATGAGCACAAAGAGGCTAGCACATCTTCCATGCCTCCTACACAAGATGAGGTTGTCTTTACACAGCCACCCAAAGACCTAGTGATGACATTTTATTTATGATTATGCTTATGCTTTAATATTTATTTTTTTAATTTCCATATATATATATCATGATGCGTACTGATTAGCTTTATAATTTCTATCTTACAAGTGTTGTGAGAGATCTATAGGACCTCTACCAATAGGTCACTATAGAGATAGTTCCCCCCATTCTCAACGATGAGGCTACAGACTATGTGGCCCCACCCATCATAAAGTGGGACCTAGAGATATTTGAGCCTTATGTTAGACTGAGGGTACTGTATGAGGGTGCTACAAGGTGCACAGACCAAACTGAGGCTACCTATGAGGAGATCTAGTCATCTTGAGGTCCAATAAAGGTCAAGAAACTCCATTCCAGAATCCCAACAAAATTCTACTTTAAATAAATAACAATCCCAAACCCTAGTAAGATTTTCTTGATTGGAAAATAGTCCCAAATATTTCTAAGGATTCACAAATTTTCTACATGCATTAAATTTCAATCCAAGAGAAAATTTCATTCACAGCAAGGAATTCCTTTTTTATTTGATTCTATAAAGAGAATAATTTAAAAGAAGAAGGAGAACCTGGCGTCCTGCGCCTGTAGATAAATGCAGAAGCTTTATCCTTCTTGCCAATCCAATCCTTCCAGCAGCAGCTCCAAGATCCTCCCTCAAACTTAAATCTTAATTCCCAATCAATTCTCTAGAATAAGAAAAGAATGCAATACTTTAATAGAAAAATGACTGCCAAATTTCTCCAAAAACTATTGGAAAGAGAATGCCAACCCCCTACCAACAAAAATTCCCTCAATAAAATCACACACAAAAAGTCTCTTCCATTTCCTCTTCCTGTGAATACCAAAAGTCACATCTCAAGAAATAACTCAAAATAATTATTAATCCTCTAATTCCTTTTATTGCCTTTTTCATGCATTTACATTTCATTTTCTTTTATCATGCATTTGATTAAAAATTAAATAAATTAAAATTGCACTTTTATTTGAATATATATTCATTATCTCCACAATACATTATTAATTAATTACTTCCACATTAAAATAATTAAAATCAACCATTTGCAAGATTCAAAATAAATGTAATATTTTTACCACTAAGTTATTAATATTTATCTATCGCTTTATTTATTTATTTTTCACATTCTCCAGTTCTCTTCGACTTCCAAATGCTCTAAAGGTGAAGTTTCATTTCTTGCTTTAAAACATTTCAGCTTCCTATCTCCTTATCCATTTAAATTTCTTATTATAATAATTTTCAAGATTATTTTGTTTCTAATTATTATTAACTTCAGCAATTTAAATCAATTTATCTAATAATATCACTTTTACTTTTAACGAATTAGTTTAATTTGATCATTTGATTTGATTTAATTGATTATTATTTTAATTTCTAATCATATTTTAAATAACCTTGCAAATCACTTATGATTTAATTAATTATTTAAACATGACTACAAACATATGATATTTTTCACACAATCAAATAACACAGTAATCAATGAAGCACACACAAATACTCACACAAAATTCCAGAACAACCGACACGGAGGGGCACTACATCCCCCCCCCCTTAGGTATCGACTTACTCCTGGAAGTTGAGCTCAATCATAAACATGGTAACACAACAATATCAATGATCATAAGCACATCAACACCATAAATTAAAACATCAATTAAACGTCATCAAGTAAGCCATGAAAATTAAACAAACCAAAAATAAAGAAATGATACCAAAAAAAAAGTGGTGACGGGGTTGCAACCAAACCAAATTGGTCAAACACAAAGATAGATGATGAACTAGATTGGGGAAACTTTTTTGTCAGCTCCTATGTTCAACGTCAAACCCATTGGGTGTATATAATGCTCGCCCTGTCCTGACAATGCAGGTGGAATCGAGACTTAGTTCCTGCAATCCTGCATGCAAACAAACGTTGTGCACAATACATATATATATCACAAATACATCATGAGAGGAACTCCCAGCATAGTAGGGCACTCGCAAGTGAGTGATACCACACTGTCCCTCCCACCAAACCACACATAGTAGTCAAAACAATTCTAGTAACTCAAACAATTTTCTTCTAATTAGTTAGGAAATATTCGTATAAGGATACTAACCATAAACCTAATTCATTGAAGATACTATATCAAAATGAATTACTACTTGACATTATAAGTATCTATACCTGCATATTACAATTACATTACCTTTGTCACTATGCTTTCTGAAGCCCACTTCATGTAAATCAAAAGCTACCATAGAGCATTGCACATTAGTACCAATAATTCAAGTTGCATCTTAACCTCAGGATACTATATTCTGCTAAAAATCATAGAATAATTATCCACAAAACCTTACATTTTCATTAAAACTCATAATTTTTACACAAAGAACTCCACTTTAACCATTATTCAACACGAAAACTCACATCAATTTCAATAAAAAGGGTAAAATTTTACACCTTCACAAATTCAAGAAAACATAATTCATCACTCAAGGACAACAAAATCACAAATTCCACACACACTTGACATATTCACACACATAAAACACATCACCAAGAAACACATCACACTAAAACTCAAGGGTCCATAGAGCATCCCTGACAGGAAGGATATCGGTGCATTGCGCACTACACCGATGGTCCTATCCTTTCCCATCAGTTTCCTACACCATCGACCTGACACCAACTAACAGAAGAAATTCAAGTTCACAACAATGACAAAAGAAAAGTGAAACTCAAGACTCACGGGTCTAAGCGCAAGGTTACATAGTGAGCACACATAGTGCCCAGTGTATGAACCTAGGCTCTGATACCATGTTGTAACGCCCCATCGTGCGAACCCCAAAGGACAATTAAACAATAATTACAACACAATTTTTTTTTTTAAATTAACATAACATACATGTAATACACATTAAGACATGACATGAATTTCATTTAAGTAAATTCATTAATGCATACATCCCTTGGGGTACACGAGGAGTCATTACGAGACTGAGATCCACACAACGACAATAAAGAATAAAATCCAAAGATATAATCCATAACAAAGTAAACATTAACAAATGTAACACATACATGAAGATTCATTGATAAGAAACCATCTATGTACATAAATACAACATATGCATAATTAACTTAACACATTGAATAACAATTACCATGGCCAATATCCACACCGAGTTAACAATACATTACAGTACAATGTTCAAGAGGTACAATGATACAAAAGTGTTTCCAATCATGAACGGAAACCATACAACAAGATAGCATGATGCCCAATATCATAACTAGCTCCAAGACAGACACAACTCTGGAGTCGCTGCAACAACACCAATCTACACCTCTCGATCCTCGAATGGGGACCCAATGGGGTGCTTAGCACATTCCACCTGACCATGTGGGTCTGAAGACCCACCCCCTGTGCTAAAGGGGCTGACAAGAAAGAGTCCTCAACCAAGAACATTCAAACAGGGAACCACAAGACTCAGCATCATACAAAAGTATCATAAAACTCAAGATTACAATGACAAAATCAACAACATCCAAGAGACAACATAATAACTTCAAGTCATAGATCTCATTACATAAATCAAGCAATGACCAATAAACAAGTAACCAAAGGAAGATCATGAAACACTTCCAAAACAAACTGAATTAATAACATAATACAATTCCAAATTGCAATTAAACAATACCGTAACATCATATCACAGTACCATAAAAATACAAGATCGTACATCAAATATAAATGAGATCATACAAGACCCCAAAGTATGCTAAAACAATAATCAATTTAAATCAATTCAAGCAACAATCTAAACCAACTCCCATAACCTACTTCCAGAGGAACACAAAAAAGTAAAACACATGGGCAACTAGGGGAGAGTGTCATCGCATAGTCCTACATGGGTTGTCATGTGCTCTTCCTCCCAACTAGAGGCGTTGGTCCCATCTATGGCTGTCCTGTGCCCTTCCTCCCAACTGGAGGCACCGGTCCACAGCGTGACTCATGCGAAGCCATCAACCTCTTGTGAAGACGAGGTCACGACCTTGCCAACCATGGCCTTCTCAGCCTTCCATTAGTCTGCGGAAGCACTAATGAAGACGAGGCATCCATATTTTTAAATCTTATAATGATATTACTACCCAACCCTCCTAAGTTAATTATTAGGTTTTCACTTGATTACTAACTCACTCGTGGGTTATCATGTTCCCTTCCCCTTAAATGGGGCGTCGGCCCCCACAAGGAGCCACTCTCCCTAGAGACCCCACAACATAAAAACCAAGGGTTGTACCATCATAATTTGAACAAAGAATCACAACATAAAAGCATGTGAGGCATTACCCATCTCGCTAATAAGTACAAAATCAGAGTCTCAACAATTCCCGTACAACCCTTTTAAAATCATGAAACCAAAACACTTGCCACATCAAGGGCACATAAAGAGAGAGAGAACATCAATTATCAATCATCTCAAGCCTCTGGAAGCCAAAAGAATGAAAACACCAAACGAGGGTAAAGTGAAGCATCAAGAGTTTTTCTCCAATAATTCCAACACAAGGATAAAATTTCCTCAAATATGAGAGTAACTCATAAAAGCCATAAAAAGGGAAGATTCATCAAGACCCATCCACAAATCAACAATGGTGTCACCTCAAATAGGAAAACACAAAAGAAAATCAACCTTTAATTCAATGAAATCACTTAATAAAACCAAAAGCCACCAACTAGGCATTCCATGGGAGACCTCAATTTCCTCCTCACAAGATACCCATACAATTGGTATACAAAATACCTTTGACAAAATCAACAAACATGACAAAAATATTTCCCATGCCTCTAGAAGCCCAAAAATAAATCAAATACTCAAGGACTCATCAACAAGGATAGACATAGTAGTAAGAGTTTCCAATCAACTAACAACACAAATTTAAGAAATAGAAATCCTTTCAAAACCCGGGAGTAGCTCAAGAGAAATTCACACCAATACAACACCATCAAAATTACCTTATACTCACCAACACTTCCAAGGCACCAAAATTAAAGAACACCTTAAATACTCAACCACTCACAACTCCACCAAACACTTGCATAATAAACAACAACCAAAAATTCAAACAAGAACAATATTTAATAACCAATCAATTAACAACCAGAACTAAATAACTTTACAACTTACCCATCTAAATTACTCAATTAACTAAAACAATTCATGATAACCATCACAAGTATTCTAAAAGACTTTATCCATAAAGAGAACTTACAAATCAATCATTAAATGAATATAAAGGAAGTCAATTTTCAAAAGATTAAAATCCCATTTCACCAAAAACTATCCAATTCAAGAATACCCTAATCAATCACTAATCTTGCCCATACATTTAAATTTCCCCTTTCATTTATCAACATAATTGAAACTACTTAATAGTTGGGTAGTTAACTCATTTTTATTTCATAACTACTTATGTTCAACATTATTTCCACTCTCCTTTCATCATACTAACTTAACACTCACTTTAAATATTTAAATTAATTGTGAAAACCACTTAAGACCAATTGTTTATACTTTAAAATGATAATAATAACAATACTCTAAATACTTAAACTACATATTAGAACTTACCACCTTAAAATCTTAAATCTATTCAAATAAATTTACACACATAAATACCCTTTAAAACCACTACATATTTATATATTTTAATTCTTTTTGAGGAGGGAATGTAAAAATAGAATAGATCTGTTCTAAGAATCCAACAAGTCTACAAGACTCAACTTCATAAAAAGATAACTAATTCAATTTTATGATAAATTATATTTCCACCCTATACACATAAGAATTAAACAATCAATGCTGATATATGTTCACAATATGCCTTTTGACTATATTATCCTATCAAGTTTATAATTTAACAAATTAATAGAAAATCCTTTCTAATTTCACATTTCCACTATAATAAAATTTTGTTTATCTCATACCAGAAAGTGAAACAATCTGTTTATAGACAGAATTTAATTAAATAATTATAACAGAGAAATTGTGACATAAAATATAATTAAATTAAATAATAAATATATGATATATATATATATAAATGCATATATAAAAAAAATTTATCAATACACGAATTTTCGTTTTAAACGAATGGCAGGAACTTCATTCAAAACAAATAAAGGCCATCGCCGGGGTTAATCCACCGGCCGTAGATAGTCCACAGACTGTCACAGCAGTCCGAAGGACTACCGTGGTAGCCCATAGGCTGCCGCACCAACCACAACCAGCTGGGTGGTGGGTACAGTCGAGGCCGAACCATCACCCAGTCTGCATTTTTAAATAATTTCAAAATAAATTTATTTGGTGAACTTTTAACCTTATTTAAAAAATTTCTTTAAACTATATTTATATTTATACATATATGTGCATACATATATGTATATATATATATATATCTGATATATATATGTATATATATATACCTATATATATTGTATAAAAGAATATTTTGAATACAGAGAAACATAATTCAATTACTGTTCAATACAAATATTTATACACATAATAACTTTGTAGAAATTTATCTTCAATTGAGGATTTAAACAACCCCAAATTCTCAGAGATGACGTTATTCTTTTACTGGTTTATTATTATTTTTAACTTAAAACTATAGTAACCCTGTTCAATTCTAGAATCCCAACAAAATTCTACTTTAAATAAATAACAATCCCAAACCCCAGTAAGATTTTCTTGATTGGAAAACAGTCCCAAATATTTCTAAGGATTCACGAATTTTCTACATGCATTAAATTTCAGTCCAGGAGAGAATCTCATTCACAACAAGGAATTCCTTTTTTATTTGATTCTATAAAGAAAATAATTTAAAAGAAGAAGGAGAACCTGGTATCCTGCGCCTGTAGATAACTGTAGAAGCTTTATCCTTCTTGCCGATCCAGTCCTTCCAGCAGCAGCTCCAAGATCCTCCCTCAAACTTAAATCTTAATTCCCAATCAATTCTCTAGAATAAGAAAAGAATGCAATACTTTAACAGAAAAATGACTGTCAAATTTCTCCAAAAACTGTTGGAAAGAGAATGCCAACCCCCTACCAACAAAAATCCCCTAAATAAAATCACACAAAAAAAGACTCTTCCATTTCCTCTTCCCGTGAATACCAAAAGTCACATCTCAAGAAATAACTCAAAATAATTATTAATCCTCTAATTCCTTTTGTTGCCTTTTTCATGCATTTACATTTCATTTTCTTTTATCATGCATTTGATTAAAAATTAAATAAATTAAAATTGCACTTTTATTTGAATATATATTCATTATCTCCACAATACATTATTAATTAATTACTTCCACATTAAAATAATTAAAATCAACCATTTGCAAGATTCAAAATAAATGTAATATTTTTACCACTACTACTAATATTTATCTATCGCTTTATTTATTTATTTTTCACATTCTCCAGTTCTCTTCGACTTCCAAATGCTCTAAAGGTGAAGTTTTATTTCTTGCTTTAAAACACTTCAACTTCCTATCTCCTTATCCATTTAAATTTATTACTATAATAATTTTCAAGATTATTTTGTTCATAATTATTATTAACTTCAACAATTTAAATCAATTTATCTAATAATATCACTTTTACTTTTAATGAATTAGTTTAATTTGATCATTTGTTCTAAATCATTTGATTTGATTTAATTGATTATTATTCTAATTTCTAATCATATTTTAAATAACCTTGCAAAACACTTATGATTTAATTAATTATTTAAACATGACTACAAACATATGATATTTTTCACACAATCAAATAACACAGTAATCAATGAAGCACACACAAATACTCACACAAAAGTCCAGAACAACCGACACGGAGGGGCACTATAAGGAAAATGGAGATCACCTAGCAAAGGAGGACCGATGGGCCATTGGATGAGCAAATGGTCTACAATATGCATTGGATGCTCTTATCAATTCTCAATCATGATTAGATACCACCGTCTCTCAACAAACTATCTCTGGGTAGATGCGAGCACTAGATTTAGAGGGATCCAACAGTCATAGACCATAGTAGCATTGTATATATTGATGTCATGTACCTAAAACTTTGGAATATATATATCTATATTTATGATCATTTGATGTTTTGATTATTTATGCTTATGTTTTTAATGTTAAATAACATTGTGATTCATCAAATAATCTTTGAAAGACTATTCAATAAATGTCTCCATGATTTAACATGCTTGATGTGATCTAATTAAAAGTAATCTAGTTTCTCCTAGATGCAACATTGTGATTAAGTATGTTATGCTAAATTAAATGCACCTATGATCTAATTCAAGAATATTAAATTCATATAAGGATCTAATCTAATGCAACATACAAGATTATTTTGAATAGTATGGGGCGTAAAGTAAATACTTAACAATTATTTAAAATAATTACTTTAGTATTCAGGACACACAAATGATTGTCTTTCAAGAACAAAGCAATGCAATAGTGCATAGAATATCATCCGCTAACTCTAACACCACTACTATATTAATCACAATATTCACGAAGATTAGAAATAATACCGGTGAAAATCTATGGCATTTATAGGTTCTTTAAGAGGTGTGCCATCCATTTCACTTAATGTATATGCTCAAAACCCATAACTTTTGTTAATTATATAAGGTCCTAACCAATTAGGATGAATTTTCCTTTTCCACTTGGGTCAGCATTGATATTACATTGATTCTTGCATAACACCAAATCACCTTTATTTTATGACCAAGGGATAATATTATAATTATAACATGTACTTTCTCCTAAAGTAAGCTTAAAGGTGCTCAAGAGTGTGAATTTGATGTTCTTCAATCATTTCAAGCTGTGTAATCATTGTTTTTATAAGTATTATCATCAATAAGTCCCTAAAGAGAAATCCTTAACATAGGAATCTCTAACTCCAAGGGAATTATTTCCTTGGTACCATAGATGGGGTTATAAGGTGTAGTCCCCATGGATAATATAACATTCTTGCAATAGGTCCACAATGCATATGTTAACTGCATGTGGAAATTCTTATTATGTTTGCTAGCTATTTTCTTTAATATTTGTTCAAGAGTTTTATTAGTTGATTTAGCTTAACTGTTAGATTGCAGATAGTAGGGTGTTGAGAAACAATGTTGAATGTTAAATGTTTCTAAGAACTTCTTCACGTCATTATTCTTCAATGGTGTTCCATTATTTGAAACTCATGTAGAAGGAAGTCCCAAGTGAGCAATAACATAAGGCATTTTGAAGGATCTTGAGGAGATATTAGAGAAGCTGCACTTTCCATTGCATCCACATGTTGATTTAGGTGGAGTGATTTACTAGTTTAATAATTTAAAGGTTTCCCCTACCTATATGTTAAAGTTCTAGTAGATGTTCAAGGTTATAGTTAGGTAGAAGTTTGGATCCTATTTGTATAAGGCACCTAAACATGGAATATTTATTTCTTATACTTAGGATGGCTATCTTGCTTAAGATAATATCATCAAGTGATTTATTAGTATATTTTTTATGATCTATAATATTATCCTTATTAGAATATTTATCTTTATTGAAAAGGATATGATCATCACCATCATCATCTTGAAGTGATACATGGGAGTGACCTTTGGTATCCCTTTTTTGGTAATTTTCTTGGTTAAGTATAATAGCTTGGGATAGGTGAAACTTAGAATCTTATGTGTATGGATTAAAAAACTTGATTAGATATGACAAGATGTATTAAGATAAAAGTTGGACTTAAAATTTGATCAACCAAATATAAAATACACAAAAACCTTGGTAAAAAGTGAGAGTGTTATGACTATTGATAAAATATTACTTGTTATGGAATTAAGTAAATAGGGGATGGGTTTTCATGGTTCATGGTTGGAATCATGACATGGATATGAAATAAATCTAATATGAGTATGAAAGTTTAAATTTTTTAAACTCTTGTTAATCTATAGAAATGGGTAAAAGGTAAATCTATCTAATAGTGAACTAAAGTTAAGTTGATTTGAGATAAGCTAAAACAAGGTTAAATTAAAATTTAGATTGAGTTAACTTATGGTTCATTTATTATGAGTTGAATTCAATTTATTGGTAAATTAAACAAAAGATGAGAAAAATTTAGGTTCAGTTAATCTAGAGTTAAAATTAAGCATGGGTTCAGTTAAGAATGATCTTTGCTTCAAGATATTAAGGAGGTCAAAAACCAAATGCCCAATAAGACACCATGATGAATATTTAGGGTAAAACATAGAAAATAATTAATTTAAGCATACAAGATCACCATGATCATGAGGAATATCCAACACTATAACATAAGAGAGTAAGTCTTTAAACTATGTGTTGAATTTGGTTATTGGGTATCCCATAGAATTTGATGTAGGAAATAAAATTACTTAAATTGTGATTAGATAAAAGAGATAGCTAGTTTAAACTATCAGGATAATAGTTGGTACATACCAAGGAACTAATACCAACATAAGATAAATCCTAAAATTTTGATCTTGAATAACATAGACATGTAAAAGGTAGACATCATGATGGCTATTGTAGTATAAGAAATCCCAAAATACTATTCCCAAAATAAAATACTTAGGATTTTATTAGAGATCAACATTCCAAGAAAGATACTAATTGGCACCCTACTAAATAAAATGCTAAGATTCTAATCTTGAAAGAAAAGGATTAATATTTCATTGGAAACAATTTTTTTTGGAAAACTACTAACAAGCAACCCATTAAAGAAAACATTGAAATCCTAATCTCAAAAGAAATATTAATATTTTATATTAAGGATCAAAATTTCAAGAAAACTAAGAATTGGATGGTAGAGATAAAGAATATTGATATCCTAACTCTAAAAGATTTGAGTTTTTTTTTATGGGTTTCAATATTAAAAAAATTCTAGAGGGTGATGTTATCATGACATAACTAGTTAAAAAATAAGATAGAATCTTTATAAATGGATATTTCAACAAGGAAGTGACAAAGTATGATAAGGGAATGATAAAAATGATTGATACAAAAAAAATGTGAGAAAGATATAAGCATGGAGAAAATGGAAAAGATATATCCTAAGATATGGTAAAAGAAAACACACAAATAGAAGACAAGAAATTGAACTTACATATAAAGAAAAGTAAAATTCAATAGGAAAGTGCTACCATTTATGAACCAAATGAAGAAACCTTACCTATAAATGGTGATAATGGAGGATGATGAGATAAAAAATAACTCCCTAGCACACATATAGATGAGCATGAATAGTAACAACATAGGTGAGCATGCATGAGGCAAGAGAGATCTCTCAACAATGATTGACATATAAGAGTAGTAGAGGTTGATAGGAAAACCCACACAAAAAAAATAAAAAATAAAAAATAATATAACATGCAAAATATCAAGTGAAAATAAATGGGCTCAAAATATTCATTAATACAGAGTTGAACAGGTGGGTTAGGGTAACATGATATCTTAGGTTTCAATATATTAGAGATTCCTTTACTATCATGTTGAGATGACAAACTCTAAAATTTTGATAGGGTTACATCTTGATCTACAAAATATGAGGGTTTAAGAAATTACTTTAATAGCGTTGTAAGATAAAAAAATGAAAGCATGATAATAAGAAATATATGATAAATAAAACTAAAGAAAATAAAAGAAAAATGAAACAAAATAAAAGACCATAAAGAAAGAAAGAAACAAGGTTAAAATAAAAGAAGAAAAAGAAGGTGATTATTTTTTCAAAGAAAAATGAGAAATGTGTATGTATTACAACAAAATAAAAAATCTAATTTTGAGGATTTATAGGTCCCATGAATCCCTAAAGAATATAACATCCCAAATCCTAATTCATAAAATAGACAAGAGGATCTCAAACCTACCATAGGACGACAAAATTGCAAAGCTCAAATTAGAGAAAATTGAGATCACATTGTTTGCACTAAAAATTAGAAATATAAAAATAAGAAATGAAAAGCACAAACAAAAATTCCTATTTATGAGATTCTAGTGTAAACCTCAATGTTCAGCGTACTATGATGACTTGTTGATAAAAGGATGTGGATGTGACTTAGTAGAATAAAAATATCAAATTTTGATAATGCAATTAGATAGTGTAATCTTGTATAAAATACGTGATTCCTTAAAATGAGGAATGAAATGAGGTATGCTTAAATTTTCAAAAGATCAAATGAATGGTGTGGGTATGATCAAAGATTAAAATTTAATTAAACTAATTGTGGAGTCAATTTGAAGAGTTGGATCTAAGATGGTTTAGTTGATTATGAAAAACTGTCATTTCAAGTTCCTAGCAGGATAATAATGAATTTAATTAATTGATTAAATCGTCAATAAGAATAAATAGTTGCTAATTAGAAGAATTATTTAACTTGTGACGATTATTTTATTTATTGAAAATGGATAATTAACTAACACTAATAAGATAATAAAATTTTATTTTAATTAATTAATTAATTACAAATATATTAATAAATGGTAATGGTGATAAGAAATGATAAATGTGATAAATAATATGATAATAAATAAAGGTATACAGATAATTAATGACATAATGATAGTTAATAGTATGAAATTAATTATTAATTAATGATCAACAATTGGAGGAATTATTTTATTATCTACATTTTCCCCTCATTAAGACAATGTTTGGAGCAACATTGTTTCAAAGAAAATAAAATTAATTGTGAAGAAAATTATAATATGCCTCAATCAGATGAAAAATGTAATGACAATTTAGAAAGTAGGATGATTAAGATTCCCCCTTGAGAGGTTATTTGTGTGAAAAGTGTACAAAGAGCTCTTGAAAGAATAAATGTGAGGAAATTTTTGATGAAATATGGGAGATGATCGAAGAAAAAGATGGTGATGAATGGAGAAAAATAACATATGGATTTATGGATGAAAGGATTATGATGGATGTATTATGATTATGTGATATACTAAGTTTGAGTTTAAAAATATTTATTTGATGTACCAATGAATATTAAGTACCAATTGATATAAGATCAAGGTGATGATCTGTCTAATGCATGGAGATAATCTCAAGAAATCAATAAATAAAATGATTCCCTAGTCCTCATAAGGTGTAAGGCACTCTCATTGGATCCATGATGAGATAACCAATTACAAGTCATAATGAGTTCTTTACACATTGCAAGGTACTTCACCTTTGTGGGTTCAATGAAAGAACAACCTTCAAACAGGTTACAAAAAGATAACATAAATGTTCCCAATGTATACCATTCAAAGTGGACCATGATATAAAATTATCATGGTGTCCCTAGGTAGGCATAGTTTGAGTCAAAATATTAAATAGATAAACCAAATAAATAGAGAAGTAATTATAAATTAACACAAAGTAATGTTTTTGATAAAGGGTAAAATGGGTTTTACAGGGACCCAAAACCACCAAGTTTACAACAAAAGAGAAAGGACTAAAAAGTCCAACAGAAAAAACAAGCTGCACAAAAGAAAAAAATTGGTAAACGCAGCAGCCACCCGCAAAAAACCAAGAGGGTCAGACAAAAAAACCAATCAAAAAGCCAAAAAAAAGACCAGCCGCACCTAACCCAGAGTCTTCAGAATAGACTCGGTTTTAGCCTCCAAGTTCTATATGTCCTAAACAACCTTCTTGAAGGTTTGAATCATCTACGGCATAGGAGGAGTCTTCCTCTTCAAATTAGCCCTGGTTCTCTTAGAAATACCGACTCCTCATCCTGGGTTTTATCATTGATCTCTTCCAGATCAACCACCAAAGACCCTTGTTGAGCTTTGTCCAATTTTTCAATCATGGCATTGATGATGATGGCATCGTGTCTTTCCATCCTATTTTACTGCTCGGCTATAATTTTAACAGTATTTTTCATTTTATCCAACTCAAATTCAACCCTTTTGTCCATGCCTGCTTGATTCAGGGTTTCTTTACTAGCACCATGATCTTTTCGGTCCACCTCTTTCTTGCCAAGCACCGTAACCTTGGCACCCATTTCTTCTAGTTTACTTTGAAGGGCCCAATTTTTTATTTTTAACTCATTGATTTCATGGAAGAGCCATTTTGAAATTCTGAAATGATTAGTAACATTAATCTTGGCTAGACCCAAGACATCCATAGAAGGTTCCCTATCTAGGTTGAAGCAAGTTTTAGTAGGGTTGGGGGTAACAGGGGAACCAATTCTGGCATCTCTATCCAATGACGGTGCAATATAGGATGGAGTATTGCTAGCACCTGAATCCTTAGAATTAGGAGAGTCTTCAGAGTACAACACAAGGCTTTTTCTCAGTAGATTCTTACCAACACTTCTAGTTTTAAGGGTAGAACTTCCCGGCTTAGGTGCGGAAGAAGCTTTCACATAATGGGGTTTTAGGCTTTTCTTTTCAATTTGGACAGAGGAAGGGCTCAGGACCATCCTAACTGGGCTCAAATTGGGAAAATTCCCTGAGCAGCTAGGTTCAGTATCATCCTCCTCAGAATCAGAAGGGGCATCCAAATTAGTAGGGGCCAAAATATTTTGGTAATGTTCCACAATTAACCTAATCAAACCAGTATGCAAAATAGGGTATCTTTTTGGTTTTTTCTTGTGATCATCCAGACTTTTTCTCAAAGAATAGAGAAGATAGTAAGGAAAAGAAACCCTAACCTTGTAGTGGAAATTTTTGAGCAGAGCAAAGTGGTACCCGTAGACCTTGGTGAAGTGACCATCCACAGTAATGTACTCCATGATAACATGAAGAACTTTCCTCCAAAGAGATTTTATGGTATTGACTTCGAAGTAGCTATTAGAAATTTTCACCAGTTTCATTCTTTCCTTCTCTTTCTTTGGAAATCTGATGACAGCTTCATCAGAGAAAACCTTGTCCTTGAAAAATTTATGTCCTTCAATGGACATACCAGTCACTTCAGCAATCAGGTTTTCATCGAGCTCAACTTTCCTACCAAAAAGGGTAAGATCCCCATTATTCCAATTCTTCACAAAATTCCAAGTAGCCTCCTAATTTGACCCATAGAATTTTTCTAAAAAAGGGAGTAAGCCCCCACTTTTGACTTTGTTCCATGCTCTATAATTTCTAGTATGCATCTCAAAGCTGTCTGGCTCAACTCTTTTCCTGTCTCCACCCATTTTGACAAGCACAGTGGGGCAGACAGTGATGAAATATTTATAAGAAATGGTCCCGCCAAATCTAAGAGCCTGCAAAGCATGCCTGGAAACCTTATAGATTAAGAAATTAAGCTTGGTCCCATACAATCTAATGATTGTGATGTTATTACCCCATCCTATCATCATTAATGAGGTGACATGCTTCTTGCCCATGTGAAGCATCATATTTCAATAAGGCTCGGACATTAACACTTAATTCACTAGTATTTAGCTAAGTGCATTGTCCTTTGCTCCTAACCCCTTCATTCACAAAAAAATCCACCACAACATTAGCTTCTCTATAGGTGTGTGAAATCTTTATATTATCAAATTTGGCTAAAGTCGAGATAGCATTATCAATCCATGACTTAATATTCCACGAGGGAGGGACCTACCTAAAAGATAATCAATAATATTTTTGGAATCCCCTTCAAGCCAAAGTTTTTTAAAATTTAGACTATGGGCTAATTTTATAATATGAAAAGCTCTAGCAGCCTCAATCAAGTGATTGGTTTGAGATCCAAGGGGAGTGGCAGTCACACCAAGAAAGTTGCCAAAGGAATCCCTTATGACTCCACCGCAACCTGTTGCCCTAGGATTACCTTTAGCCGCTCCATCAAAGTTGGCTTTGACCCATCCATTAAGTGGAAAAGACCAGTAAACACCCTCTCTCTTCTTCTTAACATGTTTAGGGGAACAGGGCAAATCAAGACTTATGTTCCATTCTTTAGCAACCTTAAGATCATAGGACGAATGAACCACTTTCTCAAAGTTGCTTTCCTTCTGGGAAATAGCAATGGCATTTTCTTTCAGAAATCTGATTATCTTATCAAACACAATATCCACCGGAGCTTCTTTACCTCTGTAAATTTTGTTGTTTCATTATTTCCAAAGACCCCAAGTAACATGAGGGAAAGAGAAATCCCACAAGTACCGAAGTATAGGATTATGAGTTGGGGCTTTCCATTGAGAGAAGAAATCTTCAATAGACAAGAGGAAAACCCAAGATAGTTGCCAGTAATAGATAATTTTTTCCCAAATTGAGGCAGCAAAAGGATAGTGAAGAAACATATGACGCACTGAATCAGCCTCCATCTTGCAAAGAAAACATCTGTTAAGAATTTTAAAGCCGCGCTTGCAGAGGTTATCAACCGTGAGCACCTTATTTTGGAGAAGGATCCAGAAAAATATATTGATTTTAGTGACCAGATGTTTGAACCAAGCCTTTGACCAGAAGGGGGGAGAAGCCTAGAAAAAGCAGATGAAACAAAATAATTGCCCGAGGGTTCATCACTCCAAACAAGACAATCTTTCGTCTGATCAGGGCTAAGTTTGATAGCCAATAAAGAAGAATGAATAGGAGCAAGAGCCTAACTGACAAGGCACAGATGCACCCATTTTCCATCCACACGATAGTCTTTCACATATGAGCCAAAAAGAGCTTTGCAATTCTCAACCCACCTGCTAAAAAATTCAATTTTTATAAGGGGCTCATTAAACAACCATTTTTCCTCCCAGAATCTAGTTTGGTTTCCACTTCTAACCTACCAACCCACTCCAGATTCAACAACTTTTCTTATGTTAATCAAATTATTCTAGCAGGTTGAGCCTCTAGGAAGAAGATGGGATTCCTTCATAATTACAAGGGATCTATTACTCTCCAAATATTTGCTCGCTAGGATATCAATCCATTCCCCTGAGGATGAAAATATTCTCCAAATTTGTTTAGCTAGAAAAATCTTATTAGCCATTCTAATTTTTCTAAGACCTAAACCCCCGAATTTTTTCGGTCTACACACCAGATCCCATCCTATTAGAGGTAGTCTTTTTTTTTCTTCAACACCCAACCAAAGAAATCTCTTTTGAATATTTTCAATAGAATCCGCAAACTTAGACGGGATTTTGAAGAGGCTTAGAGCATAAATCATAAAATTCTGAAGAGAAGCTTTGAGGAGTTGAAGTTTACCTGCTTGTCTTAATAGAGCTCCTTTCTAGCCAACAAGCTTCTTACTGAATCTCTCAACCAACAAAATCCAAAAGGATTCCGGGGATTTAAGGCTTAAGGGTAAGCCTAGATAGGTGGCAAGAAAGGACTCCACCCTGCAACCAAGGATTATAGCAATTTTATTGTGTCTGTGAACAGGAGTGTTGAAGAAGAAAAGAGAGATTTTTTGTTTATTAATCATTTGTCCTGACACCCTCCCATACTCATCTAGCAGAGATTTCAAAGTTTTTCCCTCCGAGACAGAAGATTTTCCCAAGAGCATGGTATCATCAAAAAATTGTTGATGAGAACAAATCAAATTGCTTGAGGACGGTTTGAGACCAAGAAGGGATCTATTTTTTATCAACCTTTTCAAAATTCTTCCAAGACTTTCAGCAATAATAGTAAATAAAATAGGAGAAATAGAATCTTCTTCTCTTAGACCTATGGAACTTTGGAAGAAAGTCGTAGGAGATCCATTAACCATAACAAATATAGAAACAATAGACACAAGTTGTTCCACCATTTGAAGAACCCTGTTGCAAAACCCAAACGCCTTTAAGATTTTAATAAAAAAATTCTAGTCAACTTTGTCATAGGCTTTAGAGATATCAATCTTTAACAAAAAGCCTTCAGTCTTAGATTTAACCAAGGAATGGATAGTACCATGCATAGTGACAATAGAATCAAGGATCTGTTGACTAGGGACAAATCCATTCTATTGAGTTGAAATCAGAGTGGGAAATAGAAATAAGAGTCTAGAAGTCAAAACCTTCGAGATGATTTTATAGATCGAGTTGCAGAGGCTTATGGGTCTGAAAGCCTCAAATTTCACTGCTCTAGGCTTCTTAGGGATTAGAACCAAAAAATTAGCATTCAGCTCTTTTAGGAGACTTCTGGATCCAAAAAATTATTAAACAACATTCACCACATCTTCTCCAACAATCTTCCAAAACTGTTGAAAGAAAAACATAGGGAATCCATTTGGACCCGGAGCTTTGCTCCCTTCAAAGGAAAAAAAATCCTTCTTAACTTCCTCATTGGTAGGAATAGCAGACAACATAGAGTTATTTCCCTGATTGATCACATTAGGCATAGCCTCTATTAAATGATCCTGATCATTTTGGCTATTTTCATCATTCTCAGAAAGAAGATTTTTAAAGAATAAAAAAACATGCTTTTTGATATACTCCTCCTCCTCATGGTTGGTGCCATCCACTTCAATTTGAGAAATTATATTGACTGCCCTATGTTTTGAGGTTGACAAATGAAAGTACCTAGTATTTTTGTCACCTACAGATAACCATAAATCTCTAGATCTTTGTCTCCAGAATTCCTCCTCTTTTCCAATGATATCATGCATCTTAATAAAGAGCTCATTCTCTTTTTCCTTAATATCATTCAAATACCCTTCCTTCTAGATTTTGTTTTGAATCTCCCCCAGCTCCATTTGAAGATTAGATTTAAGCCTGAAAATGTTCCCAAAGGACTCTTTTTTCCATTTTTTAATGTTGAATTTAACTTCCCTTAATTTTTTAGCCACTCTAAACATAGTTGTGCCAGAGATACTTATATTCCACCATTTCCTAATTTCTTCTTTAAAAGAAGGATGAGAAAGCTACATTTTTTCAACTCTAAACGAGATATTTTTCTTCTTCTTTAAAGGCTCCACAACAAGACTAATAGGGAAGTGGTCAAAACCAATCCTAGTGAGGGCTTTAAGAGAATAGTAATAGTTAAAGAACCAATGATTAGATATTAAAGATCTATCTATTCTAACCTGGATAAGATCCATACCCTTTTTGTGATTCAACCAGGTATAGGAAGCTTCATCTAAATCTAGATCAATCAGTAAATGGTTGTTGATGAAGCTCTGAAGATCCTCTTTACTCTCCACATTGAACTGGGAACCTTTGAATTTTTCTTCATTCAGTAAGGGAGTATTAAATTATCCCATGACAACCCAAGACTCTCTATCAAAAATTCTCCTAAAGGCAGCCAACTCCATCCAGAAGGATTTTCTGAGACCTTTTCCATTGGGGGCATAGATATTTGATTGGATCCAGCTGAAATTATCTCTAATGTGGGTGAATCTAGTGGAAATATGGTTCGTACCTTCCAAAATCATACCCCCTTTGATTATATGACTATTCCAGAAGGTAACAATACCTCCTGAAGCACCATTTGAGTTGTTTCCATGTGTATTACAATGCTGAAAAAGTTTTATATTTTCCACTTTTTCCTTTGACATTTTAGTTTCTTGAATAAGGAGAATATCAGGCTTGTGATCTCTAACAAAATTGCATAGAACATCCTGCTTGTGGGGATTATTAAGTCCCCTGATATTCCAAGACATGCTCTTCATGAGTTACCAGGGGAGTTGAGGCACTCCGCGATGGTTTTTTGAAAACCATCCGCAATATCCTGAAAACTATTATGCTCTCTTGTCCATTTAGTAGACTTTTTCCCTCGAGAGTTCTTTATTGCTCCACAGTCAACCTTTGCTTTAGATCTGGTTGAAATGCCACTAGGAGTCTTCCATTGTTTTTTTTTCTTCTTTTTCTTAGATAAAACATCTTCTTTTTCAGTCTCTTATTGACTATCTGTCTCTTTACTTGACTCCCATTCCTTATCTGTAAGGAGTTGTTGCTCCCAGGGTAATGTCTCCATGATGCCATTTAGATGAAAAGTTGAATAGTTGCTAGAAAGTTCAGAGGAATGGTCCTGATTATCGAAGGAGTCCTTAACTAGTTTCAAGGAATTAGGATCTGTAAAGTGAACTACACCTGAATGAAGAAGACCTTCATAGGAAGGGAGAAGAAGAGGGATGTTCAGCTCCAAGGACAACCCCTGGATATGAATATCATCCAAGCCAAGGTTCCCATCTATTTTCTCAATTGGGCTTAGCTCTTGGGATAAGGGGCTAGCTTCTTGAATCTTCTTTTCTTCACCAACTATCTAATCCACACTAGCTTCTTTTTCCTTAGTTGTTAAGGTATTCTCAACATCCTTACTCTAGAGTTCCTATGGAACCTCACCATTATTTCCCATTTCACCAACAACCTTATGTGAAGTGATTTGTACATTATACTCTTTATTCTCAAGGCTTTCACCTTCTGATTTATTTCACCATACCAATTTCAAAGATCCAACTAGCTTCTCTTTCTATTTTGTAGTGTTTAACGGACATTTCTTAGCCCAATGCCCATATTTTTTACATTTGAAACAAGCAAAAGAGATAGTTTCAAACTCTATGTCTTGTGACCAGGATCCCGGCTTCGACTAAATCTCGATTGATGAAGGAAGGTCAACATTCTGAGAGACCCCTATGCATATTCTTGCAAATACCAACCTCTTTCTAGTAGTTGCCATAGAATCAATAGAAAGGATCTCTCCAAAGGAGCTCGCAATACCATAAAAGACATCCTCGTTTCAATATTCCAGGGGAAGGCTCGGGAGTCTGACCCATACTGGGACATTCTCAAATATTGATTCTGAGAGGTCCAAATTAGAAGATCATTTCTTTAGAGCCAAGGATGATTTCCCTATAACCCATGGACCACCACTTCTAACCGCCAAGATATCCTCTCTGCAAGTGAACTCAAACACGAAAAAGCCCTTTGGGAGAGCTGCTATTGAGACTTTTCCATTAGTTCTCCATTTTTTTTTGACAAACTCCCTGACCACTTCAATTTTTGGTCTAGGGCCCATGAATTTCCCCACCAGGGTTCTTACCATTAAAACAATATTATGATCAATTAACAAATCTAGCACAGAAATTGCAAACTTACCTTTATCAAGGTTAGAGATATTTTGCACCAGAGGGAAAGAAGACTTTCCATTTGGTTTTGCCCCAAACAAAGAGGTCCAAGGTTTGTGATTGCCTCCAATGTCTCCAGTGGTCCCCATCACACCTTTTCCTTTTTCATTTTTTTGACCGGTTGGGGAGCCCATTGGATTAGCCGCCAGAATATCCTTTCCTCCTGGATCCACAAAGAATTTGTTTCCAAAATCTGCATCATCCAGATCAGCCTCTCCTTGCTTCTTACTTGATCCCAGCGCCTATTCCACTTGTGATTTCTCATATCTTGCCCCACCTCCATTTCCAACGCTTAATTTTTCAAAATCCTTCTTTTCCCGCCTATGCCCACGCTCGTAATGTTACATCTTCCTAAGGTTATCAAGGTTCAAAGAATAAAATAAATGGATTTGGATCATGTTTAGTTTAGTGAATGATACATATCATTTAAAGAAAGGGGATATATGAAAGAGAAGTTTGATGATGGAAAATGATGTGACAAATATATGTTATCAAGGTTGATTTAGATATGTTATTAGATTTCATGTTTCAATTTTGTTGTTTGAAGGTTGGAAAGTTCATTTTGATGTTGGATGTTTGTGTTAGCAATTATTAATGGAGTTATGGAAAATGCATTAAACTTTTTTTCTATAGAAGGCATTCTAGTCACTAAGTGAGCCAAAAGGCATAAACCAAGATTTATTCCAATGTAGGAAGTAGTCACCAACCCCCTTTATATAATAAGGAACATAATGCATTGGATTGAAGTATGAACTAATTAAGTGGAAGAAGACATGGAAAATATGAAAACCTTGAGATGACAAATCCTAGTTTATTACACATGAGACATACAAATAGGTTTTTAACATGGTATTTGTTTAAGATGAAATGAAGGGTAGTTTTCACCTAGAGAATAGCTTTTAAACCTTACATATTAATTTTTTTCCAATTCTTTTCAAATTTTTGGCTATCAAATATGACACCTATTTGTAATTTTTGATCATGGTGATTACTTCAAGGTCTCATAGAAATAATTTTCACCAAAGGGTGATTTTTATCTTTAGTATTTTTTTTAATTTGGATATTATTCATATTAAGAAAGGAAACACATGAGGTGTACAATGTTGATATGTTCATCTAGATCTTAATCCTCATGGATAACTAGTTGATATGATATTAAAGCATACTTGGTAATGATGAAATATGGTCCAAACCAATCAGGCTTGAATTTACTATTCATGTCTCTAGACTTAATATTTCTCTAATTTTCATTAAGATCGCCAATCTCAAACTCTAAAGTTGTAATCTTCTTGTTGTAACTATGAAAAAGGTGGCTTTTCCATGATAGAAGGTGATTGAAGGAATTTAGACATTGCTCATCTAGAAGTTCTAATTCATGTAGGCATGTTCTCAATATTTTTGTTTCTAAGATAATAACACTAGTGTTTGAACCACATATATACCATTATGTACCTCTTTTAATGTGAGCGAAGACACTTTCAAATTAATTAATCTAAGTAAGGAATAACTGAATTTTATTTAATATAATGTTTCACCAAGGATGGTAATATTAGAAAAATTATGCATAAACTATTTTTGGATTTTATAAGATAGGTTGGGTGATACTTTTATTATGGGGGGTTTTTTATATTTCATGATACCAATGATTGTTGGAACCAACAAGTTCACATACGATCTATAATTCTTGGACGTACCATATGTAGGGACCAAAAGGTTCATGACTAAGAATTCATAGCGCTAAGTATTTTGTGGCATACATAAAAGTGATCCAAGTGTAGTCATGACATTGCTTCTATGCTATTAATTCTAGGATTTTTTATTTTTTTTAAATACTAGTTATAATATAAATGATACTTGGTTCAATGTTCATATCCAAGTTGACCTCGTATGGTTCTTCTGAAAATATTGTTGAGTGAACATGCCACTATGAATATTGTGAGGAAATGATGAATTCCTCACCTATTGATTCCTCATAAAAATTTGCATCAATAGAAACATAATTTTTTAATTCTTTTTCTTTTTTATCCACTAGCATTTTAGAGAGGTTCTCACTAGGGGATTTAGATCTTTTTACCATTCTTTCATCCTTGAAATAAGTTGAATTGCATCTAGTTTTATGTCAAAACCTTATCTATGCTCATTAGTTGTAATATTATTAGAGTTCCATGATTGAAATATATCTTCACCATTTTTTAATAAGTCTTAAGACATGGGATCTTGTTGGTCCAAAGCAATAAGTTTTGAGTGGAGGAGTGGAAGGTCAATAAAGGGTATATTAGTGAATATAATGACACACATTTATACCATTAAAGAAGACAAAAAAAATCATTGGAATTTTCAATATAAAGGTTGTCATTATCATAGAAATTTTATGTTCATGATATAATCCTATGCCAAATATATAGTTATTAACTTTGATAGTGAGTAGCTCAAGAGGACCTTGTTCATGTAGTCATTCATGATTGTGTGTATGATCATAAGTTGTTCAAGTGAATCTTATTCTAGAGATTATTCTCTTATTGTGTAAAAAATCATCTACATTTTTAGTGGGTTCAAAGTTGTGTTCATCATGGGTACTAAATTTTAGAATTACATTCTCCTTAAAATATAGGAAACAATTGATGTCTAGAGTTACAAGAAAGATAGTTAAAGGGCTATGAAACATATTATAATTTTTTAGTATAAATGTACTTGGTATTTTATAATACTTTCCATGATAAAATATAGGAAAATCTTATGCTAGATGACGAGGGTATAAATTTAGCATTATAGGTTTGGAGAAGAAATCAACAAATACGAGTATAGGAATCCTTTAACTATGGAACCTACTTCAAACTCTATTTATAAGATCCCTATATATAATAATACATGCATATTTTGTAAGGTTCATGGTACCTTTTGTTAGAGACTTCAATGCATTGGTGGTTCAACTATTGTGTTTACTCTATTGGATTCCATCCTCTCAACAGTTCTTGATAATTTTCTTGCAATAGAATCATCAACATCAAAGAATCATGTAATAGTAGTGACCAATGAAGAGGTAGGTCTCTCATCAATGATTACTACAAAGCACATGGATTAACTTCTACATAATATTTAGGGGAATGTTAAAATACATGGCTATGATTTACATAATGTAGAATAATATAGCTAGTTGATAAAGTATTCTACATTTATGGTGTTTTAGGCAAGAATTATACAAATCAATTCATTGAAATGATGTAGAAATAAAACTCATCTTAGCAAATAATTAGCTAATTGTGCAATCTCTAGGAATAGTCTAGGAAACATTGTATGAAATAAGTGCACTATTGGTCAATATCAAATGATGTAGTAATGAGTGGGCCTAGGATTTGAGATATAAAAATCAATTCAATTTTATAAAGGAGTTCATAATTATGAGCTACACGATAAACTAATAATAAACCAACAATTTTAAATTATTTTTCACTAAAAAATGAATAAAGTTGAAACTGATGAAGCATCCACCATCTAATGGAAAAAGCATATTTAAAGTTTTGATTTTTCTATAATTTAATCTTCTTCTCTAAAATATATTCTTCTATATATGTGTAATTGTTTACTAGAAGAAAAAGGGAATTTATCTATTGGAAAAGCTCCTCTATTTAGGCAACATTTTGTACTAGTTTATGCTCATCAACAACAACTAATGATTACGCAATTTGTGTTTTAGACTTTTATATTAATTTATTTTATAAATAAAAAAAATGTTCTTATTTGATTGTCCTTCATTTCATTTTTTATAGTACATAAATATGTTCACTTCTTATTTTCCATATGTCATCTTAATTTGTTAATTGAATCTCAATTAGCTGTAAATTAATGACAATGCACTTTTTTCCTTTCACTATGGCATTTGAATTTGTTTGTGTCACAACTACATATTCTATATAAATCAGTCATTTCTAGATAATGAGTTTCAAATTGACATTTTACATTTCGATAATTTTACATTTAATTTATCTCTTCTTTATAAATACCTAAAAATTATTTATCTTGCAAGTGATGTCCCATGTGAGATTTACAATATTGATGTAAGTTTTACATACATATATGCCAATCTTAAAATTAACATCAAAGAAGACAAACTAAAGTAGATTAGCCTTCATTCAAATATTGATAGATTAATCCCTTGTCAATGAACACTAGTAAACTAAATCAAGGCAACAAATAATGAAGTTATATACATAGAGTAGATGTCAGATTTATGAACCACGATATTGAAGAGGACAAAACAAGCACTATTAATAGCTATAATAAAGTTATAGCTCAGATCTATGGTCAACACCTAAAAGTCAAATTTCTCTTCCAGCGGCTTCAGTCATATTATTGAGCTGATATAGGCTTTTCTTGGACTATTGCAAAGTCTTGTACTTGTATGTATGTTTAATTTGTATGTATAAAATTCAATAACTAATGAGGAGAACAGTTGCTGCAGCAGTAATAATGTTTATTTCTTCTATTATTTTTATTTCTTTTATATATTGTCAATGTATTTGTTGTTCTACTCCATTTCTCTGATATGTTTAATTTGAAATACTCTCCTTTTTTCATCTATGCTCTTCACTTTAAACCCAACAGATACCATCCTAAATGTACTAAGTACAATATAAAAAAAAATTGTGTATATCAATCCTTACAAATAACAAAGCAGCCAATTATATGTAAATAATTAAAACCTTGGTTAAGAGTATTCGGCTAATTGATGTGTACCTCTTGATTGGTAGAGATGGCCACGGTCTGTTCGTAAGTGCTCTTGTGCCACCAGTCGTTTAAAACGATCCTCAGCTAGCAATCGTAGGTGAAGGGCTCTTTGCACGCCGCGTCCACTATCAGCGACCCATAAAACTCCACCGACCGCTGCAGGCCATAATGAGTACCGATCTGCAATGAATATGTCAATAGAGTTATTTCTGCAGAAGATTAACCTGGTCCCCATCAGTTTGAACAGAACGGAAATAACAAACAGCACACAAACTACAACCTATGGATAACAATCCATTACATTTAAGTAGGTGTGTTAGACGCATTTTCTGTCCTACAAATGTGCGTAAAATGTAAGCTGAGGCCAAATGAAAAGAGAAACCGATCATTTACCTGGCGAATGCCCTGCCAGTGAATAGCAATGTTTTCATCGGGTATCAAGTTTTCTAACTGGACAACAACGGTGTCCCCTTCTCTGGCTCTGATGGTCGGCCCCGGGTATTGTCCATTTACGGACATGATGTTCACCTGCACACAATCGGGAGCCCATGTCTGGTAGTTTACTTTCAATATGTGAAAATTCACGTTCGCTTCAGCAGGAAAAGATAACAATGGCGACAAAAACAACAGCACAAAGAAAGCGTTTAGCTTGTAAACTACACAGGTTCTACCGGCCATTGCAACCGTCTTGATGGTTACTTGCAGCAAAAAAGTAAAATCCAAACCTTCTTATCTCTGATAAACGCCATAACATAGGCAGTTGTGCAGATTCCAAAGGTGCAATGCACCGAAAGCAGTAAATCTCTCCTCTCTCTTTACGTTTGGTATCCGTTGGAGATAATGTTTAATTGAAAAAGGAATATAAAAAAGCTTCCAAGAAAAATGCATTAGACATTTGTGTGGAACATTTCAGCATATATGGAGACATTCATTTCTTTTTCGAATTTTTTACATTAATTATTTTATGATCTTTTAAGATTTGTATGAACTGTATAAATATATGTATTTCATTGTGTATCAATAAGAAAGCAGCAAGCTGTTATGTAATTTGGCATTTGATAATATACAATATATTCAAATATTTTTATTTGCTGCATTCTTCTATCTTTCTATTGCAAATAATTTACTTACTCAACGTGACATTAAAGCATTAATTAAATCTTGGGCAGTGATATGTGGGTTTTGTAGTGTGGGCTAGGAATTCTGAAGATTGTAATACAGTTGTGAGCAACACTAACAATTTTTTGTTGCAAAGCAAGTGAGTAATTTTGTAGAAAAGAAATGATTATCAGTATAAAAAATTGGTTAGAGATTTCTAAATTGTCTAAAATTCATTTGAATCTAAAGGTTATTTTTTAATTTCATTCTAATCTCAAAAAGAAGGAATTTAACACAATGGAGTTCATTGGTATTCCACTAATTGTAATTAAATGAAATGAAAAGAAATATTATGAAATTATCACAAACCTATCAATCCCTAACCTGAAAGACAAAGGGTGAAGAAGGAAAAGAAACACTAGTACAAATTTAGGTTGTAAAGATTCTATAGAAAAAATTAACCCTAACACCCCTCCTAACAAGGAAGGGACACAAATTGAACAAAATAATTTGAGGAATCTAAAAGATGTAGCAACAAGAAGCCTTTGAAACTTTAACAAAGAAAGAAGACATAGAGGAAATTAATTGTTCTGATTTCTGGATTTGATTGTGTAATGTTTTTTGCATCAGCATTTCGGATCACACTCTGTGATCCATCATTAGGATGAAGAAGAGGGAAAAGTATAAAATGAATAGCTGCAGATCTAACAGCAATGTACAAAAAAGGAGAGAAAATGGCACAAGAAACCAAGACAAATAAGATAATAAATGGAGGAAGGAATCGATAAAAAGAAACCAACAAAAGCTGATAAACTAAAATAAAAATCAATAAAAAGAAAGAAATAAGTGAAAATTAAAAAGCAAGAAATAGAAGAATATAATAAGCATAATTTAAAATAATAAAATTATAAAAAGGACATGCATAAGATAAAGATTTATTAAGATAAAAATAAAGCCAATAAGAGGGAAAAAATATAAGAAAACCTACTAAACAAAAGAAAATAAAGAATCAACTTAAATATAAAAGATTATATAAAAAGAGAAAGATGAAAAGATAAATAAATAAAACATATAATTATAAGATAAAAATAAGAAACAAATAAAAATATAAAAGATATATGTAATAAATAGAATAAGATAAATAGAAGGACTAAACTAATAAGAAGCAAAAAAAAAAAAAAAAAAGGGGGGAATAAAAAAGAAAGGAAAGAAACTCAAAAGGAGAAGGGAAATAGCAAAATAAAACAAAAAATAGGATGAAAAAATATACCAAAACCCAAAAGAAAAAAACAATATAGTAAAATAAATTGAAAATGAAATGATCAAAATTGGAATACACATAAATATAAAATAAAATGAAGACAATTAGAACCAACACAATAAACATAAAAACTCAAAATAAAAGGGAAAAAACCAATACAAGAGAAAACAATGAAAAGATAAAAACAAGGACCCAAATAACAAGAAAGCAACTTAAAATAGAATACAAAAAAAAAAGGAACTCAAATAATAATATAAAGAAATAAACTACTCAAAAAGGGAAAAAAAGAGAAGATAAATGGAATACTTAAGTAAAAAAACCATGTAGAAATTTCTAAGATGTTGAATCAAAATATGAATTTGAAATGTTCTAAAGTGGGTGACAAAAGTCGTATGAGAACCTACAAATCACAAAGATAATTAGCAAGCACAATGAACACATCAAGCACATTGAACACACGAAAAATTGTACGCATTCAACCTGAAATATTAGATAGTTAGGTGTTTACATATAAAAAACAATATCCAAGCATGAGGCATTGAAGTGCATCGACACCTCTCCAGTCTATAAACTAGCTAGGTAGCTCATGAGGAAAATATCCAAGAATGCCAATGAGTCATATTGTCTACACAATGAATGCCTAAGTAGGCTTAGGTTAGCCTATGCATATGAAAGCATTATTTTATACATTGACACCCCCCCTTAAGCATAACTTAGGTGAGCATGGATAAAATGGGTCCCAGCTACTAGCCTGGTGAGGTACCGATGTACAATGCAATCTCTCTAAAAATCAAAGTATGATAGAAAACCTAGTGGGAAAAAAAGTCCTCCAAAAAGAGAGAAGATGTGGAGAAGACTAGAAAGCCCCCCCCGTCCCCCCAAGGATGAGGATGATGCCAAGAAAAGCTCGTAGATGAATGAACTTGCTCTCAGTGAAGGGTTTGCTGAAGATGTCATCAACTTGCTCTGAAGACTAGAAAAAGACTAAGTCAATGATTTGACCATGAATCAACTCTTGAATGTAATGCATATGAATCTCTATGTGTTTGGTTTTTTGTTGCTAAACCAGATCCCTACATATCTAAATAGTACTTTGGTTGTCACAATAGATGACTATAGGCTACCTGAAAGGAGTACCAAACTTAGAAAGAATTCCTTGATGCCATATAGCCTTAGTAGCTAAGTTAACAACCCTCCTAAACTCGGCCTCTATGGATTCAATATAGCAATAGCATTCTTCTTCTTGCTAGACAAATTGATAGGACCTAAACCAAGGGAAAAGATGTAACCTGAAGTGGACTTATGATGCTTAGTGTCACCAACCCAATCTAAATCTGTATAACCAACCAAGTCATGTGATGAACCAACTCTGTAGTGAATCCCGAACCTAAGAGTACCATGAAGATAATGAAGGATCCTCTTAGTTACTTTCCAATGTAGCTCATGAGGTTTCTGCATGAATCTAGAAACCATGCCTACTATATAGGCAATGTTTGGCTTGGTATGAGTCAAGTATATGAGACTACCAACAAGTTGTTGATACAATGTAGCATCAACCAATGGTGTAGTACAAGAAGTCTCAAGCTTAACTCCAAAAAGAAAAAGAGTCAGAGATGGTTTGTGAGTAGTCATATGAAACTGTGCAAGTAGATCAAGAGTATACTTGGGTTGTGCAAGAGTAATCCCTAGAGCTGACTATGAAATCTCAATTCCAAGGATGTAGTGCAATAAACCCAAGTTTGTCATGTCAAATCTATCCTGAAGTGATTTCTTCACTGCTACAATGGCAGATGAAGAACTCCTAGTAATGAAAAGATCATCAACATATAGAACTAGTGAATAATGGGAAAATGAGTGCTTTATAACCTAGGTCATAGAACACCATTCTTTTCCAATTATCACTTAAATAAAGTCCTAGGAATTCCAATTCGATTGACTATCAACCTCAAAGGTGAGTCTCAGGAAGGAATACCTAGGAGGGGCTTCTTTAAGCTTTTAGGGGTTCACCACCAAGCAAATGCTTGGAAAAAGAAAAATAAGTATTCAACCTATAGGACCTAGTAATGCAAGCTAAATGAAGGATGCAACTGATGAAATAATATAACAACAAGTTAGGATATGTGTACCCAGAAAGTCTAGAAATGTGACAAGGATTCTAGAAATGCAAAAAAGTTGTCAAAATATGCTATGAAGGACTAAGAAATCCTTATTGTTGTCTTAGTCACACTACTATTTTTTAGAGCAGATCCAAAATCTTCAAATGTCAAAACCAGATTTGGAATAAATTATGAAAAATAACTTTAGGAGGACTAAGACACCCTAGGTGGTGAATTAGTCCTGTCTAGAATTTTTGAAATCTCCAAATGTGGTCTTGAGGCTCAAGGTCTGCACTTTGTTCTTCTCGGATCCCATGTTCTGAAACTTTTGGATTTGGCCTATAGGTGAGTTTCCGTGAAGATGCCAACTTTACAACTTTTCACTTCAAATTATCTTCAAGTCTTCAACCTAAATTTGTAATCACAAGCATACAAGAGAGTAAAAGCTTTTTGATTGTTAGTGAATGCGGGTTTTCCTTGGTCAAACCCCTTGTTGCTAATTAAACCTTGAAATGAAATGAAATGGAGGGAAATGATGAATGAACAACATGCAATATTGCAACTCACCAAACCCTTGTTCTAAAGTCTATAAACTTGTGTGGAGTGGCTTGCTTGGATATGGATCTTGAATCAAAGAAATACTTGATAGATATGGACTTGAATTGCTTGCTTGAATCAAAACCCTACATAACAAATGTTAGCACAAAAACATGCATGATGCAAGAATATCTTTGATATGATGCTTGAATCTTGATGATGGCTCCAAATACTTGATGAAATGCTCTTGAATTCTTGGATGCTTGGATGCTTAGAGAGTTCAAGGATTGCTTGTTATCTTGTTATATTTTTATATGAAAATGAGAGGAAGGAACCTTGTATTTATACTTATCCATGCTTAATATCCTAAAATTACACCACAACAAGCTAACATATGAATTCATTAATTAAAGGGGGCTAAATTTCGCTAGAATTTGAAATTAAATCCCAAAAATACCTTAAGGGGGACTAAGACACCTTGGGTGGTGTCTTAGTCCCGACACATGAAACTCGGTGACATACTCCAAAACGGGACCTATTTAGGTGCTTTCAAAATTAGGGTCCCAAGACCATTGGGGGACAAAGACTCCCTAGGTGGCATCTTAGTCTTGACCCAAAAATTAGGGACACTTAGACAAAATCATTAAATAATCATTTACCCTTTGATGTTTGTTGGGATTAGCTAGAAAAAGATATAATTCATTGGGATTGTGGATGCAAAATATGACCAATTAAGACATAAATAAGGATAAATAAATCAAGGTAGGCCCAAACAACTGTTAAAATGCAAGGGTATGCATTTTCCTACACTACAACCAATATCAAAAGTGAATCATCCTATCATAGTAGATACACATTAGGATCAAAATGACATCTAGTAAAACCTAAAGATAGGAGGTAGGAGTCTAGTTTTTCATACCAAGCTCTAGGAGCTTGTTTTAGGCCATAGAAATATTTCCTAAGCCTATAAACTAAGAATGAATCTTAAACAAACCCTGTGATTGTTCCATGTAGATTTCCTCCTGAAGGTCTCCATGAAGAAATGCACTCTTCACATCCATCTGATGTGCATCCCATCCATGTGATGCAACTATAGCAACTATGAGTCTAATGGAAGTCATCTTAGCAACTGGTGCAAAGGTTTTCATATAGTCAATTCCTGCAACTTGTGAAAAATCTTTGGCTACCAGTTGTGCTTTGTACTTATCAACTGATCCATGTACTACAAATTTAGTTTGATATATCCACCTACATCGAACTATCTTCCTTCCCTTAGGAAGTGAAGTCAAATCCCAAGTGTGATTTCTAATCAAGGAATCATATTCCTCATCCATACAAATATCCAACTCTAGTATGTTTGATGCCTCTATGAATTTCTATGGATCACAAACTAAAGCAAAGAAGGCATGTTCCCCCTTGAAAATCTACTTGAATCAATATGTCATTTGCTAAATCCTGTACTCCTATATTTGTCCTATGTATAGTGTAATATGTGGGCGAGTCTGGTGCAAATATTAACTTCTAATGCAATCCCTAAACTAGATGAAGATGAACCCTCATGGGTATGTGCAGGATCATCATGGAAAAAACAAGCCCTTAAGTGGCAAAAAAATTAGAAAAATCAGAGTTAGGAAACTTGGTATAAAAAATTGAATAAGTTATCTATATTATTTCAAAAATATGTAAGAATAAAATCTAAAAAAAATTGAATGCATTTTTTAAACTACTAGGTTTATTTAATAAAAAAAAAATCTATTTGGTGAAAATTTGAAATTTCAATATAGTAGTACTTAAATTTCGGGAAAAATAAGTAGGTGTCAATTACCCTAACCACAATAAAATGATAATATTTTTATAATATTTTAGATATAAGTAGAGGACTCATGTCGATGTGATGCATATTCTTTTGTAAATTTTTTCCAAGTAAATAATTAATTATGAATTTTTTATTACAAATTTTAAAATATATAAAAACTTGTATGTCTGACCACCTTAACTTTGTTAAAAATTCATGAAATTCATTTTTTGTTTTGTTTTAATCCTATAGTATGTTAAGCATAGAATGTGATGCATATTTTTTATTCAAAAAATGTGATATTGTTTGAAAGGTATAGATGTTTTTCAATCAACCTATCAATCAGGACTTTAGTTGTAATTCAAATAGAAAATGAATAATAATTATTTATTAAATTCAAAGTTAAAAAAAATTATATTGGTGAAAAGTTGAGAATCTCCTTAAAAAACCCTTTTCGTTTCATCAATTTTGGGTAAAAAAAAGTTGTCAGCCACATACCCTACACATACCCATCATATCGCCACTTTTTGGCCCATCATGATCCTGAGCATACCCTCATCACTATGAGAATTAGAAGAAGAAGATACTACACTAGGAATCTACTGAGAATGATTTGAATCATCAGTAGTGTAATTAGGATCTAAGGAGTCCACAATATGTTGAGAAGTGTGAAGTATAGTTTCAATAAATGTTTCTTGAAACTTAACACTTCTCTCAGTAAACAACTCATGTGTGGTAGGGTGGAGAAGGTGATAGCCTTTTACACCATTTGGATATCCCGCAAAGATGCAAGGTTTGGATTATGGGTCCATATCCTTGAATTCTTCTTTTGGAATGTGTGCCATGGCATAGGAGCAAAAAATCTTGAAATGGTCAACTACTGGTTTCCATCCTTTATAAGATTCAAAGGGAGTGATACCCTTTAAGGCTTTATGTGGAACTCTATTTTGTATGTAACATGCACAACTAACTACTTCTTCCCAATATAATGGTGTGAGGCCCTTAGAGTGAATCATACAATTAGCTATCTCTTTTAAAGATATTTTTTTTCATTCTACAACACCAATTTTTTGTGGTGTATAAGGAACTGTGCGTTGCAGATCTATCTCCTCTAATATACAAAACTGCTCAAAATTATTGTTGACATATTCTCTCCCATTATTTGTTTGAAGAACCTTGATGACTTTCCCTAATTATTTTTTGACAAGGGCTTTGAAATCTTGAAAAGACTCAAACACTTTTGATTTTTTCCTAAGAAAGTAGACCCATGTAAAATGTGAGAAATCGTTAATGGAGGTGAGAACATATCTAGCTTTTGTAAAAGATGGATGGGGAAAACCCCCTGAAACATCACTATGAACAAGTTCTAAAACTTGTGTTGCCCTCCATGATTTACCTTTGTCAAATTTTGCTTTTGGATTCATGCCAAGTGCACAACCCTCACAAAGCCCTTTAGAAAATTCAACCTTAGGTAATCCCTTAACCATATTATGTTGACATAGTTGTTCAAGATACTGATAGTTAAGATGGAAAAACCGCTCATGCCATATTTTGCTAACTTCATCTAAATGAGTTAGTTGTGCTTTTGGAGAAATATCTGTGGAAAAATTGGAGAAGGTATATAATCCAGATTGGCAAATTGCCTCTCCTATTGCTACCAAATTGTTTCTTTGTAATTCTCTTATCTCAACTGAATTTGGAGAGAAGTGTACTTTCATTCCCTCCCCTAAATGAGTTATTTGATACGTTAAAGGAAGATACTTAGAACATTTGCAAATGTTCCTCCTCCAACTTCAATAGACCTTCTCCCTTTTACCAATGCTGGAGTATCATAACCTAAGGTGATTGTGGACATATTTGATGGTTCTAAGGATGAAAAGACAACTTGTGAAGAACCCATATGGTGTAAAGCACTAGAGTCTAGAATCCATGATGGAGATAAATATGCTTTAGAAACTAAAGGTTTTCCCTTTGATTTCTCTTTTTCCTTAGTATTATCTTGATTTGATGAAGATGCATTGATAGAATCAGGTAGCCCTATATTATTCTTTTTGAGATTTTTTGTAGAACTTCAATTTTTTTCTTCATGCATTATGTTTATCATATCCAATATTTTTACAAAAGATGCGTGCAACTCTCTTTTTACCTTGAGAGTCCTTTTTGGAGTTATCAATTTTGCTTTCTTTCTTAACTTCCTTGTCCTTTTTAGTGTCCTTCTCCCCTTTTGAAGTTTGATATGTTTCATTCCCTGCAAGTAGGGCTTGAGGTTTAGTAGACTTCAAAGTACCCATTTGAATTAAATTTTCTTGCTCCCTTGTGAGGTCAGAAATAAAGTTATCAAGTGTGGCCATTGACCATGAGGCTCCAAGAGCCCTTTTAGTAGAGTAGAAAGTTGATACAAACACAAAAAATTATGGACCTAGCTTGGAAAGTATAGAAAGGATTAATTGATTCTTTTTCTTGTAAATTCCACAATCTTTTAAGTCTGACTTCAAGGATTTAAACTTAGTAAAAAAGTCTTGTAAAGTTGAGAAATTCCTTGGACTAAGACCTAAGAGTTGATTTTCCAACTCATGGCTTCTAAGTTCATCTATTTTCCCAAATAGTTTTTCAAGACCTTCCCAAACTTGGTTGGGTGTTTTCAAGTTTTCAACATGGAACAAAAAATCAAGAGATAAATTTAGACATAGGAAGTCAAATGCTTGATCACACTTATTGAAAAAAAATTATTTTTCTTTAGCTACAGTAGGTTCTTTCTCTGTTCCCATAGTTACCCTATATAGGCCTTTGTTCTTAAGTACAAGAATTACTTTCATCTTCCAATCATGATAATGCAAAGGTGTTAAGGGCACTATAATAACATTAGGTTCCATATTGCTTTGACTTACATAGTTTCTTGTAGAAATACGAAAATGAATAACTTAGAAATGCGTGCAAAAGTGAAATGAAAACACAATACACACAAGCACTTCTTGAAGAAGTGTGAAAAAGAACTAAACCCAACACCCCCCTTTATTATTCGTTCCCCCCACCCAATTTGGCACTTTATAGAAGGAGTGCTTGTAAGTGATCCAAAAAAGACAAAAAAAAAGCACTTTATAAGATTAGTGTGATTTTGTGCTCCATGAATTCGTAGTGAAAAATATGCACCTTTGCAAAAAAAAAAAAAAAATAGAACTTAAATCTAAGTTACAGTACAAAAGTTATTACACTTTGAAAACTTCTACCTTTACAAAATTCATCCTCCTTGCAAATAATTTTTTTAGATTTTTAGAAAATGAATGCTAGTGCAGAATTGTCAGAAAAGAGAGGAAAGAAAATAAAAATTTAAGATTGCTGCCCAAAATGGCGTCCTTCACACTTCAATATGCTCTCTACGAACAATAATTCCACCCCCCCACTATTCTATCTACACAAATGAATTATGAGTAGTGTACATAAAGCATAGACTGGAGAATACACGACAAGAGAAATGCGCAAAAGAATCACTCCAGCACAAAGGATAAGTGAGGTAACAACAAAAACAAACAGGGAGAGGGTGCTCTCAAGTCGAAAAGAGAGCATTGTGGCAACTTCTTTGGTCATCGAAAAAGCAAAGAGAAGATACAATCAATATCCTCCTATATTTTTTCACTTATCCTCCTATATTTTTTCACTTATCGAGTCACTATGAAGGGTCCATCCATTGTTGAAATGATGAAGCATCCACAGAAATCACAATTGTCAAATCAGTATCCTCCCGCATCGATTGTTGTGGCCAGCGCTATGCCAACAGCTACCGCCTCGTAGCTGGGTGCATCCCAGATCAGCTGTGATGCTTGCAATGGTGATTCACTGGTTAGCTTTAACTTTTTTGGCCTACAAATAAAACAAAACTGCTCCACAAATTCAAACGCAACCTTTAAAATAAGGTTGAATCAGCAGTGCAAAGCTATCGAACAACCTGTTAAATGAGACAAGGCCCGTGTGACTGGGCGTTGCCCCTTAATCAACCTTCATTGGAAATTATAGGGGTTGCAAAGAGAAATCACGCATAAGATGCCTTTTGTTCCGCATCTGTTCCACACACTTTTCTTGGCAATTATTACACAGAGACGTCTAAAAAAAAGAAAATCAAATGAATTCACCGTACGACTTGCTACTATCTTGAACTACTCTGATACCATATGAGAACTTACAAATCAAAGAGATAATTAGTGAAGCATGATGAACACACCAAGCAAAGTGAACACACCAAAAACTATATGCAGTCAACTTGAAATATTAGACAGTCAGGGTCTATATATAAAGGAAAATATCGAAGCATGAGGTGCATCAACACCTCTCCATTCTATAAACTAGCTGGGCAGCTCACGAGGAAAATATCCAAGAATTCCAATGAGTCATACTTTCTACACAATGAATGCCTAAGTAGGCTTAGGTTAACGTATGCATATGCAAGAATTAATGTATACACTAACTAGTCCCCATCCTAAAAAATGATACAAACGATACCAACTTGAGAATCTTAATAAATCCATGGATTCTCTGAATTGTAATCATGGCCACCAAAAAAATTCCCAACAGTTGGTAATAAAAAATAAAAATGAGGATTACCCAAAAGAATAAGGCCAACAACCTCTCTAAAAAGAAGAGAATACAAAAAAAAATTGATCATGAGAACTTTGAAAAGTTTGGTAATAATGTAGAAAATAAAATAAATTGTGAATCAAGTGATGGATTAGAAGAATAATGCTGAAATAGAAGGGAATAAAATATGTGATATCTACTCAATAAATTAAAAAATGGTATTTGTAAGTCAAATAGGTAGGAATTACATATAGATAATTCAGGGCAATGCAATGATGCCCTAGGATTAACTATAGGAAAAGAGAAAAAAAATAAAAATTAATGGAAAGTTCCCATGCCAATCCATCTTGGGATAAATTGGAAGTCAACAATTTCAATAGTGAGGATCCCTACAATAATTTAATTTCCTTGCCTAACACTAACCTAGATCAAATAGATCATGTTGATTTTCAATTAGTATCAGACAAAGGAAACTCGTAGAGCATTGAACCTACAAATGTATAGATCATTCTTCTAAGAAAGAGATTTCATTGTGTGGCTTTGAATCCATGTCATTTGGAAAAGAAAAGAAATCAGGGACTATCGTCAAAGGACAAAACCCCCAATAACAAAAAATAGAAATGAACAGTTGAACATGAAATTCATTTGCATTATCTGTTACAAATATCTGTGGCTTACCGAGCCAGAAAATATAATAGATTAGAATGGCTTTTCTAGCAAACATGGAAAAGAACAAATACATAGTTCTTGTCCAAGAGGTTAAAGTTGTTAAATTCACATTAGAAAGAAATTTCAAATTTATCTAGAAAGATGGAACATAGATTTTACACTAATCATGAAAGGAGCAAAAGGAGGTTCCCATTTGTTAATAAATAGATGCTCTAAGTATGTATCAAACAGTGGTACCTCTCCTTGCACATGGTTGATTGTACATTCTGTTAGAAAGATAAAGCAGAAAATTAGGAATATGTTCAATTTATGCATCAAATAACTATAGAGAAATAATAGAGCTATGGAAATGGTTGTGTGAACTGGATAACATTGCATGGATAGTTGGTGGTGACTTTAATATGATTGAACACAAAAATGAAAAAAAAATGGAGGTTTGGACTTGGACTAGAAATGTGATGAATTTTTTTGGGGGGAAATGAAAAGTAAACTCAAACTATACGATCCCCTAGAAGGATCTAAAAATATAATAAAACAATTTGGTTTACCTGGTGTACTACACAAAGAGGAAATAAAAGAATATATTGAAGACTTGACATGTTCTATGCGAATAGAGAAATTCTCTACTTTGACAAATTATAGGAAGATGCAAGAGTAAGAGTATACCCCTATGCCCTATATGATCACCATCCCATCAAGATTAGAGTTATGATGGTGAATCAAAACCTTTTATAAAGTAAAAGGGATAAAAAAAGCATCTTAAACACTAATATGTTAAACAATGAAGACTACAATAATGGAAGTTTCACTCTTAGAGAAATAGATAAATGGTTAGTAAAGGACATGAACCTAATTGGAAAATGGAACCAAAACACCAAGGGCTAGGCTATTATCTTCCAAACTATAGGGAAAAGAAAGCTATGGATGGCATAAAATTTGAAAATGCTCTCCAAGATAGGCTATATAATCTAGAATGTGACCTTCAATCTAATCCTTCAAAGGAAGAATTAAATGAAACTCTAATCAAATTTAGAAAATAACTAAGGAATCTTCAAACAAGAAAAATACAAGGCATAAAGAAAATAACCAAGGTGAATTAGATTAAAAATGGTTGAGGACCCATAGGAGTTTCAAAACTAGCTCTTCCTCTTCTTCAAAAACCTCTTCACCTTAGAATAAAAAGGATCTCATTCCCTTAAAGAAAGGGAAATATGCAAAAAATAATTCCAAATAGGATCTCAATAAAGGATGCAAAAAACCTCAGTCAAGTAATTTAAAAAGAAGAAGTTACTCAAACTATTTAGACTTTCAACCTTTATAAAACACCTAAGGAAAATGGGCTACTTATTGATTTTTATAAGTAAAATGTAGAATAGACAAGTGAAGACTTATGTCAAGTGTTGAATGAAGCAATTAATAAGGGTTCTCTTGACAAGAAGATTAATAAAGGAATTATAAAAATAATACCCAAAGAACGTGACAAGACACTAATAAAAAATTAGAGGCCAATAAAATTGCTAAATGTATCATATAAGATCATTACAAAACTTATGACACTAAGGATAAGATACATTCTCCCCTCTATCATTAGATACACACTATCTAGATTTATTAAAAGAAGATATATACTAAAAAATCTAATAACAAGATGGGAATCGATGGATTGGGAAAAATTTTCTAATAAAAATGTTAGAATACTTCTACTCAATTTTGAGAAGGCCTATGATAAAGTGGAGTGGAATTTTCTCCTAATGGAATTGGAGGCTTTTGGTTTTCCAAAACAATTCTATAAAATGGTTAATACACTATTACAAGATTCAACTACCTACGTAGAGATAAATGGGTCCTTAACAAAATAGATCATACTACATAGATCAATATGGAAAGTATTTCCCCTAGACCATGCCCTATGTAGTTACAAATAAATCTAGATGAAGGTAACAGGTATATGTACAGGATCATGATGGGCCAAAAAGTGGCAATATGATGGGTATGTGGCTGATGACTTTTTTTTTTATCCAAAATTAATGAAATGAAAAGAGTTTTTAAAGGAGATTCAACTCAATATAAATTATGCTTTACTTTGGGTTTAATAACCAATTATTATTCAATATTCAAAACACAACTAAAGTCCTGATAGACTGATTGAAAATATCTATAGCTTTCTAAACATATCACATTTTAAATCCAAGCTTTATCTGCTTCCATATACTATATAGGATTAAAAAAGAAATATTTAATTTACAGCTTGGACGGTTAAGGTATTTGTCACATGAGCTATATTTTAAAAAGTTGTAATAAAAATTCATAATTCATTATTTACTTGGAAAAAAATTAAAAAATATACCATCGACATGAGTCCTCTACTTATATCTAATATCTTATAAAAAAATATTATCATTTTATTGTGGTTAGGGTGGTCAGACAAACACCTACATCTTATTTTTTCCCTGAAATCTAAGTACTAGTGCATTGAAATTTCAAATTTTCATTAAATAGATTTTTTTTTAAACAAACCTACTAGTTTAGAAACTACATTCAATTTGCTACAGATTCTATTCTTACATATTTTTGAAATAATATAGATAACTTATTCAAATTTTTACCTCAAATTGCGTAACTCTGACTTTTCTAATTTTTTTGCCACTTAAGGGCCTATTTTTTCCATGATGATCCTGCATATACCCTAGGTACCTTGAATATTTGATGCAAAATATAGATATCTTTTGTGATGCATACAGTGTAAAAATATTTAAGAAAAAATCTATTATGTTAAGCTAGAAAAACTCCCCTCCTGAGTGGTTCAACAAGTATATGAGTTCCAATAGGGAGGCCCAAATATTCAAGTAAGATATTTAGGCATCCCATTTGAAATCAATCAATGTTTGAAAGAAATGTGGAATAGGGTTAAATAAAAATAGATAGAAAATTTGATAATTGTAATAGACACTTTTTGTCATTAGCGGGGAGGTTTCAAGTTTGCCAAAAAATCCTTTCTTCATATACCCTTTATTACTCTTCAGTTTGGCTATTTTGTAGCTATCAATTGGAAGAAATACAAAAGAAAATAAGGTGATTTATATGGTTTGACAATAAAGGAAAGAAAAAGAAACATGCTAATTGGGAATGACATCATGTTGATAAATAAAATGGAGGATTAGGACTAAAAGATTTACAAAAATTGGTATAAAACTTGTTAAATGGACAATTAAATCAATAGAGGGAGATCAACCATGGAAATTCTTCTAGTTCAAAATAAAATAAAGAAAGTTGTCCCTAAAAGGAAAAAAACGGAAAGATATCCCTATGTGTAACCTCATGCTAGGTAACTTCCCTATTTCTTCTAATGGATCCTTGGTTTTCAAAAAATATGGAGAGAATGGTAACAAGTTAGAAACTAGGTGAATAGTAGAGAAAAGATAGATAAGAATGAATTTAAAATGTGTATGAATAAGTCAATTTGGTGGAACCTACAACATAAAGAAAATCATCTTGCTTTACTTCAAGGTTGCTTAGCAAACACCTAGGAAAAAAAAGGTATTAAATGCTTCAAAGATATATTAATTAATAATCAATTAAAATCATGGGAGTCACTAAGAACTGAGTATGATTTTCCCCTTTCACATTGGAAAGCATACACAATTTTGAGAGATTCTTGGAAAAAATGGAAATCTCATATCATTAATAAATCTTACTATGAGAAATCTTGTGGTATTAACTTGAGTAACTATAGCTAGATAGATGGATCCAATATGGCAACCTTGACTCAAAAAAAAATATAATTCAAAGAGTATTTTAAATTGCATTATTAAACATGTTAACAACTATTGGGGTTGAAATGGAGGTAAAAGCATGAACCATAGAGATCCGTTATCCCACAATGGGTTTTAGGGATCTCAATTATTACCTTTTCCTAGGGGAATTTCATTAGGAAAGAGATCACAATGTGTCATGATTGACTTTCAACCTCAATGGTGATTCAATCAGACTTGGATCTCATTCCTGAGGACAATAGGGATGATATGAAACCAAATTAAATGATTTTCAATGTTCAAACTAACTGCACAATTAGACCTAGAACACGAAATGAAAATTCCCAAAAGTACAAAAAATGAAATCACTCTTTGTAAACATATCTGAGAAGGGTTAGGACACATGTACTAGTCATCAAAAGTAGGTTTTGAGCTCTACTGAAGGACTAGTTTTCCCCTAGGAAAATGGGTCCTAGTTAGGTCTTCTGAAAAGACCTTTTGCAGTCCTTTGAGGTTGGATTTGAGATGTTTTGCACAAGTCCCACTATCGAAAAATTGAAAATAAAGTGTGCAATTGAGTTTCCATGGTTTGTACAACAATGATGACAACAAATGCAATAATTCAAAGTTTCTCCTTAAGGTCTTCAATTCTTCTTAAACCTATAATCTACACATACATCTTAGAGAGAATTTTATTTTTCTTGAATGGGGGTTTTCCTTGGTCAAACCCTAAGTTTGGTAATTAAACCTTGATAGACAAATAATGACAATGGATAAGGAAATGATGAATGCAACAATGCTTGCTTACAACTCACCGGACATTTAATGGCTGCCCTTAGAGGATAGAAGTCAAACACATCACTCCAAGAAGTGATCTTTCTTTTCTTGATTGATTGGAAACTTGAAAACTCTTGGATTCTTTAGGATCAACAATGTATAGTAGCCTTCACAAGATGACATGAACACACATGAAATTTAACATGATGATTATTAACTTGATTGTTGCAACAAATGATTGATAAATCTACTCTTGAATGATCTTGAAAATGATATTTTCTCTTGAATTGATCTCATAAAGTGTGCTCTTGCTAGTTTCTAATCCTTGTTACATTTCAAATGATCAAATGGCCATCTTTATAGGTGTTTATCCAATTTCCTAAAAAAAATAGATTCCAAAAGCTAACAAGTCTGATTTGAATTTGGATCATTAAAAGACCACAAAAAAAATATTTAAAAATATGTCCTAGGACTTAAAGGGGATCCATTGGGTGAATGGGTCTTGACTTAAAAATCTAGGATAATCATTCTCCAATGTGATTAAAATATTAATTGTATTAATTAAATGTTGGTTTCCCTTTCAAAAAACAAGAATAATAAGGCTTTAGAATGCATAATTTAGGAAATTAGAAGCTTAATTAAGTCCAATAGATTAAGGGACCTGAAAAAAGTGTGAAATTGTGAAGGATATACAATTTCCTGCACTACATTTAGCCCCCATTTTAGTGAGAGTATGAACTTATACTCAGGCGCACACTAAAGTAGACAAGTATGTGTTAAGAGAGGTTGAAGTGTACAAGTGTTAGAAAGATAGGATTCCAAAGATCAAGGAGGATGATCGAGCCCCTAGGATTGAAGATCCCATACAAACATAAGGAAAAGGGACACAAAAGATGTATACAATACAAGAAGTAATACAAGATACACAAGCATACAATGTCAAAGCCAATGCGAAAAAGGATGGACTAGCAAGTTGTGTTATGCCAGGTCCATCAAATATGCCCAAAAGGGATAGTGTAGTATGATATATACTAGGTGATTCCCATAGATGAGAAACACACACTAGGTCTATGAGGTGTAGTTGAATAATAATGGGTGGCAGATGTGAAGGTCACACCAATTCTAGAGGTCTCCCATACGTCAACCATACCAAAGGTTATAATCCCTAATAACATTGATAAGGTGCCATAAAATGATCAATGTTATGCCAATACTACACTAATTTCAACCTCTGTAAACAAAAGTGAAGCCAAAATACCAATGTCAATGTAATAATGCCAACATAATAATGTCAATGTATGCCCCCACTTTAAAGGAAATGCTAAACACCATGTTGTGAGCAGTTGATTTAATGTAGAAACGATAAATTCCCACTGTTAAAAGGGTCATGAGAGCTTAATTGTAAATCCATATGTCAATCATATGTTTCCAAATAAAGCTACATCATGAAAAAGGAGGTTTCTCCCACATGCAATCCTAAAAGATAACACATAAGGGATCCACAAATTCAGAGTTAGCACATGTCTTTGCTAAAGTGATATAATAGAGCTTGAAACAATCGTCATTCCCCAAATATCTCATGGAACAACAATCACAAAGGAGGAATGACACAAAGAGAGTGAAGAAAAAGAAGAGCCTTTTGGGTCAACATGAAAGAGACTATGCATGTATTGACACCTTGCATCATCCCCAAAAGGAAAAAACAATACAAGGGAAAAGAAAATATTTATGACAGATAGGAAAATGGAGATACAAATAGAAGAATGTCATCTAGATTCGCATTCTTTGTTTCTTTGCACCAACAGCTCGTATCAAGGATCATCCAAAGAAAACTCACAAACATGAAGACACACCAAGCAACATGATATAGGGGATCACATTACATACATGTAATTGTTGATCATCAAAGATTGCACCTCTCCAATAGTCTTATGGGAAATTCAACGAGTGGGGGACAAATTGCATCTCACTTAATACCTTGAGGTTTTTTATAAAAAGACAACTCTTATTTTGGGGTTTTGAGATAAGGGAGAAAAGGAAAATGTAAATTTATAAAACATAAAAGGAGATGCACCAAAGCTTTTACAACATTTCCAACCCAAATTATTCCTATGATTGATATAAAAGACACAAAATGCCACAACCCCTCATTGTTGGAAAGAGAATGAACAACAAAGGCTAACTTTAAGCACAGTGCAGACTTTCAAATCTTTCCAGAGGAAATGTTCATTGAGGTCGGATCAAACATAAAGATTTCTTAGAGTAAAAGAATAATATTTTAGAAATTACAAGAACCCTATCTCCTAATACAACATAGGACAACAAAATAACGATTTTCTAGAAAAATAGAAAAAGTCCAATGACATAGTCTGACTCTTCTAAATTTCTTTTCCATCATACAAGCATAAAGCATAGAAATATGATATTTAAACTACTAGGATATAACTTGAGGGACACATTATTTCATTCAAAACAATAATATAAAGAAGAAAGCTTGAAAAAGGCCATACATGCATAGTCTCAATAAATTCCCCTTAATAGTTCATGCTTTAATTAAAATTGAACTTTGAAACAAAGGTCAGATGCCAATCTGACAATAGTTTAAAGCTTAATAGATATAATTTGTCAAAATAAAGTAGTTCTATAACTTGCTTCTGAAAAATATTTCTTAAAAATTTAAGAAAATCTAAAGAGAACACTTCCTTTTTACAAAGAAAACAGTTCCTCGTAGAAAAATCCTCCTTCTTTTGGTGTTGTCACCTTCCTTATATAGTCATTAAAGAAAGAACACTACCTCAGCCGAGAAGTAAATGCTGCCAAATGTTGATACTTGATAGCTCACAATCTGATTTGTAAGGCCTTGGTTAGGCCGCAAAAGATCTTTGCATTAAATTTTCACCTACTCAATTAATGTCTTTTAGATATTTTAAAGAAAGAGAGCAATACTCGATCAAATCCTAAAAATGATATTTCGGAAATTACTCCTTGTTGACTAATCACGTCATCTTGGAGCACCAATTGGAAGCTTCTGTCCTGAGAAACAAGCAAAGAGAAACCAACAAGTTTCATGAATCTTTAAAAGATATAGTCCTCCTTTGATAGAGAGATGACATGTCGCTCAGTCGTAAACTTATGCTTCCTGAAGAATGTTTTTGCAGTGAATCTTCGTTGTCCCAACATGTGTCTTGGGCACTCCTCTAAAAAGAAAAATGATAAAGGAAAGCCATGCAGCCACCCCATGGCACATTGCACATCTTCCTCGTTGGCCTTACCTTAGCCTGAACACTTCTGAAAAAGGGTATGTGTAGGATCATCATGGAAAAAATAGGCCCTTAAGTGGCAAAAAATTTAGAAAAATCAGAGTTAGGCAACTTGACATAAAATTTTTAATAAGTTATCTATATTATTTCAAAAATATGTAAGAATAGAATTTGTAGAAAATTGAATGTAGTTTCTAACTACTAGGTTTATTTTTTATTTTTAAATCTATTTGGTGAAATTTTGAAATTTCAATGCAATAGTACTTAAATTTCAGGGAAAAATTAAGTAGGTGTTTGTCTAACCACCCTAACAACAATAAAATGATAATATTTTTTTATACGATTTTAGATATAAGTAGAGGACTCATGTCTTGATGTGATGCATTTTTTTTTGTAATTTTTTTCCAAGTAAATAATTAATTATGAGTTTTTTATTACAACTTTTAAATAATATAAAAAATCATATGTCTGACCACCTTAACTTGGTCAAAAGTTTGTGAAATTCATTTTTTTAAAATCCTATAGTATGTGAAACATAGAATGTGACACATGTTTCACATTCCAAAAACGTTATACCGTTTGAAAGCTATAAACTTTTTTGAATTATCCTATCAATCAGGACTTTAGTTGTAATTCAAATAGAAAATGAATAATAATTAGTTATTAAATTCAAAGTAAAGCATAATTTATATTGGTGGAAAGCTGAGAATCTCCTCTAAAAAACTTTTTCATTTCATCAATTTTGGGTTAAAAACAAGTCATTAGCCACATGGGCCAACATATCGCTTACATATCACCACTTTTTGGCCCATCATGATCTTGCACATACCTAAAATATAAAAAGCGAAGCCAAAAACTGGAAGGCTAGGGAAAAAAGAAAAAACCACTTCAATGTTCTAGTGACTCACAGGGGCCTTCACTCACGGAGGTACGAACCCAATTCTCTAGAAATTTCTAAATTTTGAACAAGGAGGAATGTTGCGCCTACCATTCTTCCTTAGTGGGTAAGGACATACTACAGATGAGACTGTAGGATTGATCAAGCTGGAAAACTTCTTTGAAAGACATGGCCACCCATCTAGTAGTAACTACTCTAAGGTAACGATAAAGGAGAGAAAGGCAAAACATCTTGTGCTCAGCTTCATAAGTTGTACGCACCATATTCGAACTCAAAAGCTCAGTAGCAGTCTGGTCCTTGTATTTGATAGCCTTTATAATTTTCTCAATAGTTTACACATTTCCTTCTAGGGAAAACAGGGGAGGTAATTTGTAGTTGATCAAAACATTAAAGTCCTTTTTAATCTCTTCAACTCTCCTTACCAACACTATCTGGAAATCTTTACACTTCTTAGCAATCTTCTGGGAGTTGACAATTTCACTAGCTTTGATATAGGTGGTTCTTCAGTTAGCAAGGGAGATGACCTCTCGCTAGGCTGCCCTATGAGCAGATTGTGATGCTTGTCGTTGTGAAGGAGAGTGTCGACATAGAGACATTGTATGCTATCATAATTTTGACCCAGTGTTTCATCCATCACACTAGCCCTATTGTACAGTGCCATCCAGGGGAGTCTTCAGGTGGTGGCCTTTGAACCCATGTGTGTCAATCTTGTGGGGCGACTTGTTCATATGACCCTACCGGCACTCAGGAGGGTGCTACACAGGATCCATAATGCAACTGCGCAGCTTGATCCGTATGCATCTATAGGGATGGAGAGGACGGCTGACATTTTACATGATGCATATGGAATTGACACTCTGGTAAAATTCAACATGTTCATTGAATTTAATTTATTAAATTTTGATTGAGAAATGCAAGATTAAATAATTTAGTTTTACTATTTTAATAAAATTGTAGGGTCGCAGTGTAGAGACTGGATACACCAGTCATCCACCTACTTATTTTTGTAGTACACCTATTAGTGGCGTATGTAAAGTTAGTAAACAATTATAAATTTATTACATTGTTAATAGCATTGTTTTATGAATGGTATTTTAATATGTGATTTTGGATGTTGAACAGACTACTATTGGAGGTTTGAAGGAAACACCTCCGAGTGCCAGTAGATTTGATCAAATGTTCACAGAGGTAATATAAAATTTAAAGAGAACTTAAGTAATGAATTCTAAGTTTAATAGATTTGTGATGTTTATATCCATTTGTTGGTTACGTTACATTACACATCATTCAAACACAAAGCATTACTTCAAATTCAATAACTAATAATCAGAAATATATCTGTTTAGTACTTGTAATCAAAATTTTGTTCATTTGATCTCATACGTTATAAGTCATCACATGGATCACTATTGTAATTTTTTTGTGATTGAATAATTTGTTGTTTTATTTTTAGATGTTGGTGAAAGAAACATCGCCAAATGTTATGAGGGCAATGGATATTGGTGTTTCCTCTGCTATACAATCCTCGATGGCTCTAATAGGGGAGGTATGTTATAGATGAACTAGTTCTAGTGAAAAATCAAACCATTATTGATTCGTAGTTTAATTCCTATTTGGATGGTTTATACAGGGCTTGAGCACGCTTGAGCATCGACGTGCAAATATTTCCATCGAGCAGAGTGATCGTGAGATGGCCGTAAGTGATTATTTTGTTAAATATATTAATTTTTATAATGTAATTTCTATATATTAATGTCTTTACTTCTTATTGTAATAGTTGAAACTTCACCAGGAGCTAAACCCTAGGAGGAACAACAGAAGCACTCCTCGAGCATAGTAGAAATGGGTGATAGAATTATCGCCATCGGTTCGCCCAGCAAAGGGAAAGTAAATTGTATTTGAACTAGAGCATGGAGAGAAATAAATTTTGAATGCACAGAGCCCTTTGTTTTATGCCTACATGAAAATTTTGTACATATTTTGTGTTGGATATATTTGACATTGTATGCCTATATGGCATTCTTGTAAGCCTATATGACTATTTTGTAACTATATTTTATACTTATATCGACATATATTGATGTATGCATACATGGCTATTTGCTTAATACAAATCTTTTTTATTGATGGTGTCCATATTTGCAAATTATAAATTCATGGTTCAATAGATATGAGTTATGTGTATTCAAGTGTATACTTTACAACTTACGCACATATACTTTTTGACTTACGTGTGAACATCGAAAAGTGTGAAAATTTATGTGTTTGGAAGTCAAATGTAAGCCAATTTTACAATTCTCAATTCTTGCATACTCAATCTTATGGACTTATATTCCTTCCTAGCACATATTGTGAATATTTCTCATTTGGTGTAGAAGATAGATTCCTCATTTTTGAACCACTCATAGCAAAGAGATTCACAATAAGACTTTAGCATGGGTGATCCCATAATAGTGGTTTACAATTTTTGCCCAAACTTGACACTGAAATTATTATTTTTAACTAAATCTTCACATTTGGGCACCTATAGCGGCTAAACTATGAGGAATTTGAAGATGGTGCAAACTAGAGTCTCATCAAATTTTGTTTGCAGATTCTAAAAATATTTTTTTCAAAATTTTTTGGAATCAGATTACACTTCTCTTTCCATCTCCCATGAAAATTGGTTTTTTTCAAAAAACAACATTTTTAAAAAGTGACTCACACCATATAACGCATAATTTTTTTTTCCTTGAAAGATAAAATTCTAATTCTTTCAAATTTAGATTTGTAACTCTAATGTCTAGTGCTTCCACTTGGTTAGATAGTTTTTTATTGAATATTTTTTCCTTAATCAAGTTTCAAAGTGAAACAAATTACAATTTAGACACAAGCTGGATCAGATAACGGTGAATCCTTTTTGTATATGTCAAAATTTAATTTAATTTTTTTTGCTGACCAAGACTTCATCTGGTGCACCTACATTTTGAATTTTTTTTTTGATAATCTTCTATTTTTCACATGTGAAGAACAAAGAAATTCATTTCTTCGATGAAAACCTATGTTTAATAAAACTTTAAAAATAAATACATAACAAACCAAAACATATTAAAGTTATATTCATTGATAGATTGTTCTAAGGAATACCATAATCATTTGAAATAAATTTTAAATGAATTCATTTGATCCCCTAAAATCTAACTGTATGATTTTTATCAGCATTTTGACAGGTGTAAAGGAGACGCATTTATAGGTATGGCTTAAAACTAGTGAGGTTCTATCCAAGGGGGTTTGATCTAAGGTGATTTGATCAAACCCTCTTCAATTGGAATCCTTAAAATAGAAATTTTTAAGGCTTAAATCATTATATTTTCTAAAAATATGTGATTTCAGCTAAAATTCATTCCTCTCAGAAATTGTAAACCACTATTATGATAGCACCCGCATTGGAACACTACTCCATACTTCTATTTTCTAGACCATAAAGGATTGAAAATTCTTAATTTGATGCAATGATAGTCATGAGATGAGAATTTATATAACCATGCCTATTTTGAAACTTCGCATCTAATACTACATCAACAAGAACTTAATAAGTGTTGAATAAGAGTGTTAGGTTTGATAGGCCTTCTCTTCCCTAAGGGACGAGAGCCTGCATCTTGAATTTTGAACAAAATTTTAAGAAGAAAACATTTTACCTAAAAGCTTCAAACCTAGATGACATATTTGGCTAAGTCTATCTTGAAAATTATCAATGCACATTCAAACTCTAAAGGTGATTCTCCCTGAAAAGCAAACTTTACCCTTTTTCCCAAGGAAAGAAATTGCAACAAGTTGCATGTGATTTATCTTGTTTCTTTCTCACAGTTCCTGGTCAATCATTCATGGCTCAGGATAGTTTCGTTCCAAGGCAAGGACACCCAAAAAATCACTGAGATTCTTCTACAATCTGCAAGAAAAAGGCTTTGGCTCTTTCACAATGTAAATAATTATGTAACACTTTTTTCTTGTTTGCCTTCCACACAAAAAAATTCTCACACTTTTCAGATTGATCCATGATCAATAATGGTTGATTGTAAACACTTGACATTTTTATGTTTGAACTTTAATTTATAATTTTGTATCATGACATACGAGTAGATCAGTAATATTTTAATATTTCACTATGAAAGTGATGGTGTATTTTTGCTATGTTATTTGACTATGAATATGGTGGTGTATTTTGAACTTTATTATTGTTGAAAATATGTATATATTTCTATTTTTAATATGTTTTTGTATTACCAAACCCAAAATGCACCCAACCCCAAAAAAAAATTTCCTGAACTGGAGAACCGAGTTCTCGAACCCGATCCCGAACCCAAAACCTAACCGGGTAACTTAGTAAAATAGATTTTGTAGTTTATATTCATAATCTGATTACGCTACGTAATATCTTTCAAAACCGAAGCATTGCTTCACATTTCATAACCGATAACTAGATGTTGATAGGATGACAAAATTTCAATTCTCATAATTATAGTTTCCAGGCTAAAGTCAATTTGAGTAGTTATGCAATTACTTCCTACATTGCATAACTAATAACTAGGAGTAGCTGCCAATTGCATTTTCTTGTCATGGCATTCTATGAGACCACATTTCTTTGAGGCATTTTTTCAAACAATTCACCGCCTTGTCTACACTACCACATTTTTGATACATGTCTACCAAAGCATTTTGTCAAATAGTTCAAGTGTTGCCTTGTTGCTATGGCTGAAATCCTAAAAGAAGTGCTTTTCAACAAGCTATGGATGCTTGGAAAAAATCTATCAAAAGCATAATAGTATAATGACATAGACAATAAGGTGACTGAATCGTTGAGGGTCGTCTCTTCAAAGAAATGTATCCAATGGTGATGGAATGCCATGACAATCCATTAAATAATTCCTTTTCTTTGTCATGGCATCTGCCATGCCATTCCATCACCATGAGACCACATTTCTTTGAGGCATTTTTTCAAAGAGTTCAACGCCTTGTCTATGTCGACATACTCTTCATGCATAGTCTATCAAAGAGCATTTTATCAAATGGTTCATTGCCTTGTTGCTATATGGCTAGAAGCCCAAATAGGTGCTTTCTAACGTCATATGGATGCTTAGAAAAATCTATCATAGCATAATAGTAAGCAATAGTATGACAAGGGAATGAACTACTTGAAAAAATGCCTCAGCAAATGTGGCCCAGCATGGTGGTGGAATGCCATGACAAGCAAATTGTTAGGGATTGTCATGGCATTCATCACCATGAGACCACATTTCTTTGAGGCATTTTTTCAAACAAATTGCCTTGTCTATGCTACATTTTATCATAATATGTTTACCAAAGAATTCTACCAAACATTTTCCTTCCTTTTTCTATGCCAAAATCCTAAAATAGGTGCTCTTCTCCTTAAAAGGTATGGATGCTTGGAAAAAATCTATCAAAGCATACTAATAAGCAATAGCATAGAAAAGGCAGCAAACTGTTTGAAACAAAGCCTCAAAGAAATGTGGTCTCAATGGTGATGGAATGCCATGACAATCCATAGCAATTTGCTTGTTATGGCATTCGTCATGCCATTCCATCACCATGAGACCTCATTTCTTTGAGGGATTTTTTCAAAGAGTTCACTGCCTTGTCTATCCTAACACATTTTTCATACATGTCTAACAAAGCATTTTATCAAACAGTTCATTGCCTTGCTACTATGTCTAAAAGCCGAAAACAGGTGCTTTCGAACAAGCTATGGATGCCTAGAAAAAATCTAACATAGCATAATAGTAAGCAATAGTATAGACAAGGGAATGAACTGTTTGAAAAAAATGGCTCAAAGAAATGTAGTCTCATGGTGGTGGAATGCCATGACAAGCAAATTGTTGTGGATTTTCATGGCATTCCATCACCATGAGACCACATTTCTTTGAGGCATTTTTGCAAATAGTTCAATGCCTTCTCTATGCTACTACATTTATCACACATGTTTACCAAAGCATTTTATCAAACAGTTTGCTTCCTTGTTGCTGTGGATAAAAGCCTAAAATAGGTGCTTCCAAAAAAGGTATGGATGCTTGTGGAAAAAATCTGTCAAAGCATACTAATAAGCAATAGCATAGAAAAGGCAACAAACTGTTTGAAAAAAAGCCTCAAAGAAATGTGGTCTCAATGGTGATGGAATGCCATGATAATCCATATAAATTTGCTTGTCATGGCATTCATCATGCCATTCCATCACCATGAGACCTCATTTCTTTGAAGCATTTTTTCAAAGAGTTCACTGCCTTGTCTATGCTAACACATTTTTTATACATGTCTATAATTGATCAAAGCATTTAGCCAAACAGTTCATTGCCTTGCTGCTATGGCTAAAAGCCTAAAATAGGTGCTTTTGAACAAGCTATTGATGCTTAGAAAAACTCTATTATATCATAATAGTAAGCAATAGCATAGACAAGGGAATGAACTATTTGAAAAAAATGCCTCAAAGAAATGTGGTCTCATGGTGGTGGAATGCCATGATGGTGCAGGAGCACCCAAGCTCCTTGAGGATCATTTGGAGATTCAAGAGATGGTAGGGGTCTTGAAGGCCAATAAACCTTTCCAGAGCATCAATTATAACATTTTGAAGCCTATAATGGCATTTGGCATGGATGAGTGTAACAGGAAGATCAAAAGTCCTAAGGGTCCTGACAAGGACCATAGGACCAAATTGACTTGTAAATGGAACAATGATGTTTTAATTAGGTTAAATAAGGTTGAATTATGATATGTAATAGTTTTGGAAGCTTTATAGTTAATAGGAGTTAATAAATTGCAATGTTGGAAATTTAAATTTTTGAAATCCAACTTTGGGCGGAAAAGTGAGTTATAGGAGTTTTAATCACAATAATGTAATAAAATCAATTATAATCAGTTGGTATAGTTGTAGGATGAGTCTATAATCCTGGAGAAAGCAATTTTACCGAGGGTTGGCTGATATTGCAAGTGTTGTACAAACTGCTACATAAAATCAATAAAAACTTCAATCTTTTTACATTTTCTTGAGTTTTTTTGATGAATCTCTAATTCCTTTTGGTTTCATGCTCATTTGGATGGTTTAAGAGCTTGTATTTACATGAATTTAACCTTTTTAATGACCTGAATAACGTTGGGAATCAATTTCTTGTGTTATATTGCTGGTTGTCCTCGAAAAGTATAGATTTTTCACTAGTTTTGAGTCTTCATGAATAAATGATCCATTTCATGGGGGAGTGTGACTAAAAACTTTTGAAATTGATCATATATAACTTGTATTATACAGATCTAACAAGTTATTGTGCAGGAAAGAGTGATTCTTGGGTGTACACCGAGTTTTAGCAAGGAAAAGGGCATGAAAATGGTGCCTAAAGTGTAGCAGCACGAGATCTACCTTAATAAGGGGTATATTTATGAGTTGAATGTGTTTAGATATGTTGAATTATTGGTGAAAAGTCCAAGAGAAGGTTCTGGAAATGTTGGGAAAGCTAATTTTCAAGAGGCCCTAGTTTTGGAGCAATTTATTGAGGGTTTTATGATTTAGGGTGTTGAGGGTGTCAAAGAAGACTAATACCTTGAAAATATTTGGTTTGGGAACATTTTAAAACACTTTTGAAAGTTTCATAGTCAGGGGATAAGTTTAGAGAGGGGCTGCTTTGAAAAAGTGGGCTAATTAGGCCTTAAATTTGAGGAAACAATAGATTTTGGTAGGTTTGATCCAGAACAAGTTCCATAAATGATTTGATATGTTGTGTATCATCATGAATCACATCTAAATCATTCATTATATTGAGGATTCCTTTGGGGAAGTTGAGTCAAAAGTCAAAAAACCATCGCTAGAAGCCTAGTTAAGCTAGAAGCCTAGTCAAGGTGCAAAATGTGAGTTTTGTCTAAGACAGAGGTTTGGGGATTTGAAACCATTCAAGACAATTTTTTTTTAGTTCCTTGAGATCACTCCAATGGTTTGGGTCCATTAGGAAAGCATCTAAGTTATAAGTGCACTATTGAGGCTTGTCTCCATCAGGGTGCCTGGAAGAGTGTTTGAGATTGCATCATTGTAATCCTTGAAACTTTGAGTTTTGACTAAAGTCACATCCCCTCTGCATCACATGACAAGAAAATTGTTGTGGATTTTCATGGAATTCCATCACCATGAGACCGTATTTCTTTGAGGCATTTTTTGAAATAGTTTGTTGCCTTCTCTATGCTACTACATTTATCATACATGTTTACTAAAGCATTCTATCAAACAGTTCACTTCCTTGTTGCTATGGCTAAAATCCTAAAATAGGTGCTTCCAAAATGGCTATGGATGCTTGGAAAAAATCTATCAAAGCATACTAATAAGCAATAGCATAGAAAAGGTAGAAAACTGTTTGAAAAAAAGCCTCAAAGAAATGCGGTCTCAATGGTGATGGAATGCCATGAAAATCCACAATGAAATTTTCTTGTCATGGCATTCGTCATGCCATTCCATCACCATGAGACCACATTTCTTTGAGTCATTTTTTCAAAGAGTTCACTGCCTATTCTATGCTCTTATGAATAGAATTTATTGAAATTCGAGATGCTCTTATAATGTCTACGTCATAGGTGGTCATGATAAGGTTAAATTGAAATGAATAACTTGAAATTGCCTCATCAAGCTTCACACACACTTTTGTAATGGCTTAAAATCATAATTGAGATTTTTCAAGATCATCAAAATAAGGATGTTGCATTGCTTTTTTGCTTGAGATTCTCTTGGATGGCTCATAAATCTACATTTTATGCAAGGGGACACCAATCAATGTTTTCCTGGTTACATACAGATACACAAAGTAAAATAAGATGATAGCATTGGCATCAACCAAACTAACGTGGATACAAGTATAAATTAATAAGAACCGTTATGCATATACTTACAAATTAATCCAATGAACCATCTGAGTCTACTCTACTCTTTATTGTGTCAAGTATTGCCTCATGGTCAGACTCACGGACCTTCCACAAGGTCTTGTTCAAAGGTCTACCCCCATATTTGCTCAAACAAACATTGGATTCCATGACAAGGTTTCAGTAATGAAGAATCTTACAATGCATGTCAAATTCCTCAAACAACAAATGTTTAACACTCTTATGTGGGTACCTTCTCAACCATGTTCCAGTAACAACAATTGAGACTATAGGGTATTCAATGTTTTCTCCATCTATAATTGGGGCTTCCAATTTCTTTTTTGCCTCAACACAACAACACAAGTAATAGTTTATACCCTCGTCATTGTATTCATCTGCAATAACTGCATAGACATTCCCTGCATTTATATGTGCAGCATATCTTTTGAAATTAGTCAACATTATGAATACAGTACAAAGTAAGATAACAATATGGAATTTCAAATACTAAGAAAGTAGACATATTACCTAGTTGAACTAGATCCGATACATGGTCAAAGTCGACTGATGATTCCATCCATGTTAGTTCCAATGCCATCAGAGGGCGATATGTGTGAAGTGGGCTAAGATAACTTGTCAACCATTTGTCAACCCACTCCCTTAACTCATAATCATTCCAGGCTTGCATTGTACATGAAGAACAAAAGCATGCCATCTTACGTGTATCGATACTGGATGAACCTGCATTTGAGCTAAGGAAAGAGTACAACTCACTCGATCCTATTAGTATACAACAATCCTCATATGGTGCAATGTTAGTATCATCCATCAACCAAAAAAATCTATGAACTAAAGATGTACCTTCATTACCTGGACCCATCGAACCATTACACCACTCGACAATTGATCTTGCATCTGTCAAATGTGCACTGTCTTTATACTTTAACTCTTCTCGTGCTAATGCTCTTTTCATGCATGCTCTTGCACCATCATTCTCCCCTTTCCATGTCCAGCCTCACAAAAGTTCCACATATGTTGAACACATGTAGTGAGATGCATCCTGCACAATCAGTCGAACATGCGTGCGTTCTTGAACTGTGTTGCATAGTTATCTGACCATATTATATGCCGATCATATGATATGCCCCTCTGAGCCAAATGATTGTATAACATCTGGAATCAACCTTGCACAAAATCTGGATAATGTTTGCAATCATCACTAATATAAAAGTGATACTCCCTCAATACCTTCCTTTCATCCTCTGTACTTTCAGCTACATGTATGAATGCTATGTGCACAAATATTGAAACCTGTGTGGAGTTGTAATACTGTGACTACACCTCACATTGTGGCTATAGAGTTTAGTTCTCTACAAACTCAACCACTGATACTATGCTACCAAGTGGAAAGGTGTCCTTGCATAGCTTGAATTGTGTGTCCAACCATCGGGCTCTATGGGTATGCCTTGCATACTCATACACTAGATTCTCACGAAACATGGACATGAACTGATACACTGGAATCTTCTAAATAACCAACTCACACCTTTTTGCTTCAGACCCATCTTTTGTAGCATATGCCACTATTTTATACTTCCTGAACTCTACTAGTTTTTGTCTCGCCTCATATGTGCTTTCCATATGTTGACATGCTAGCATTCGTTGCAAGCCACCGCAACGCTCGCATGAACCATCCAAGAAATGTGTCCTATAGAATATTTTTCCATCCTCTATTTCACATTAAAATTTTGATAAGAACTTTCTTGAAGATTTTGGTGGGGCTTCTATGCCACAATCCTACAAAACATCGTTAGTATGCAAATGTAAACATATAGAATGATAAACATCATAATGGTTAGAGAATTCAATATGTAGTTTACATCAAGAAGTAGTGCATGTGTGATTTATCTCAACATAAAAAGGTTTAATCATTTCAAAAAATCTTTGAGAAATACTAATTTGAGGATAAGAATTTTGAAATTTATGAAAAAATTGGGTTTGAGTTGTATCCAAAAAATGCTTTGGATGTGGCTCATGGTTTTTACTACCGATTCTCCTTACGACATCCCTTTGATTTGGAGATGGCCTTGTATTATTCTTACAATAATCTTCAATTAGTGTTCTCAATGCTTCAACAACTTTTTTTTCTTTGTGTGGCAGTCTCCCCGAGAATGCCCATAATTCATTTGAATCGGTGCCCTCAATTCTTTGCCACCTTTGAACGACTTTTCATAAAGTTTTTCTACTAATTCCCATTTGTTCACTTATCTTTTTAATGAGGCCAGATCTCTTTATTTGATAGCTTACCAAAGTCAATGTAATGACACGTCGGGTGACATTACTATCCTTTGAGCGTGAGGTCTTACCCACACTGTCATAATCATCCATTAGATTCTTCACAATAGTGTTTTCACTTGATGCATTCGATGTTCTCAACCCAAGAGTCTTCATGATGTTTCTATACTTTAAACACTGCATCATTTGAACAAATAGTTGACATCTTACAGTCTCATTTATCCTTTCAAAGAACATTTTCCAAATCTTATTAGCATATCTTCTACAAGTGCGTTTTGGAATCTTACCTTCCATGTGCTGTAAAATATCCTCATCAATATTAATCAAAAACTTTGGCTTTCTACGGAAAATTCTAGGTGGTGTTCTCCTAGGTATGTACATCTCAACATTAGCAATTTCATTAATATTTAATTGTGGTGGGCCAGATTGCATACCTTTGATCGAGGGTGGAATAGAAGACAAACCTTGAGGTTCACGTGGGGATGATGGAATACCTTGTTCCAAAACTCTGAGTGATGATGTACTCTCAACTTCATATGTGGTGGATGGTGTCCAACCATACTCACTTGTGCTAGATGGTGTCCCTCCATATTCGCTTGTGCTTAATGGTGTCCCTTTGTATTCACTTGTGGTAGAGGGTGTGTCTCCAACTACGGTATCTGCATCTCCCCTAGCATGACTATTTCGCATTCGTGCCTTTTGTGTTTCCAATTTCTTTTCTCTTTTTGATGGTTGAGGTTCCTCTTCAACGAGCTTGTTTTCATCAATCGTTCCCAATTTTTTATTTTCACGATATTCCCTCATCCATTTTTTCTCTTTATCTCTGATGGCTTGGAGCTGATCATCTATTAGTTTTTTCCTTCTAACGGTTCGTTTCTTCAACATGACGAATAATTTACCTGCAAAGTGCTAAGTTGTCAAATTAACTAATTGAAAGCTTTGGAAGCATACACAAGAAAGTCAATGAAAGCTGGTTTGTATAACTGCTTAACAAAATAACTCAATGAAAGCTTTGGAAGCATACACAAAGAAAGTAAATTGTTAAATTTAACAAAATGCCTCAAAGAGATGTGGTTTAAAAATGTAATAGGAAAGTGTATCGAATTGTGTGATTTAAAATGTCCATTGACAACGTAAGGCTGTAACATGACAAACTGGTGCAAGAGCACCTAGGTCATGAAATTCCTTCAAAAGGCTAATTTGTTCAATTTGTAATGTTCAAGTAAATGTGATGAGTGAAGGTAATTAAATGATGAATTTCAATGTATTTTCACCATGAAATAGGTCGCTAGGTGATATTATTGAAAAGTTTATTTTTATAATAAAAGTTGTCAATTATTGTAAAAATGTAAAATTGCACAAAAGCAGGAAGGTGAAGAGTATTTTTTGTTGAAGGGAAAGGATGGGTTGATGAAGATGAAGAGGTATTTATTTCAACTGATTTAGACACCTTTAAAAATAATTGTAAGCTTGAGAAAGGAAGATCTTGTATCCCAAAAATCCGTAAAAATTAATAAAAAAACCTCTGCTCAGTTATTTTGGAAAGCTTTTCTATTCTTGTTTTTCAGGTTGCATAGTGATTCAAGCATTCTAAGATTTGATTCTTGTCAGGGAAAGAGACTTCTTTCATTCTTGAAATTTGTAGGAATTGTAATACAAATAATCAATCTAATTTGAACTTAGTTTCTTAAGTCTCGGTCTGTGGTTTCCTTAGAATTGTTTTGAGAGTCTAAAAAGTGACTCTTAGCCATTCCACTAATGTAGGGCTAGTAGCTTGGTGGAATGGATCATATTTAGTGTCTTTTCAATGTGAATATGTGTGTGGCAGGGGTAAATAGAAATAAGAAGTCGGGATACTGTTGCATGAACAAAATTCTGAATTTTCTCATAAAAAAATTGGTGTTTTCAAGTAAGGTTTGAGGAAACAACATGTAGAGGAGCTTTGAAATGATTTCAAAATAATTTCTAGACATAATGAAGCATGTTTCAATTGTTGGGTGGGGTAGTAGAGGTTTTGCAAATGTTTCATTAAAGAAACCCTCATGGTTGGTGTGTTTTCACCCTATAATCAAATGTTTACTGATTTTTGTGTATTGATGGGTGTTTCCCATCTTGAAACTTGTTTATTTGTTAGTTTCTACACATGGCCTAAGACTGTTTGTAGGTTTGGTGGATTAGTGAGTAGTTCTATGATGACTTGCTTTGATAAATTTACCTATTTAAGGGCTTTTACCAGTAGACAACATGCTGGTTCTTCTCTGTTTTATTAAATAAGTGTATAAAATTTTATAGTATGTTGAAAAGGATCAAAATAGGCCTAATAATTTTTATTGGTATTTTGTAAATTCTTTATGATAGAAAAGGAATCACCCAATTAGATGGAATGTTGGCCTACTAGAGATATTTGGTATTGTTTGCTAAAAACGGAGAATATGTAGAAACAGTGAAAGGAATGTTGTTAAATGCTTGGGAGCAGTCTCATTTGTGATGCCATAGTTGTGTCTATGCTTGGTAATGTTTTGAACATAGATTGTGAAAGATTTGATGATTTGGACATATGTTTCCAATATATGGCAATGGTTTCTTGAATGCAAAGTAGTTAGACTGTGTCTATACTGATATATTGGAATCTTACACTAAAAAAATGATGAAATTGGTATCTTAAAGGTCTGGTGATTGTGTTAAACTAATGTTTCTTGTTGTTGTTAGAAATGGTGTTTAAGTGAAGATAGGATGATGGATGTGTTGATTTGAGCAAAGATATCTTAAATGGTTGGGATGATGTTTGACTGCAGGTCTAAGGAACAAAGGTGTTTGATTGTTTTTTCCTTGAAGGGGTAAGTTAAGTTGATGAGTGATTGTTGTATTGTTTATGACAAGAACATAGTTGAAAGTTGATTCTAAAAATGGTTTGCCATATGGAGATGGTGAATTGGCTATTGATAGCCTTATAACTTGAAATGAAATAAATGGATTTTGGTTGAATGAAAAGTAGTTTTGGATGAATCTGACAAACTTTGTATAAATTGATCTTTTACTCTTTATTGATTTGGGAAGGAAGTTCTCTAAAGAAATGATGTTGTTGAGTGGCTTGGCAATCTGATATTGCATCACAAACAAACAATTTGATCAATATGGAATAAGCTAAACAACAAAAATGAAAGCAAGCCATAATAGAATGAAAGAAAATGTACAAAGATTTCACATACCTAAAAAAGCAAAGTTTCAAATAGAGGAGTTCTACCCAATTATGCAGCCTTCACTTCTTCCTTCATCAAACTCCTCAAAAATTTGACTTTTTCAAAAGCTTGTTCCCCTCCAAATTTCAATTGTATATCAATTATCACTATATTTCAAACTTGAATTGATATTATATGCCTCTCAACATGAAAACTCTGCTATTTCATGCAAAGGTGATGGAAAGAACATTCAAAAGGTGATGGAATCTCAAAATCATGCATGCACACTTCACTCAATCACCAAAAAGCTACTTTTTGTCGGAGCACACTCAAAACTAGGAGAATATGCAGAATGTGGGCCGACATCACAGGTATATGGTGATTTATTACCATTTTTAGTGATAACACGAGTGCATTATTTAATCCTAAACGAACATATCTCTATTGGTTAATAACGCGCTCGCATTATGGTAACCATATCACCCCTGTCTGTCGAGTTTCATCTTAGAACTGCCACAGTGAACTGTCTTCCAACGATTCCCATTCTGCTTCTCTAATTGGGCCACGAGGCTCCACCTAGGATGGTCAAACAGTCAAAAGGAAATCAAGCTGTGTTGGAATATCGATGAGACACTGTCTATGTCTTCCTGATGCCAACACAATCAGCATTTGATATTGGCAAGAGTCCTTACAATCGACAAGAGGTTATATTGAGTTCACCTATTGCATCGACTTTAGTTTTCCCTTCTACAAGAATATCGCTCTCGCTAGGACCTCACGTCGAGCCTTCATGTTAATTCGTGTGCATCCACACATCAGCGAGACTCATCGCTTTCGCCAGGACTTCATACTAAGGTCAAAAGTCACATAGACAATAGAACTTACATCAACAAAACTATTGTCTTTCACCAAGAGATCATACCGAGGTTCAAAGACTTTCGTTCGTCGGTGAGACTTTACACCGAGACCCCTTTAGTTACATCGAGCACCAAACGGTCGGCAAAAATTCACACATCGGTAAGACTTCTTATTGAGCCATCACATGTTACTCCAAGGACAGCAAACAAATGCTATTGACAAGACATACCACTCTTCATTGAGAGTTCTTACCGAGTTCTCCAAGTTACCCTAAGACCACCGTTCGCCAACAGTTATACCAAAGACCCCTAATCATTGGTGAGACTAACCATTGGCCACAAAGACTTCATACCAAATTCATAGTGTCACCGCAAAGACTCCAAGATTTCCCCCATCGGTGAGATCTTTCTTCATCGCTGAGGCTTCTTCTCGAACTAATACTTTCGACGAAGGGTCTCCCCAATAAAAAATATGTATAGCTTGTTGGTCAGAGATCTCCATGTGGTAAGAGAACATACCAAACACATGTCACACCGAAGACTCCAATGCGTAACTATTCGGCAAGACTTCTGCAAGGTCACAGCGACCTATACAAAACATAAGGTTACAAATCTGCTCATCGGCCAGACATAGAATATGTCAAACCGACTTGGCTCCAATAGAGGTTTCAATGGGTAGGAGGGAGAGGGTTGAGAGAGAGAGACAGACCTAACAAAGGGAGAGGGTTGAGACAGAGAGACCTAAGAGAGGTAGATGGGGTAGGAGGGAGAGGTTTGAGAGAGAGATACATAATAGAGGGAGAGGGGTTATGAGGGAGAGGGTTGAGAGAGAGATAGAGACCTAAGAGAGGGAGAGGGGGTAGGAGGGAGAAGTTTGAGAGAGATAGAGAGAGACCTAACAAAGGGAGAGGGTTGAGAGAGAGATAGAGACCTAAGAGAGAGAGAGCGGGTAGGATGGAGAG